>JAHLJT010004567.1:84436834-84574486 GCA_031308135.1 Acheta domesticus
AAATTGAACTATTTTCTTGATTACGAAATGAAACTTTATATGTTCTTCAATTAACTAAAAAGAAATGTGCATTGTCTAAAGAATCTTGACCATTACGTAGTGCAATATTATTCAAAATTGAAAAGATGTGATGAATGAAATAAATAAATTGATTTTATATCAGTATGGTGTTATATTAGGGTTTAAAGGCACTTCAACATCGAAGGTCATTGGAGTCAGTGTCAATTTGTATTTAGAACATACAGTAGATCCACTAAGACAGTGCTCAGTTAATAACAATTTTTATTAATTAAAAGACGAAAAAAGTAGTAAAGTCTGACGAATTGTAAAATGAAAAAAACTGAGAAAGACCGTGGTACTCGAACAATAGAAAACCAATGTATAAAAAGGCATGTATAATCATCCTCTCCTCTCAGGATAGACAATGACCTTTGTAAACAGGTACCACATAAAAAATAAAATTAAAGCATTGCTGACTTCTAAACGATGATTTTTTAAAATAAAATTGTTGTGTACTAGCAAGTGGTCGAAGCATAGTGAAACCAGTACTTCTGGGGGTTATGTTTTTATTATGCTCACACGTCATAAGCTTTCTTAAAATGAATTATTTTTTAAATTACAAATTTATCAGATACACTAAACCGTTATTACAAACACTGTAGTAAATTCTCAATTTTATTAATATATCTGGCATTTTTCAAACATTACAAATATTAAATTGTTTCAGATTTCTCATGCGCTCTTGACTCTTCTTGGTATAACTAATTCGACAAATGAAGTGATAAAAATCGAGTAAATGTTTTCCAAATTTCGAATGAAGTTTCTGTAGGAAAAAGTATAACAAATTTCCGTGAACGCATTAACGAACTTTTTCTCAAACTAATCAATTTTACTTTCCCTCTACGGAGTAGAGAGAAAGTTATATAATGCTGGCGTGAAAAAAGCGATTTTTTTTCGGCAAGAAAGCTCGTATTAACAGGTTGTCCTTGGTAAGAAAAAGTGGATAAATCCAGTTGCCTAATTTCAGAAACAAATCGTAGGTAGTCAGAATACATGTTTTATGGGACCTGTTAGCGAAAATTCGAATAACGGCTTATGTCGCAGCATATTGAATTTTAAACCGAAATTTCAATTTTTGGGGGTTATTTTACATGAAAACTCTTGACATTTTCGAAATTTATAAAAAATGCTCCATCATTTTGTATTAAAGTTGCAGTTGGATAGTGTGAAATCGCTTACGAAAATGGTGCAAGTCTCATGTTCGTAGATTACTCTGATTTTTCGAAAAATTGCGAATGTTCAAAATGTTTCCGTGAGTCTTCGTACAATTAAAATATTGAAGGTAGAGTTTTTCCTGAATAAAACCTGTTCTTTAAAAACAGATTTGAAAAAAAAGTCATGTGCAATTTTCGGAAATATGAGTATTTCCGCGTAATTTGCATGAAAATAAAGGGGAGGAAAGTACATGCTGTTTTAGTGCCATTAAGTTTATTTTAAACTGCTTTACTTCTAGACATAAGCTCTTCTAGAATATTTTGTAAGTCCATTTCCAGTTTTATTATAACAATGGGTCTGAAGTGCGCATATGAAGAAAGTAAAAAATGTGTACTACTTTATTCTATAGAGGAAACGTTCGCGTTGTATTAAAACATAATTCATGTAAAAGGATCGACCTCTGGAAACGAAAGAAAATATATCGAGACGATTGTATTTAACTACTTGGATAGAGGGATAAAAACAGGCACCGCAATAGCCGAATGGTTAACGTAATGGGAACTCTCTTGGTTTGGTGATGTGAGTTCGAATACAGGGGTGATTTTTTTTAAGTTACGTTTTAAAGTAACGTTTAAGACGTAATCGAAACCATTCTTGAACATCTTCGTTCTCAAGCAGTTCAAGTTCTGGAAAATACAATATTAACGACATGTGATATTTGAACAATACATGATATTATCATTATTTTTCAAACTCATTGTTATCTTATTTTAAATTTATCATTAGTTCAAAATGTAAAGTCACCCCGGAAATTTGAGATCCCTATTTCGTCTTACTTACGCCTCCTTGTTTTTTGCTTATTAACTGTGTAATATTCAATTTTTAATAACTATGATCGCCAGAACGTATTGTTGATCTAAGGATTAGGGGCTCCGAAATCTCTGAGTGCCTCGGGTACTTTCAAACCCAAAGACGCCCTGGTCTTTTATATTAGTTTCTTCAAACGTTAGTAGTTTTCAATAAATATTCTTCGAACCCGAATCTCTTCAATTCACAAGTTAGAGATTTATTTCTAATGCAAATCTGTTCTTCAAATTGAATTTTGAAATAAATTAATTACAAGTTTATTTTAAAAACACGAATAGTGTTTGCAATTTATCGAGAGAATATTCTGGTGTTGCCAACATTCTAATGTGCAAAATAGTTTAGTGCTTCAGGAAGACTCTTGTAGCCCAGTTAGTACGGTGTTTGCTCCGAGAGCCAGAGGCTCGAGTTCAAGTCTGCCAAGTAATAGCCTTTTTTATGAAACGTTTCCACGTGTGGAGCACAATACTTCAAAATTAATTATTACGTGAGATTCTTATTAAAATTTTTTCGATTTCAAAATTTAAGTTATATATTTTTTTCGAATCTCTCGGTCGTTGTTTGATTAAAGTTTTAAGACAACGATGAAGTGTTAATAGTGTAAAATTTTGTAATATATTATGTAACCATCACAATAAAACGAAAACTAAGAGCTTTTTTATTTGAATGTGTGCAGGTTTATTAACTGCGTGATGATAGGTGTTTTTTCTTCAAGTCGAAACTTGCTGCCCAAATGAATTCATTTCTCAATTCTTTCCTGAATATCGGATACAGTCGAAACTCGTCTGCTACATTTCTTCAACCTTATCACGCCTGCCAATTCACCTTGGACAGAGGCGAAAGGCGATAAGGCCTGAGTGCAACTGTAGGAATGAAGCACTGCTGGCAATTACCATTACGCTGAACCGAAACACGTATAACTAGAATTACCTATTTCATAGGATTGCGTTGATGCTCTGCATTCTTATTGTTCCCAGAGGTAGTTTATTAAAATTTTTTAGATACAGAAATAGGGAAAAGCAATGAATATGAAGAACACATATTGTATGATTCTTAACTGCACTAGTTCGCGGAAACGCGTAGATCTGTGTTAGTAGCGCAATAGCTTAGGCTCGAGACTGGAGAATGGGGGATTGCGTGTTCAAATCCGGCAAAACCGTAGCAGTTTTTACGTGACGAAAATGAAAATAAATTCCAAATAACCATGTCGAGAATATTGTAAACATTCTCTTCTTTTGCGAGAAGAAACAGTTTTATCACATCACTACGTATTTTTTACGGAAGTTCGTTAACTGTTCGTTCACAAGATTAATCGCTTACCCACATTTTTTTCATAGGCCTCTTTTGGTTTATACCATTACGTTCGTTTTCTTTCCGAACACATATTACTTTGTTTTTTCTTTGTGACTCTCTGCGTCCTAAGAATTTCGTCAAGTTCTTTGGATGAAATATCATCTTTCTTGAATCTTAAATTTTTGTATAATATACTATATAAAGAAAAAAAAAACAAAATATTTCCAACGATATGCTTGGAAAACTCACTTATTTACAACTCGCTCTTACGGGATACGACGTCAGTCGTTCGTTCTACCAACGTGCTTCTACAAAATTAGCATTTTGAAGAAGACTAACTCGGCCAAAAACACCAACAGATAAATAATGACGGGCAATGTATCCAAACGACAGGAAGTACTACACATTTATTTTACTGTTATTATGGAAAACGTTTCTCCTCCTATTGCAACTCTATTGAGAAAACAAGTTTATGGAATACGTGGGTGTGCCAACAATATTTCTTAATCGGAAGTATTCGATAAATGAGCATTACCTTAACAAAAGGACCATGAACCGTATGTGATCTTTCCTTTTTCTTTCTTGCCAACACACACACACGAACTTACATGCACAACTGTACCCACATGACGAAAGACCAGTCGGAGGCTTAGATCTTGTCACGACTGGGGTGTTGCTATGGTAGGGGAGATACGTGTATACGGAATCTCTGCATGTCGAAGTGTAGGTAGGCGTTGGATCTTCGGCCTGCGCAAGAGGCAGAACACCGCCACCTCTCGTGGATATATCATGGACCTCACTTATGGCACTAATTAATATTTTAGTTAACGCTCCTTAAAACATTAATCAATCATTCAATTAATTGCAATTTGCTGTATTCTTCACAGAAATTGAAAAATTGTCATTTCTCTTAATTTGTCGCTACTGCTAACGCAGTGTGGAGAAAGTATCATAATCCGGCGGGGAAAATGGACTTGTTGACAGAAAAAACTTTTAATTGCCGTACCCTGGTAATGAAGAAGAGGATAAATCCAGAGCGTTGCTAAATCTAGAAAAAAATTATCTAACACATGTTGCCAGAATCCATGTTTTGTGAATACTTGATACCCAAATATTGATTGACGTCAAAACGCCTGTCTGCCCGTCTGTACACAACGCTTGTACCTAAACTGATCAGCTGACTTTCTCCAAAATTGATATTTCCCATTCTAGCTGGATGTTCTGACGGTCCCTTGAATTTTGTAACCAATATTTCAATTTTGGTATGTACTGTATATGGAATCTGCAGCCTAACATCTGGAACATTTTAAAAGTTTTCAAAAATGGCAACAAATTGTTGATTAAATTTTGACTTCGGGTAGCGTAAAGATCGCTTAAGAGAATGATGCAGATCACATTTTCTATAAAATTCTTGATTTTTCAAAATTGGAGAAAATCAATTTTTTCATTGTCTTGCTACAAGTATAATTAGGAACATAAGTGATTTTCTTAGTGAAATCTGTTAAACAGATCTTAAAAGAAAGTCATGTTTAGTTTTTTGAAAATATTAATATTTTTTGAGTAATTTTGCATTTTAACGGGCAATATAAATTTTAAATATTTGCTTTCTCAGAAATTGCGCGAAACGTTTTTTTATTCTTATTTTTATGTACGAAAGAAATGAAAACCATAAGTGATAAAAATTCTTAAAGTAAAGAAGTGTGTTTGTTAGTTCTAAGTTAAATGTATTACCTTCCTTCAATATATTATTTCTTTTTATAAGGATATTATTTACATCATACAATAACCACGGCCGACAACAATGAGATGATTTACGAGAATTATGAAATCATTATGATGAACAGATTTAATTAAAAAAAATCTTTATAATTGCAGTGGCATAGAGACGAAAAAAATTGAATTTCTTCAATTTTTTAAATATCAGGCATTTCAACGAAAATTCGACATGCATCATTTTCTTAAACGACTTTACTCTAGCCAGAGTCAAAACTTAATACAAAATTTCGTGCCATTTTTTGAAATTTTAAAAAATGTCTAATGAGCTTCATATAAAATACCCACCAAAATGTCTTCAGTATTGAAGCTTGAGATTTATATTCTAATCCACTCCTTTCTACAATATTAGATTTTAAAATAAATTTAATTCACAATTAAGTTTCAATTTCGAGTAGTTTCTGAATTTTTTCAAGACAATTTTCTATTGTCAACGACATCCTAATATGCAAAATACTGCATTAGTGAAATCTTGAAGAGCCGTCTCCTAGCCGAAGTGGTAGAGCGTTTGCTTGTGGTAGAGCCAGAGGGTTCTAGTTCAAGTTCTGACTGGGGTACGTTTTTTTTCATTCCCTGAAAATGTTTGTACGCATGGAGCACAAAAAATTCAAACTAGTTGTAGAAGCGAGATTTTTATGAAAACTTTTCGATTTTGAATAATTTAGGGTATAATTTTCTACAGTCTCCCGTTCGTCGTCTCGTTAAGAGTTTTAAGAGGAGACTGAAGTGCTATTAGGGGGAAAATGTAATGTATTACTTGTCCATTACCAATAATACGATAAAATAAGAGATATATTTTATTAGATTATAAGGGGTAAACAGTTGGAGAATAATTGAGTGACTGTAGGTGTTTTTTTCTTGAAGTCGTATTACATAGATTTCTAGTTATTTCTTGCTGCAAGAGAATTCTGAAGTTTTGAGTGTCGAAACTCGTCAGGGAGTTTTAGTTCTTATCACCTCTCCTCATCTCACCTTGCCCGCAGGGCAGGTAAAGATAACGCCTCAGCTCAGCAAGTCTGAGAGCCAAGCGACTGCCAGCGAGAATTAAAATATAACGCTGAACTGAAATATTTATAAGTAGACTTTATTATTCTGTAGAGTCACGTAAATTGAACTGCATTCTTATTGTCACATAGGAGTAATTTATTTAATATTTTAAATTGCACAAATGCAAAAGTTCAATAAATTTTCAGATACAATTCGTCCTATAAATAAACCCGTTAAATAAAAGAATTCGTCTTAGGGTAACGGCTTAGACGAGAGGCTTGTGAACGGAGGAACGCGCGATCGAATGTGGCACAACCTCGTCAATTTTTTTTGGTTGCTGAGAAATCAAAAACAATTCCAAATAACAACGTCGATAATCTTCTAAACATTCCCTTCTTTTGCGAGAAGAAACCATTTTATAATACATGCAACACAAAACTTGGAAAGTTTTTTGTATGAACGTTAATCAACTACTCGTTCACAAGATCATTCACTTCCCCTTATTTTCACTTTCATAGGCCTTTTTTGGGGATTATACCACTACGATCGTTTACTTTCCGAACCTAATATTACTTCCTTTGTTATTAATGATTTGTACTTTCCCTTATACGTACGTACACACGGAGTGATATACGTAGTATAGGGGAAAATATGTAATACTGCTCGAAAAAATGGCGAGTTTTTGGCAGAAAAAAATTCATTCCCGGGCCGTGATAACGAAAAAGTGGATAAAACCAGTTGCTAAATTAAGTCGTCCGTCTGTCCGTCCGTCCGTCCGTCCGTCCGTCTGTCCGTCTGTGAACACTGCTAGCGCCTAAACCATACATACGATTTCTTCAAAAAATGTATTTTCCCTGCTCAATGTGATTCTAGTCGAAGCTTTGAGATTTTGAAAAAGATTCTGTAAAATTTGGGGGTACATTACATGAAGCCACCCGGACATTTACAAAACTTTATCAAAAACGGCTCCAAATTTTTTCTTTAAATTTCTTATGAGAATAGAGTAAAGTACACTTATTAAGGTGGCATAGGTCCCATTTTCACGGATAACTCTGAATTTTCGAATATTGCACAAGTTTGAATTTTATTCGGCCTTTTCCTCCAAATACAAAATTTAAGATAGACATTTTTCATTCAAATAAAATTTGTTCTTCATAGCGAGTTCTTTCCTTAAGGTCATGTACACTTTTTTGAAAAATTTAATAGTTTTCGCGTAATATTGCGTGCAATATGTGCAATTTAAAAAAAATAAAAAAACATGATTTTCTCAAAAAACGGCTCAAAATTTTTTCTTTAAACTTTTGGTAGGGATAGAGCTGAATGTACCCTATAAGATGACATAAACTCCATATCCCTTTATTTTATTGTTTTTTGAAAAATTGCAAAAATGTAATTTTTTGACTTGTCTCTCACGTCGTTAATATTTACATTAGTGGCGATTTGTTTATATCATTATATTTACAAGTTTAAGTGCTTTAAACAATGTCAAGTAAAGTTTCTCGAAAACAAAAATCCAGTAGGGAAAAAGACCATCGCCATCTCCTGAGAAAAACACGCACTACACTTACGGGACTAATGACCACGGTAGTTGACGCGCCCGGAAACACGAATCAATCAATCAATCAATCAATCGAAAACAAAACCGTTTTCTGTAAAAAGTACCTTAAAATTCCGCTTTTTCACAAACGTTCAAACGCTTTTCACAAACGCTCAAACGCTCATATATGGCTGCACTTTTTTTCTTGAAACGTTTGTAACGGATAGTGCTAATTACACTCTTTAATATGACGTAAAGTTTATTTGAGTTATTTTTTTGTTTCGTCAAAAATTATATACATGTAATTTTTTTGAAAGAGATCTCACATCTTTAATATGCACATTACCAGCAATTTGTAAAGATTATTACATTTGTGAGTGTAAGTCCTTTAAATAACTTCAAATAAAGAATTACATAATAGTTATTAAGTACTCTTTGTGAAGTACTAATTTCATCCAGAAAACTCCATCTTCCACTTTGTAGGTACACGCCGAAAGAATTCAATCTTTGATAATTTTCGAAAATTGAGAGATAACCATGGAAATAGATCTATGCCATTTTCATCAGTGTATTTCACTGTATTCTTAGAAGAATTATAAAGAAAAACTGTGGAGCCATTTTTGAGAAAACGTGAAAATGTCCGGAAGTTTTTTAATGAAGCACCCCGAAATTTAAATAATTTTTTAAAACAATTGTAGGTCCTTGATTTTGGTCAGATCGATCAAGGAATGTTCAATTTGGCAAAAATCATACGTAACCTACGAATGGTTTAGGTACTAGTGTTGTTCATTGACAGACAGACACGCGGAGAGACGGTCGGACATTTTAAAAAACAACTATTTTTTTATAAAAGAAGGCCCATGAACGTGCATTTCCGTTGAAATTTCAAAATCTCATTTCCATAGCTTTACACAACTTTCTATAGACAAGCATACAAGTAATATATCTTGTACTACGTATATCATTCCGTATATACGTATAACGTATACAAGAAAGTAAAAATAAATTAATGCACTGTTCACTGACCACAGAGTAGGTTACAGGCAAGGTTTCTGCTTTACACAAGACATCTTCATTCTTCAACCTTCGTGCGACGATAATTGCAAGTTCAAACTCACAATTGTGAAATTGTTTCTGATAATTAGTTCTTTCTCGTTTTTACTAGTTTAGAATGCCTCGTAATATCAACATCTCTAAAAATGCGTTTCAAATTTGCCAGTCTCTTTGAACACCAAATACTGCCAAATGTCTGTCCCTCAGGATGCAGTTGCAGTGTTATATTGTACTGATAATGTAATGTGATATAATATAATGTAATATATACAAATATATCAGTATATACGCCAATATACACATTGGAAACTCAATGTTACATGATTGACGATTAATGAAAGTGATTGTAGTACTCTGTTCAAATAAATAGGGTCTGTGAAGACTTCTTGTAGATAAAATTTCGAAATGTTTTACTATTCGTGGCGCAATATTCAGCTATATTTAGCTTATTAAACCCAAAAATATCTAAACAATCACTTTCAATTCAATCAAACTCTATAGTCTCATTGCCAATAATACTCACCAGACATTTTTTCAATAAATTATAAGGTGCTTGAATAAGTTATCGCTGTTCTTTGTGTGAAAAATAAAGCTTTATTTTTATAGTATGTGGTATACAATATACCACTCAAAGTATAGCCCATCACTAGCTACTACTTTTGCCCGATTTTCTGACAGCAGTAGAATTCCGCATCGCAAAAACGATGTCTTTTGGGACTATCCAAGAATCAACCCGTTTTTTGGTATCTTCATACGAATGGAAGCGCTGCTGCGCTAGACCATGTGCCATTGAACGGAATAGGTGATAATCTGAAGAAGCGATGTCTGGTGAATACAGCGGGTGGGGCAGAGCTTCCCATTTAAATGTTTTCAAGAGGGTTTTCATTGGTTTTGCACCTTGTAGCCGAGAGTTGTCGTGTAACGAAGTCACCTTGTGGTATTTCTGCTCGTAAAGTGGTCGTTTTTTTCTTTAGAGGTAAACCCACAACGTAACATGAATAAGTTACTCTTATCATTAACATTAAAAAGTTACATCGAGCATGGCAAAAAGAGTGACAGAATTCTTATTTCAAACTCACGAGGATCAAGAACTCCATAAAAACCTGGTCGTCATGCGTGGCTCAAGGCGCGAGGAGGTAATTTTCATTCGCCTTCGGATCGGGAACTGCCACTTCTTACAAGGACATCTTATCGCGTTGTGACCCACTCCGCATTTGCAAGAAATGAACAGACATTACCGTATAGAATGCTCTAGTGCACTGCAAAAATTTAAGCGGTAATCGGAGAAGACATCGCGAGAGATGAGGGTGATTTTTAAAATGCCTTCTATGAACAGATGTTCTATTGTCCATGAAACATTCTCTTTATCAGTTATTTCATTTCATAATTAGTCAGAATTTACTATATTTTTACTCAATTTATAATAAATAAAAATTATTTTACTGATTGACACGAGCTCCAATGACATGTTGAAGCGCCTTTAAACCCTAATCATAATCATCATATGATTTAAAATCAATCTAAATATTTGTCACATCTTTTCTGGCAATTTTACTAATAATGTTGCACTACGCAATTGTTAAGGTGATTAAGCACAATTCACGTTTCGTTTATTCTAAGAAACTATGAAGTTGAATTTTGTGTAAATAATAAAGAAAATAGATCAATTGTTCGGATTTGGAGTCTTGCGAGTTCGGATTTGGAGTCTAACACTGATGTTGTAGGTGTCTATGTAAAATCAAATGAATTATGATGTTTGATGCACATTATTGTATTGGGATTCCTCTTCTAGACAGAAAATATTCCTCATGTGTATACCTTACAAAGGTAAAAATTATTTCACAAGACAATAGAACACAAGGACGGTGTGATTCGTGTGAATAAAACGGTGCCTTACTTGAATATCGATAACTGTGGTAAAGTGAGTTTCCTGGAGTTTCTTTGGATCGCGATGGAGCTCCTCCAATCGAACATAATACTCCAGACACTGTTTATGGAGGTCACACTGAAACATAATATAAGTTGTGAAAATAGTACCTTCGAGGACACGTGTGTTCCATTTAAACATTTTAACTGGAAAATTGTAACGGCATTGAAATTTCTTAGCTACAAACTCAGTATCTTTCAAGTTTATTCAAAGACGTTTTTGTTACTTTCTTAATAGCTTGTTTTAAGAAAATTACATCGAATCGTTACATTTGAATTTTTTCTTCTAATTTAATTTATTCTTCTTTTAACAGGTGGTTATTCAAAAATAGTTAATAAAATATTTAACTTGAGTGAAGATTTCCACAAATAAAAATAAACATTTGCTATTTATATTCGCATTTGCTATTTATGCATAAGGAATTCGATAAAACTGTCATTGCTCCTTCCCGTGACCGCGCGTGGGGCGCGTGTGTCCTCAGCGTCCACAGGGCCAGCGTCCAGGTGAATTGGGTCGGGGGGGGGGTCTCGCGCCCACGCTCAGCAATCCGTTTCGCCTGAATATCCACTCCTCTTATTGCTCTTACTCCCTCTCTCCCCTCCCCTTATTTTACTGCCTCCCTCCCCGATAGCGAAGCAGCGACGCCGACGTCAATCACCTCAAAAATTGCTCCGCCCCTTTGAGATAACGAGGAAGAAAATCTTCAAGGGGAGGAAGGGGGAATTGTCTGAATCTTGGCGCAAAAGCCAATGATAAGAGCCACTTTGCCTAAGCTCCGGGATTGGTCAAGTGCCCAGGCATGGTTGTCCAAGCTGTGGAAAGGCCACATTTGGCCGCACTGGACACGGTGCATATTCTGTGATATGGGGTGTACATATTCGTGCAATAACATGCAGTATGTTTTGTTGGTATTCTTCACAACATTGGTACAGCGAACGACAATGATTTAAATTTTCCCTACAACCACAACCTAAGGTTCGTTGCACATGTCACACAACACTGGTGAACAGCCCATGGTTTGTCCTGATCACAAACACGACAGCCAGAGTCACAAGTTTACGCACGTTTTGTAATGTTATATAATTTTTCCTTTGAAGTGTGGGTGTAAATCTCCCACAAACCTAACATAAGTTTTCGGGTTGAGTCGCACAAATTCAATGTGAAATGACGATTTGTATTATATCGAACCAATTAAATTCTACAGATCGTGTGGCGAATTGCACTTTATAAAAACACAGAACTGTAATGTATTAATGTATTTGAAGTACACGCAAACCAGACACGAACTTCACGCTCTTTGCAGCTCTAGTTCCACATGACACCGACTGACTATGTATCTGCCACCGGAACTGTTGGATTCTTGTGTACTTGCGATAAAGTAAGGGGCTAAAATTATTTCTTTCGATGACTGATGCGCAATAGGAAATATGAAGATGCACGTGACTTGTTTTCAAAACATCCACTAAGACAACTATGTCCTACTCGTAACTGAGCTCGATTACCAAATGAGAGAATAATTATCTTGGAATATAGAAGGTAAAAAAAATCAATAAAGACTACTTTTGTTGATCTTATGAAAGTGGCTAGATGAACTGAAAAAATATTTGATTTTTAAATAGATTTTATGCGTATTTATTCTACATACGGATGTTGTATCTTACAAGAGCAATTTAAATGTATTTGCATTAATAGCAAAATACGGTATGGTACGGTTAAAAGGTACGGTATATTTAAAAAATGTGACAAGATATGATGTTTTTAATAATAATAATAATAATAATAATAATAACTCCACCTAGGGAGTACACGACCTTGCAGTTGGTGGTGGAGCTTGAGTACCCCCATGAGCCTTAAAGCTATGTCAGTGGTAGCCTAGCTACCGGTAGGGTCTCCCTTGCTGAATAGGTTGAAGGTGAGGGGTCAGACGAAGAAGTACTCCATTATGAGGAGAGTGGGAAGTAAGTACAGAGGGAAGGGTCATGAACCTTTGGACTTCCTGTTGTCGGCCCATAGAGGGTACAGGAGAGAAACTGGGTTGGCACACCAGGCCACTGATTAGAGTGGAGGCCCGAACCTTGCATTAGCCAGCGAAGGAGGCTGCCTTCAGCAGTCAGTGAAAATCCCGTAGGGTTTAGTAATGCCGACTGGCGATCGGAGGGACCCCTTGCTGGGCCCTGCGGGGGGATGCCCCGAGGCCACTGTGGGTCGCAGTAACGGATGGCAGGAAATAACCTGAGGGTTAAGTGTGGTCTGTGAACTCGAACTTGCGTCCTGCGAATCTTCAATTCAAACCAATGAGCAAAATGGATAGAACAAGCAATGTAATGAACCTTAACGTGCCTTGTTCTACCAATGTCCCATACCTGCTCAGAAACCGAGCTAATGTCACCTTGTCGACGTCTGGCCATCCCACGGATGTTAGTCCCAGGGACCCAGAGCCGGCAGTAGCTCGAAGCCATCGTCAGAGATGGACCCGGGATGAATTAAAGGAGGTGATGTGGTGCTTTTACTATGCAAAAGCGAAAAATGGGGGCTCAGAAATAGAAGTTTTCAAGGTATGGAGAGAGCGGAACCCAGATATGAGACCTACCCTAGACTCAAAGAAGCTTGCCAGTCAACGACGATACATACTCAGCAGTGGAAAATTCACAGCAGAACAACTTGCTGACATTGAGAGAAATGCGGAGTATGTACTTCGCTCGAACAATCCACATGATGAACATGTAGAACTTGAAAATGATGATCCCGTGGAAGATTCACCTCTTTCCAGTGAAACACACGTCAGTGGTGAAAATTCATCTGGCAATGAATTACACGCTAAGGACATAATGCGAAATCTCCTTCGGCACGAGATAGAAAGAGTTAGTCAACTCCCGTTTGAATCTCGCGAACCGTTGAGGAGAATATACGAAACTGCCAAAGCTAAAAGAGTGATAGAAACAGTGAATTCTGTCTTAAATGAGGTGGTGGAGACCCCAGGCAGAGATCTAGATATTACTGAAATCAATCACATCATATATGCAACTGGATATCTAGTATCTCAGATAATTTTGGGGCCAGCCAAGAACACCGATGGCCGACAGCAAAACAGAGTAAACAGCTCTGTACCCCCATGGATGAACAGAATTATGAAACGGATAGCCGACACCCGGCGCGAAATATCACTCTTAGCTGAGGTATGTTCTAAATCAACGCACACCTCTAAAGTTCAACGAAAAATATTCAATGTTGAACAAAAATACCAAATTGGAAATGACACAAGGCTAATGGTAGCTGAAAAGCTAAAAGAAAAAATCCAAGCATGGGCTCAACGAATAAGACGGTACAAACGTAGAATCGATTTCCGTGTACAGAACCGGTTGTTTGAAACAGACCCGAAGAGATTTTATCGCAATCTGACTCAAAACCGAATGGTAAAGCTGTCACTCCTTCAAAAGAAGACGTCGAAGCGTTTTGGGCAGGAATCTGGGAGGAGACCAGATCGTACAACAAAGACGCATCTTGGCTTCAATCTGAAGTTGATGCTGCCGATGAACTTGTAGAAACAGTGGATGATGTTCACCAATTCTCGGAAGAGGACCTCTTCCAAGCAATTAAGAACATGGGAAACTGGAAGTCCCCCGGGATTGATAAGATCCAGATTTATTGGATTAAGAAATTAACAGCAATACATTCTCATCTAGCAAAGGCTGTTAATACAATTTTTGAAAACCCAAAGGAAATCCCGGAATGGCTCACACGCGGCATCACGTATTTTCTACCCAAAGCGGGAGACAGCTCTTTGGCGAAGAACTACAGGCCAATTACTTGTCTGCCAGTACTGTACAAAGTTCACTGCAGCCATAGCTGACAAAATGTACAGACATCTAGATAAGAATCATCTAATACCAGCTGAACAAAAAGGATGTCGTAAAGGCTCTTATGGCTGTAAGGAAATCTTGCTACTTAATAAAGTCATTTTGAAAGATGTAAAGAAACGCAAACGTAATTTGAGCATGGCTTGGATTGACTACCAAAAGGCCTTTGATAGTGTACCACACGATTGGATTTTGAAGACCCTGGAGATCTATCGATTTCATCCTAGACTTATTGAATTTTGCAAGGCTAGCATGAAGTCGTGGAGTACCAGGTTACTAATCCACAGCGGAAAGGAAGCAGTAGAAACCAGAAATATTCAGATTAACAGGGGTATTTTTCAAGGAAATTCACTATCCCCTCTGCTGTTTTGCATTAGTTTGATCCCACTATCGAGACACTTGTCGCAAGCTGACTTTGGTTTTAAGCTCCATGGTGATGAAAGGCCAGTATTACATTTGTTTTACATGGATGATCTGAAAGTGTTTGCTAAGAATGAAGCGATTCTCTCCCAAATGCTGTCTGTCGTGAATGACTTTAGCAATGACATCTGCATGAAGTTTCGTCGTGACAAGTGCGAAAAAATCAATTTAAAAAGAGGGAAACTCACAACGTCTGAGAACATTGAAATTGATACGCACACTGTGATTGAAGATCTTGAGCCAGGTAAAACTTACAAATATCGGGGCATTGAAGAATGTGAAACCATCTCGAGCGACAGAATGAAAGAGAGAATTCGTAGGGAGTATTATAGGAGAGTGAGACTGGTCCTGCAGTCCGCTCTGAATTCCAGGAATAAAATATCTGCAATAGGTAGTTTGGCGGTACCTGCCGCCGAATACAGTTTTGGACTAGTGAACTGGACTGAGCAGGAAATTCGCACCATGGATCGAAAAACCAGAAAACTGCTAACAATGCATCGTGTCGCCCACCCTCGAGCTGATTATACATAGACTTTATGTGTCCCGTAAGGAAGGAGGAAGAGGCCTCAGACAAATTGAGGCCTCCTGACACAACGCAATAGTCGGGATGGGAAAGTATGTAGTCAGCTATCAAGATGACCCTCTAATGAGGCAGGTCATGAAATCTGATCGAAGAATGGGAAACAGAGGCATTGTTAGTGTAGCAAGAAGCATTGCGAAGAAAACTAGGCAAGACACGTCGAATAACACAGACACTGAACTTCTGATGCTGCTAAACATGAAGTGTGAGACACAAAAAATGTTAAAGAAATCGTGGAGAGACAAACCACTCCACGGACAATACCTAAAAAGAATGGACAAGGTGCAGATCAATAAAGAACAATCATTTATGTGGCTTAAAAGGGGAAGAATGAAGCCAGAATCGGAAGCACTTGTAATAGCTGCCCAAGATCAGGCCTTGAGAACACGACATTGTGATAAAGCGGTTCTCAAAATTTCCAAGATGATAAATGCCGCATTTGCCAGGAGCAAGTAGAAACCATTGATCATATTGTCTCAGCTTGTCCAATCCTCGCAAAGACCGAATACATGAAAAGACATGACAGGGTGTGTAGCTACCTCCACTGGCAGATCTGTACCTCCTTCGAAGTTCCAAACACATGCCCCAAGTGGTATGAACACTCACCAAAACCGGTGAGGTCTGTTGGATTGTGTACGATATTGTACGTCCAACAAATTCAAACTGATTGCACGATAGCAGCAAACAAACCGAATATAGTTATCCGGGATTTGTCGAAGAAATCGTGTTTACTTATCGATGTTGCTGTACCTTGCGATCAAAACGTCGTTACCAAGGAGGCAGAGAATCGTCTTAAATACAAGAGTTTGGAAATCGAGGTGAGCCGAATGTGGGGCGTAAAAGCACAGGTCGTCCCGATAGTTATCGGAGCTCTGGGATTTGTTCCGCAAAATTAGTGTAAGAACTTGTCTAAACTCCCAGGTAATTCAAAAGACTGGGAAGTGCAAGAAATTGCTTTATTTGGAACAGCCCACATTTTGCGTAAAGTATTGTACAGGCACTGATATTCACCGGATCTGCTCCTTAGGTAGCTGGTTGCAACCTGGAGTAGATTTAATATTCAGCCGACTCATATCATCTTTAGTCGTGATGTAATGGAATAATAATAATAATAATAATAACAATAATAATAATTATTATAACAACAACAACAACAATAATAATAATAATAATAATAATAATAATAATAATAATATCTCAAAATGTGCTCCGCTGGTTGAAAGTATTAAGAAACAGTGGCATATGTACCTCGTGAGAATTATTCCCATTGTCATCTCCAGCAGCGCAGTAATTCTCAAGACACTGTTCCAAAGTTTAAAATACCTGAATATCAATGTGAATATTTATAAGACAATGCAGAAGGCTGTGTTTATCTCAACAACAGGAATAACTCGAAAGTTTATGGGAGTAGGATAGATATGAATTCGTAACAAGAAGGCGTCGATAAATACGCTTTGGTCTTGTATAACCTGTGTATTTGTCCTTATGATAAAAGAAAATAAACTGCATAATAATAATAATAATAATAATAATAATGTCTTTATTTCTGGCGAGACTCAGACCGTAAGGCCTGCTGTTTCGCCTCACCACTTAAATATTTATATTTACATAATTACAATTGAGGCGTTCGGGCGGAAACAATGGTAGCTGACATTTCACGTTACTTACGAAAGTGCAATGATCGTATTAGCAAACGGAAATCTGCTTCACACAACTAATGAAACATAAAGTATGAATGTATTTTCATTGTCAATTTTTGGACTCTACAGCTAACATGATATAAAGAGTACCCTTGTTTCTTATTTACAAAAAGGACGTGGGAAGTCAATAATTTTACTTTCACAAAATTATTCCCTACACCCGAATGCCTCATGTGTGGACAAATTAGAAGACTTCAAGTGAAATTACATGACTTCAAATGAAGGTTTTTGAAAACTCAAAAATTTTCTGTGAAAAAGTGCTTCATATATCACATTTTTAGTAGCGCTTAAACGCCATTTTCTTAAGAACGGCTCCAAATTTTTCAAAGAAATTGCCATTTAAGACGAAGTTTTCATGTTCTTTAATATTCTAAAATTAATATTTCCGTTCTGCCATTAGGAAACCTAAAAATTAAGAAAAGGTCAAAAAATGTACATAGGGTGGCGATGACAGGAGTATGTGGCAATTCCGAATAGCTAGCCGAGTACAAAGGAACTAGAAAACTAATACAGGAAAGTCTGTGCCATTCTGTAGCATCACTAGTTTGTATTATAAGCATCAATAAAGTAGCTTTCGCAACAATACTTCTGTTGAATCATTATTCCTAATGCATTTAACAGGTTCAGATACAATTTTTCTCACAATATCTAAACGAAGAGACAGCATTTATTATACGCCCTGAAAAAATCTCATGTTCGCGTTTTAGGACGGAACATGGCGTCTTCTGGCAGGATAGGAAAATATGGTTTGGTGGCACACACATACGTCTTCTTGACAAATTGAATAGTATTGAATGATGAAATATTACATATACTTAATTGTTTCATTGCCTGTACTCGTATATTGGATGCTCAGTATGTTCTGCTACTTCCTTGCCTCATGTGTTCGATGAACAAGTAGACTTCCGTTATGTACTCGTCATAGACACTGACTCTAAAGCATTTACACTCATTAAATTGCAATATTGTCTAAAATTATTTAGACTACTAATTTGGAAATAGATGCTGGCACATGTCACGAAAAATGTTACCCTTTTTCTGATAATGAACGATGTGTCCTTAAGTCACTTCACGTTTCGTCTGCATGATCGCACAAATTACATTAAGACAACAATGCAGAGGTATTTTACATTATACACATTAAACAATTCTTACCCATTGTAGTATATTTTAGAGACAATCATTTATGCATTCACTCTAGTGGATGTTATGTACTGCATTGCATAAATTAAAATGAAACTTTTTAGTAGACTCTAAATACACCCTATCATTTAAAATCGAAGCTACGACGTCATGAGTTATCTTACCTTCCAGTTTCGACTTTCATTCATTTATTAAGTACGATATGGCATTTCAAAGAAATGCAACTGTAGAACACCGAATATAACTTGGATTATGACATGGACAGTTTAAATGACCATCAAATTTTTGTATTTCTAATTTTAGTAACGGTGCTATAGGAACTCCGAGATGGCAACTTTCGCGAACTGAGTGTTAGAAATTGTGTCCGTCGACACAACAACGCATTCCTGCTGCCGCAACGTGCGACCAACTTCCTTTAGGGTTGGACAGAGAGTCCGCTTGTGTCATATCTAATGTTAGCGCGTTTCATTCGTGGTATTTCGCCGCCTTGACGTTCGCCCTAAGGCCTTCTGACGTGGCGTGTCGCAAGGGATGTGGCTGGGTCGGTGGCGCCCGCCGGCTCCAATGAATCGTCCTCTTAGAGTTGCTGGGGCGCCCGCCTCGCCGGCCTCCCGAATAAAACAGCTGGCCATAAAAACGTGGGACTCCCGCAACGGCAAAGGACATAGAGCTGGCCGGAGCAAGGCGGAGTAAGGCAGACCGACGTGGTGCGGGGTGGCAGGGGTGAAGCGGAGCGTGCGGGTAGGGATCGGGAGGTGCGGTGCGGGGGAGTGCGGTGCGGGGGAGTGCGGTTCGGGGGAGTGCGGTCCTGGGGAGTGCGGCGCGGGGGAGTGCGGCGCGGGGGAGTGCGGCGCGGGGGAGTGCGGCGCGGGGAAATGCGGCGCGGGGGAGTGCGCTGCGGGGGAGTGCGCTGCGGGGGAGTGCGGTGCGGGGGAGTGCGGTGCGGGGGAGTGCGCTGCGGGGGAGTGCGGTGCGGGGGAGTGCGGTGCGGGGGAGTGCGGTGCGGGGGAGTGCGGTGCGGCGGAGTGCGCTGCGGGGGAGTGCGGCGCGGGGGAGTGCGGTGCGGGGGAGTGCGGTGCGGGGGAGTGCGGTGCGGGGGAGTGCAGTGCGGGGGAGTGCGGTGCGGGGGAGTGCGGTGCGGGGGAGTGCGGTGCGGGGGAGTGCGGTTCGGGGGAGTGCGGTGCGGGGGAGTGCGGTGCGGGGGAGTGCGGTGCGGGGGAGTGCGGTGCGGGGGAGTGCGGTGCGGGGGAGTGCGGTGCGGGGGAGTGCGGTGCGGGGGAGTGCGGTGCGGGGGAGTGCGGTGCGGGGGAGTGCGGTGCGGGGGAGTGCGGTGCGGGGGAGTGCGGCGCGGGGGAGTGCAGTGCGGGGGAGTGCGGCGCGGGGGAGTGCGGCGCGGGGGAGTGCGGTGCGGGGGAGTGCGGTGCGGGGGAGTGCGGTGCGGGGGAGTGCGGTGCGGGTAAGTGCGGTGCGGGGGAGTGCGGTGCGGGGGAGTGCGGTGCGGGGGAGAGCGGAGCGGGGAAGTGCGGTGCGGGGGAGTGCGGTGCGGGGGAGTGCGGTGCGGGTCGGAGCGGGTGGGAGCGGGTCGGTTCGGGTCGGAGCGGGTCGGAGCGGGTTGGAGCGGGTCGAAGCGGGGCGGGGCGGGGTAGGACAAGCGGGGATGTACAGGGCGAAGCGGGGCTGACACTCTAGGTAGGGGCGGTCGGACTGGGATGCAATATTCAGGGCAGTGCGGTGGAGCCCATCCCTTGTCGCGACCCGCCGCCCAACTCATTATGCGGCGAGCCGCCCGCGCGCCCGCAGGTGCGGGGCCGAAGCGTGGCTGGGCGAGCGCCAGTCAGCTTTGTAGATGGGAAATGAACCGCGTGCCGATGTAGTTTGCAGGTACTCAACACTCGTGGACCGAGTCATTAGATCATACAGGGTTCATAGATTCAGAAGAGGGGCGTGGGATTGTGACGCAACTGCAGACCTAAAATAAGTAGATGTCAAAGAGAAATGAGACGTGAGGTAAAAATAACGGCGGATGTATCAACATATACAACGAAGGAATTGAAGTAAAGAAAATGAATGAAAATAATGGGAAACTTGTGGGATATTACTGGTGTGGTTGATACATTATTAGAATTAGAAAAAAATGTCTTTTTGTGTTCAGATGTTGATAACAAATTTTTCTCAAACAATGGAAAACTTAAAAAGTGATGAAGCTTAAGCTGAAGATAGGTATGAAAAAGAGAAAGAGACGGAAATCAAAAACAAAAGGAAATATCAACAAATGATTAACAAAACCTACGATGGCAGTCAGTCTGTTAATTTTAGAACTGGAAATATATGTGTATCGTTCTTTTCCTGACGGCATAAGCTTCTAATGGCTACGGAAGAAAAAAAATCTGTAGTTAAAGTATCTATAGTTATTATAATTACTACAGTTTGTTACAATGGACCTTTTTTAAATTTAAGGTCGTATCAACCACATGGTCATTAGCAACCACTATTGGATGTAACGTTATGGTACGATGAAACGATATGGTGATGATAGGTGTGAAAGGACGAACACATACTACCATGCTCGAGGCGGGACCCGAACCCACCATTCCATGGACCAAGATCTCTATGGCACTAGTCTTAGAGATCTCAGCCACGGGGACGACAATTAAATGGACATTAACACATAACGAATGCCTATCGCTAAATGATCGTGATAAAAAAAAGTAAGGAAGGAAGCATGACGCTAAAATGACAAGAAGCCAGGAAAGGGAACGGTGGAAGCGCGGGAGAGGGGTGGGCAGTGTGCGAAGTCGGCGAAGCGGACGGCCGTTGATCGAAAGGGCGGCCGGGCCAGCAGCGTCCGGGGCTGCGTCGGGGGAGGGTCGTCGGCCGGGGCCTCGTGAGACGGGGTCAGGCGCGCGCCCGCCGCACCACCGCGCCGCGCCGCGCAGCGCCGCCTGCACAATGGATGGACCCGCGCCCGATCGCTCTGCGAGGGAGGCGGCGGCGACGGCGGCGGCGGCACGGGGCGGAGGAAGACCTGGTGAGGCGGGGAGGGGCAGGGCGGGTCGAGGAAGGCACACGTCGCATCCCAGCGCGAGGGGATCGGGTGAACACGGACGAGCAAAAGGAACGCGGACAAAGGCTCCAGGGGTGCAAGTCAACATGGCGGCATGTTGCATCGAATTGCACGATGTGATGAGGTTGTGACGATTTGAAGATGAAATGCCTACCAAAGTAGGGCGGGCGGCTGCCGCGGCTACCCCTCGATTACAGAATTATTGATCTAATTCCCAGTGTAGATGCTTTTTACTTTCCCGTATACGTACGTATACACGGAGTGATATACGTAGTATAGGGAAAGTTATGTAATGCTGCGCGAAAAAATGGCCAATTTTCGTCGGAAAAAAATTAATTGCCGGGCCGTGAAAACGAATAAGTGGATAAAACCAGTTGCTAAATTAAGAAAAAAAAATCCCCTAACACATGGTGTGGTCAAAATCCATGATTTGTTGCTTCTTTATACTTAAAAATCGATTGACGGCATTCCGTCCGTCTGTCCGTCTGTCCGTCTGTCCGTCCGATTTTCTTCAAAATTGATATTCCCCAGTCGATCTGATTCTAGTCGAAGCTTTGTGATTTTGAAAAAGATTCTTTAAAATTTGGGGGTACTTTATATGAAGCCCCCGGGGATTTTCAACATTTTCTCAAAAACGGCTCCAAATTTTTTCTTTAAATTTCTTGTATGAATAGAGGAAAATACACTTTTTAACATGGTATAGGTCCGATTTTCACGTACAGCTCTGAATTTTCGAAAATTGTGAAAGTTTGAATTTTTTCGGCGTCTTTCTCCAACTACAAAATTGAAGATAGAGATTTTTTCTTCAAATAAAATTTGTTCTGCATATTGAGTTCTTTAATAAAGGTCATGTAAATGTTTTTCACAATTTTGGTAGTTTTCGTGCAATATTGCGTGCAATATGTGCAATTTTAAAAAATTACAAAAACAAAATTTTCTCAAAAACGGCTCCAAAGTTTTTCTTTAAACTTTTGGTAGGGATAGTGGTAAATGTACTTTATCAATGACATAAAAGCCATTTTGGTCTATCGGTTGGTTTTTTCAAAAATTACAAAAATGTAAATTTTTTTACTTGTCTCTCACGTCGTTAATATTTACATTATCGGCGATTTTTTTACATTATTATATTTACGAGTATATATGCTTTAAATAATGTCAAGTAAAGTTTCTCGAAAACACTACCGTTTTCTGTGAAAAGTAGCTCAAATTTCGGCATTTTCAGAAATGCTCAAACGTCATTTTCTCGTATATGGCTGCAATTTTTTTCTTGAAACTTTTGTAACGGATAGTGCTAATTACACTCATTAGTATAGCGTGAAGTTTATTTTGAGTTTTTTTTGTTTTTTTCAAAAAGTATATAAATGTAAATTGTTTGAAAGATCTCTCACATTCTTTAATATGCACATTATCCGCAATTTGTAAAGATGATTATATTTGTGAGTGTAAGTGCTTCAAATAACTTCAAATAAAGTATTTTGAAAACTCAAAAATTTTCTGTTGAAATGAGCTTCAAATTTCGCATTTTTAGTAGCGCTAAAACGCCATTTTCTCTTAAACGGCACATAATTTTTAAAAGAAAATTGCCATTTACTTTTTGTGTTCTTTAATATTCTAAAATTAATGTTTCTGTTCTACCAATAGGAAACCGAAAAATTAAGAAAATGACCAAAAAAATGTACTTTTGGCGATGATAGATGGTAGCTGGCAAGAAAGAGTATGTGGCAATTCCGAATATTGACAAATAAATAAATAAAATAAATACGGTCATGCTTATTTTTTCAAAATACGAGTAGTTTTTCTTTAATTTTGTGACAAACGTAATAGGCCGCTGTAAATTTACTGCGCTTCGGACAGCTGGATGCGTCGTAAATTAGAATTTGCAATTTTGTATATTATTTCTTTCTTCGTTTCTTACATTCGAACTTTGTTATAGACTTACACATTAATATTTTAGAAATTGTTTATTTTGAAATATTTGAAATAAGTAAAAAGAATTAATAGCTCTCAGAATAGCGACAATGCAGGGTCTGCAACAATGGAATTCACTTTGCGCTCGCGAATATCTGTGAATTAGTGTCATTGTTGTGACCTAATGGAGCTGTATGAAAAGGAGTTATAATTGTCTAATTTATGTTGATATTTGCAGGCAAATATTTAGTTTTGCACCAAATGCTGTACCATTTGTAGTGAGTAGAGAATTTGTTGCATGGTTTTAAAATACTCCTCCCTAATCATGGCCCAATGGAAGGCATTTCTATATTTCCAGGGTATCAGGCTTCTTTTTCCAATAGAGGGTTACAAAACTTTTGCATTCTATTTTTGTGAAGTTGTAGAATTCACATAGTTCTGACAACACTGCAATGGAAATAGTGAGTTCCAAGCGAAGATGTTAGTAGCGCATAAAGTGCAATATTACAGTACTACTTAGCTGTTTCCTCTAATACGGGAAAGTAAGTGCTGTTGTAGCACCACTAGTTTTCGTATTTGTGGAGTGCAAAATCAGGGGAAACTATTTCGCAAAAAATCATTCATTTGAATAAAACGAATTTAAAAAAGGGCAAAAGATAAAAATATTTTCTAATAACGGGTCTAGATCAAGTGATTATTAAATAACAGAGAATGAGTAAAATGTAAAGTGGTAGGTAAATTAAAGTATTTGTAATTACGAATTATGCGCGAGGGAGTGAAGGGGACAACGACGACATGCGCTGAAGGCAAGTTAACCTCTTTGAAAATCTGAACGACGTTCTGCCCTAATCGAGCCGGGTGCTTAAAGGGCGAATAAACTGCGCTTAATAAACGATGCACAGCCGGTGGCTTTTATTAAAATGCGATTGTTGCTTGGCTGACTGGACGCCGCCTTCGTCCAAACCGGCTCTCTCTTTTCCACCCAGTCACTTATCGCTCTGACGTTTCAGCCCATCTCTTACTGCCCTACACTTTTCCGTCCAGTTCCATCACGACACCACTATACTTTGCCCCAACCCGTTCCTTCCTGTCTCTTTCCACTCGTCTCACACTATTCTCCCCCGCCCTGACTCCCGCCATTCCATTCTGCCAAGTTTATTAGGCAATTGGGGTAGCAGGTGTTCACTCAACTCTTGGTATTTTCGATTCTTTTTTTGGGCAGCAGGCACCGCACCCACAAAATCTTATTGTGGTGTCTGTTATTTTTCTAACTATTGTTTATTGGATCTAAATACATTTTCATTTGGTATGGATATGTCTTATAACGGGAGATACGTGAAACATTTTTGTGGTAGGTTTTCCACCCTCAAAAAACTTGAAGTTATGTAGAAGTGTAGAACTGCTTTTCTTAAACTTTATAGAAATTAATTGCAATCCTGCAAATCAAATTTAATGTTTAAAACAATCCACGTAAAAAAGGAATCATGAGAAAAAGCAGCTTTTACTCTGTTTAGTTGAACTGAAACAAACCTTAAGAAGCACCCTACTAATAACAAGAATCAACATTCGTGTCCAGCGCGTCTGATTTGAAACAGCTTCTTACCCGCCGCTCACCCTCAGCTCATCATACGCTTACCCGCCCTCTTAATACATGCTCTCGCATGGAGCTGGAGTACATATCCACGATATTCTTGATTTTCCCAGTAAGAGCTATATTTGCTAGATTTATTAATCTTCTTTCATTCAGAGCACCTTAGGTCTCTCTTTCGTAAATTATGTTCTTTTCCTTTAAGCGAAGTTATTTTTTTAAATTTAATCCTTTCCCCATTATTCTTAAATCGGAAGAGGGCTTCTTAATCAGGACACCGTCTGATGTCACTGCAATGCATCTGTCCGGGACGTCCTAGGTTCGAGTGCCGACGTGGGAGGATTTTCGTCACTAGCTGGATAGTTCAATTGCTGTCTGCAGGAGAATTCTAGCAGCCAATTGCTGGGATCGGTAATTTTACGTTGTTTCTCCGATCAATATCATGTGAATGCAGGAGCAGTACCCTAACAAAGGGGCCACGGACCGCACGCGATCTTTCTTTCCTCTTCCTTGTCCTAATATCACTCTTTATTTACATACAATTACTCGCACTACACTACCACACATGCCGAGTGACCGATCGGGAGCTTCGAGCTTGCCCTGCCTGGGACAGTAACCCGCTGGATATACCTCGTTGGAGAAAACCCCATTAGCCGACAGGTAGGTCGGCGACGGATTTCACCATCCAATGGGCAGAACCACCGCTTCCTCACGAAAAAAGAGCATGCACTACACTTGCGGCACTAATGTCCTTAGAAGTTGAGGCGCCTGGAATCACTAATGAATCAAACTATCAACCGTTTTTCTTAAGTGAAGCATCCAAAACGTGAACTACAGATTTGAACTACACTACAGTGAAGTTCTCCGATCCGCGATATAGTACGATTGACTTGCCAATATTTCAGACTATCTTGCGATTTCCCAAACACAGGCGGTAAACAACTTGTAAATCAGTAACTTCGTAAATTCCCCAATTCTTGTACAAAACATTCTGAATTAAAAACACCAACAAATCTATACTCTGCATTACATTTATTTTGAAAGCCATCTGACTTTCAGTGTATTTCCTCTGACATGATTTCTGCAGAAGAGGTTGAATTATTAAAACTTAACTAGTGGTGCTTCACCAGCAGATACTTTCTCACATTATTTCTATATTTGCAAATTTCGAAAAATTCATTCACTTCATCGAATAAGAGACCTGCGTTATTCTTTTAAACGTTCCTTACGTTATTTGCGGATATATTAAATAAAAAAATTAGAGCGGTTTTTGAGAAAATGTTTTTTATAATTTGCATTAACTTCAAGCATAAATTACGCGAAAACTACTCGTTTATTCAAGAAAATTGTACGTGATCTGTTTTAAAGGTCTGTTTGTTTAGAATAAAATTTATATCAGACTAAAATCCATATCTTCAGTTTTGAAATGTACTTTTGAAACGTTAACTGTTAGCAATTTTCTAAAATAAAGAGTTCGTCGATAATGAGACTAGCACATCGTTTTGCCGTCCTTTACGTCCGTACCACGAGGAGAAATGTTAAAAAAATTTGAGCCATTTTGAGAAAAAAAGTTTAATAATTATCAATATTTCTTGCAATATAACGCGAAAACTACTCTTTATTTTCGAGAAGTTGTATACTAGCTTATTTCAAGATCTCTATTAAAAGAACAGAATTGATTCCGAAAAAATATATTTTCAATATGTACAATCGTAAAAAATGTTGAGAAAAGTTGAACTTTTGCAATTTTCGAAAAATCAGAGATTTCAACAGTGAGAGATATACCATTCTTTTAAGCTCCTTTACGCTGTCAGAGGACCAAGTTTACTAAAAAAAGGAACTCAGAAATCAAATACTTTTCATTCTCTGAATGCCCAACAATATTACTCTGAATCTTGATCAAAACATCACATTAAATCATGGATATATCTATTATATTTGGCTGAAAATGTGAATATAATTTTCTTTATATTCACACCTTGTCACACACTGTTTGTAACGTCATGACTTCAAACAATTATTGTCGCTTTACTTTTCTCTGTCTCCCCCCTTGTCCTCTTCTTTCGGCCATCCACTGTCCGCTACATTCCCCTGCCCCAATTTTTGCGGCGGCAAGCGCAGTGGCGGTCGCCCGCCGCGCCGGCCGCGGCCGCCTGCTCCAATCCCCGCGCGCGCGCGAGCGGGCGGGTGCCCCCGGGGCTTACGGCGCCCCCTCGCCCCTCGCTGCGCTGGGCCCTCCGCCTTTATGGCGAATTCCTCGAGCTCGTTTGAAGGGCGGAATCAATACTTGACCCGGGTGGCAATGCGCCCGCCAACTATGCGCAAGAGGCCCTCGTTCTCCGGTCTTTTTGCACACAGTTTCTAACAGGACTTGGAAGAAAAAATGCGCTGGGAGATGTGGTCTGAGCTTTGAAAAGTAGATCTGTGAGGAGACAGGCGTAGACAATCAATTTACATTGACTGGTTGGCACGAGTAAACACACATTACAAATTCTGCATGCTTAAGCGTAGGATCACTTACTGTTTGTTTTATTTATACTATCATTGTCTTTTCCTATATTTTCTATTATCTTTCATTAAAAATATTGGAAGTCGGAGTTGATAGTTTTTTGCCAAATGAACATTCGGTGATAATTCACATATAGCGAAGTAACGCATGTGGCAGTCGTATATACCCGTCAGATTAACTTGCACAATATATCAAACTGTCATTTTATTTTTCCTAGATTTCGGGGTTCTCGAAGTTTCTGGCCATCAGTGCCACTATATGGGGTTACTGTGAAGACGTCAAAGAATGTAATAGAACGTGTAACACGATTTCACTTTGTAAATTAAAATCTAACAGACATTACTCGTGGTCCCCTACCCGCTGCGGTGCAGCCCGAAATATCAGGTTTTTAGAACCTAGAACGTGCCATTTCCATGTTATGCATGAATGTGTGTTGAAGATTGCATTTGCCATTTTACTTCTGGCCTACTCAAGCACCAATGCATGATTTTTTAAAGTTGGTTGATGTTAAAATCAGAAAATAAACGGTTGCTAATTGCTTAACAGTTTTATAGCTAAACTATAATGTTGTTTTATATACAACAGTCAGAAAACGTTAAGTAAAAGTTTGGCTCTCTAAGTTTTAGAAACATATTTGCAAACTTTTCGATCACCAAGTTTTTATCTTTTTCAGAATAAGACATCAATGTTCTGCAATGAGACAACTACTATCACCCAACTACCGATTTTCCATGAGATGAAGATTTGATAAATCTCTTTTTTAGAACAATTTCTCTTACGTATCTTATAAAAAACCGAGAGAAGAAATATTGCCACAATTATCTGATAGAAACACTGCCAAAGTCGTAAAGGGGACACATAGTGTTAAATTGCACCGAGGCAGCTCAAAAAGAAAAAGCGTTCGTTGATCTAGGATGAGTGCCTCCCGTTACTCGGTCTCAAAGGTTGATGGCGGATTAGAGTAAGTAGATGTTCCTTGCACAAAATAGTAGTGCACGTTCTTCTCGTCCTTCAAATATCCACTTGTGGACAAAAATGATTGATATACTGTATTTTTCGACTTCCTAAGAATACGTATTCTTTAGGTATACCCTGACATTTTCATTAGAAGACTAAATATATTGTAGGCTATTTAAAGTAATTTTAATAATTATGGAAATGATGTGAAAGATATTGATGGGACGAAATATACATCGTGAGAAAGATACTGAGAGAAGCACTCCTCATTGTAAAAATTAGTATACAAAGTGGTTTTTACAGAAATATAAATTGTCATCTGCAGCAAAAATGCCTTTGAACAAAACTTCACAAAATGATTTCTCAAAAAGTATCATGCGCTTTGCTCAAGATCAACATACGAGTAATCGTATGTTGTAGTCAACATCGTGTAATATATACACTTGTATTACACTGCAATAAATTGGTTTTACAAAACAATCTTCGCAAATACTGCTACAACATAGTATGGTACAACAGTTCAGTGGCAGTATTCAGTACAATAAATCTTTACATACCAACAATATAACAAAAATGTTTCTGATCTATATTAAAACAATATTTAATGACGGGTGGCCTCTCCTTCGGAGCTTTGATGTCGCATGACATCAACTGTGACATAAGAAATGACGCACTAGGATAATTGGGTCGGTACACGCAGTATCAGAATATGCAGAAAACAATAAAATATTAGCATTTTTCAGTCAAAATCAAAACAGTTTCATTATTTTCAAATATTCCCCAAGATGCTGGGTATCTAACAAAACCATAAGACTTCTTTCATATGGCCGGAGCCTGCAAAGTTGTCTTTCAATTTCTGCGCGCATTGGAATTAGTAATAAAAATAACTCAATTACAAGACCACAGTTTGTGAAACATTTTTCAAATGATTTTGAAAACCCTGAACAGGTATTCAATTTTTCATTACATACATAATAATTGTGTCTGGCAACAAAGAAACTATTAATTTCAAAAAACTTTTGAAAGTTGAAAGAAAATTAACGCGGAACGCTGAATTGTTATACTCGAGTAAGAATGAATATTGTGAAATAGAAAAGGGCGGGAACCCATTTGGCTTCAAACTAAAAAGACAACTCTTAAGAAGCAAATGCCAAAAATGAGACGTAATCCCCTTTTACGCGTTCTACTGGGGCATTTGCTGCTAGAAAGTGCCGGGGAAATCCTCAAACCTCCCGAATATCCGGAGGCGTCTGGGCACTAATTTCGCATTTCCCGACTGCACGACGACTGAGTTAACCATGAAACTACTCAGCTGGGTATAAACTCCGTAGTCTTGCTCATTACGCTAAAACGATTTTGCAGTATTTCGCCTCTGCATAGCACTACAGTGGGGTCATGTTCGCAACTTACCCTCCTTGGAGGCGCGTCACGCCACTCTGGCACTCTTCCTCTATTTACTCATTGCTCTTACGCTTTCGCCGGTCTTCTTTGTATCTCTATCAAACACAGGTTAGTCTTAGTAGAAAGCATTTTCTCTCTTTTCTATTTCGCAAGGCAGTGTTTTTATTGGGAAGATAAAGGTTTTTACCATAAACCTTCTAGAAAAAAACTTTTATTTGAATTCAGCATTTGCTTTTAACGTGTATGCTTATTTTTGTGCTAATGAATAACTTATCAATTATATTAACAGAGGATAGTATTCTCTGCTATTTATTTCGTCAACATGAATGATAATGCTCAGTAATTTACAGACCTGTCATTTTTTAAAGCGCTTGATGTAAAAAACAACAACAAACAAATTGATGTGTAAGATATACACGCTTAATATAGTAAACATATTATAGAAGCTGTTAAATTTTAAGAAGCATTTACTTCGGTATACGTTACGGATTAAAGACGAAATAATAGTTTTTGGAGGAGCACATATTTGATTTCACTTCATGCCGACTACAGTCGCGTTTTAAAAGTACATTTTAAAGGTAAAAAAAATGACACAACAGGACCGCACCAGTACCATACTTTACGGCGAGATGTAAATCTTTTAAATAATTCTTTACGCTTATTATATACGTTTTATCTTCAATTGAAATGAAAACCACAACTGGACAATGAGAGATAAAAAGGATGCCACTACAATCATGGCATCAATATCTTCCCATCTGCTGTGATAATCTAATTCTCGCGTACTCGCGTTCTACAAGTTTGCTCCGCTGTAGTTTCATTAACATTGTACATTTTATACTTTTACTAGTTTCATCCAGTTGTCGCTTACCGCGATCCTAGTTGCCAACTAGGCGCAATAACGTTAGACGCAGAAGTTAGGGCCCTGCCTGCGGAGGCACATCAATGCGCTGGGGGCCGCCGGCGGCGAAAGTTGCGCCCCGACACACAGTGAGCCTACGCAGCGCAAGAAAGCGCCTAACATTTCTATGTAATATTCAGATGTTAGAGGCGGTGGTGCGGGGCGATCTTCTGTGGAGGTGTTTGATTTCAAGGGCTGAGGAGGCCAAAGACGGGATGGAGACGATGCCCACGTCAGGAAATAAATAAATAGTTTAGAAAAAAACAACTAGTAGTTTAGAATGTACTCGTCTTCTGATAAAAGATTTTCCCCCTTCAGGGGCTTTTTCCTCAGCCGTACCTTATGGTCTCCTTTCCGCGGCTTTGATGCGATGAAGAGACAATTAGGGGTGAATGCCAGAATTCGAAAGGTTAGAATGCGGTAGGATGTAGGTATTGTAATGGCTTAAAGGCCTTCAGCCTAGCCACATTGTTAAAAGAATTGAAATTATGTATCAATGTGTCTTAATTACCTATTAAATAAATAAATATTCAGATGTTTGATTGATTATTTCGTGTTTCTAAGCGTATCAGCTGCTATAGTCATTAGTCCTGTGAGTGTAACGCATTTTTGTCACATGATGTGGCGATGTTCTTTCCCCGCTTTTTGGTGAGGTTCAGTGCCGTCCTTCACGCCGACGTGCAAGGTTTTCCACGCCCAGGTATCTCCACCCAGTCCGGCACCGAGACATCCAGGACAAGTTCTAAGCTCTCCACTAGTCTCACGGCATGTGCGGTAGAATAGTGCGCTAAAGGGTGTGTGTAAGTAAAGACAAGGAAGAGAAAGGGAATATCGTGGGTGTTACGTGAACCGTTTGTTAGGGTACTTCTCCGGCATTTGCCTGGTCTTTATCGGAGAAACAATAGAAAATTGCCGATCAGAGCAACCAGGCGCTAGAATCCTCCTCCAGACAGCAACTGAACTCGACCTATCTATCTAGCTCCTCTCGAAAATCCTGTCACCATCGGGACTTTAACTGTAGAACATCCGGGTAAGAGGCAACGCTGGCATCAATGGGTGCTTAGAGCCACTTCAGCTGGTTCAGGAATGCATTCATGACACTAATATTCGTTTGAACCTACCTTTAGTAAAACAAAACGAAATACGGTCCGACATGTGTAGCCGAAATTTTGGTCAACACGAAGGGTCGCGGGACAACTTGCTTACCTCGGGAAAAATATAGAAAACTAAATGACATAAGCCTACGGCAGTAATGTCAAGCTCTTCTACTGGTGGCAGTGGCACACGTGGTGGCACCGTAGCATGCCACGACCGCCTCTGCGCAACTAGCGTCGGGAAAGGAAACTATTAGTAGTAACCCCGCTGTTTTACAATAGGGATGGCCAATAGGGATGGTCTGGTGGCGGGGTAATGAACTTCGTGGAGGGGCGATTTCGTCGTGGCACTCGTGCCACAGACTCCCACTCGTGGCATAGACCTTGACAACACTGGCCTACGGGTTATATGAGCCGGGGTTAGAGAGGACAGAGGGCATCACTATTTGAAAAAATCCAGCGTAGAAGCATCCGCAGTGAGTGTTCAGTGGTGTTCCCGATGGAACAAAAAAGTCACCGATTAGGTCCGTCCCAGGATAAATGTGGAAACGAGTGTGTAATGGAATGGGGAAAACGGATGGAAGATGGAAAGAACATAATAGGTACGATAATACAAAAAATAGAAGAAAAACGAGATGTAATGAATTAAGTCTTGACTGGTAGAGAAACCCGTGAGATCGTCGACATTGCTGGATTAGAAAGTTATTAGTGAAAGAAAAAAGAAAATTAAATTGAAGAAATAAGTTTACATCAGAGTTGTTTTTGAGTATTAATTATTTTTAGTGGTAGATTTCAATGTAAATATTCTCGTGGAATCCAAACATCGATAAAACGCTACCATAATTTGACCATGATTTGTTATCACAGCGGACAAAATCTATCAGGTTTATAAATTACGAGTGAAATAGCCATATTATTTTCTTTACTTGAGAAGTAAAGAAATTATGACGTTACTACTTTCCCCACAAAATTTGGGATCTTAAAGCAACAAATTTTACTAGTATCATTTCTTCTTGACCTCTCTTGTAGAAGTATTAGGGGTATGTCTTGAGGTTAGGTCAATAGTTAAATGAAAACAAAATACATTTTTAGATATCTGCGTTTCGGCCCTTATTTGAGCCTTGATCCCGACTGTAAACTTATTATTTGTCTAAGTCTGCCCCATTTTGTTTGAATATCCCGTGTAGATTTACTGATTTACCGTGTATACTATAAAAGATCAAGCATAAAAGAAGCCTCCGAGCTAAATTCCAATCACGTGTTTTGTCACCCGAGTGATACGTCCTTTTCTACAAGAGGGCGAAAGGAGCATAGTTGAATTTGAGTGGACAGGCGGATTAGCAGGCCTGTATGCGCAGGCGGGCGTGACGGATGGACGGGACGGGCGGGCGGGTGGGCAGGCGGATGGCTGATGGCCAGAGCTTCGCCAAGTAAAACAAGACTTCATTTCATTAAATTCTGTAGCAAATCAAACATCTCTAACAAATGTTCCTCCTCAGCTGTTTTTCCAGAGAACGACCTAGAGGGACGCGGGCCCATTGTGCGGCGTCGGCGGGCGTCGCGTCGGCGTCGGTGGCGCCGCGCGTCGGGCGGCGGGCGGCGGGGGAGGGGCCGCCGGCGGCTGGCGGCGCTCCAGGGCCCGAGGCTGGCGAGAAACGGCCTGCGTCCGAGAGCCTGGGCCCGCCGCACCACCCGCGCCCCTGACAAACGAAGCGAGCCCTCTGGCGGGACGGGACGGGGACGGAGCGGAAGAGAGTTCGCCGCAAATTGGACACGGGCGGGCGACGATGGGAACAATCGTTTCCTTTTTCCGCTCAACAATGTATGACCGGTGTAAAAATGGAAATGACGTGGTCAGTCTGTTGACAATTGTATGTAGTTTATTGCATTCTTTATCGGGTGCAAAAACACATTTAGACACGAGTTTGCTATTGAAGCTTCACAAACCGGGGTGTTCTAGTTTCGAGTTTCTCAATCTGCCTGATTATTTCAGTGCGAGTTTGTAGCTATGTTGAGAGAGCCGACGCCATTGTCATTAAGAGAAACGAGATTTTCTCAAAAGCATCAAATTGTTGACTACAATTTTCTCGTGTCAAGAGGTTTTACTGTTCTACTATAATCTGTTACTCTCAAGTCTATAAAACTACGACTATTAAATGAAAAATTAAGAAAACATGAAAAAATGGTGTTTTTTATCAAACAAAAGATTCCAGTATTAAGTTTTAGAAAGTGGTTTTTTCTCTGAAAGTTTTTGTCAGAAGTATCTTAGAAATTAAAAGAAGAATATTACAAGTTGCTGAAAGTGCTGTTGTTGCACCACTAGTTCTTAACCTCTCGCCTGTACCGTTTATCTTCATACATGTCTTAATAGAATATACGAAAGAGAAATCGACTAGAACTTGCAAATAAAACTGTATGTGAATATAAAATCAAATGGGTAATGTTAATCCCTATCCAGCTACATATTTCACAATAATATTATAAAATTTTAATACAAAAATCATGTGAACAACAATTAACAAGGTGAAATGACGCACTAAAATTTCGCGTATGGCACACATTACAATCTATTGTGCTTTTGAAATAAGTTGGTTGCAAGCACGAGAAACAGAAGAGATTGAAAGCATAGTACAATATTGTTACATTATTTTCAGATAATTCAGATTCTTGTTTCATTAAGTTAACGTTTTCAGAACATGCTTTATCTCTCAGAGACTTAATATGAGCTGCCATTCAATTTCAGACGAATGTCTTGTGTAATGGAATACGTAATGAAATTACTCTTACAAGTTTGAAGGTATTGGAAGGAGGCAACGCGAAGAGGTTCGATACAGATAAGACTTGCAAGAGACATGATGCCACGCTGCACTAGATGCGATCTTCCTCTGGCGATTATATGAAGATTCAGTGTTTTCTGCCGACAAACACACAATATTGCTAATATTAAAAATAACAATAATAAAACAACAAATACATAATTGGCGTGTTATTGTCGGTACGCGGAGAGGAAATTCCAACATATTTAAAAGCAGCATGAACGCTTCGGCTTTGAAAAGTAATGTGTTAAGTTCGTGTTTCATGACACGCAATATTGTTCGACGAATACTGAGCGTGCGGGAGGTAGATAACCTGAAAAAATGTAGTATTTGACTGAAAAGGTCCAGAGCAAAAAATGTTTCTTCTGTTGGTAGAAATGCAAGAATTATTAATAACAATAAACATACGTGTTGGAGAATGAGTTGATAAAGACCTTATTGGAACTCCCAGTGACGCGTACCCTGCATTAAGCGCCCCTGGTTGAAGAGTATTGAGTTCAAAATTCAAAGTGTCCGGCTGAATTATTTAATTCCGATTAGCTTACGTTTTGAAGAATATTTATTTCCAAACGCATATTACAATGCTATTGAAAAACAATCCGACGGCGAAGTCGGAACCTCTGCCCCATATATCAAAAGTCCCGCCCGGTTGCCTTTTTTTCTGGGTGTCACATCGATAGCGCCCGAATACGAGCAGTGGGCTGATGGGCGGGGGGGGGGCTGTGTTCCCCGCGTTCCTTGGCCCGGGTGTCCTCTGGTTGCCTATCCTCCTACTAGCGGCACCCCATTTTCTTCAGGGGAAATTCAGGAGGGATTTATCCCACGCATGTGAGTGATGTAAGACTCCGGTTCAAGTTTGGATGTCCAGTGAACTTCGAGCTGAATAAGCATCCCCACTGTGATGGAATATTTCGTGTTTTGTGTGAATGTTTCATAGCGTCAACTGCTATGATCATTCGTACCGTAAGTGTAGTGAATGATTTTATCGCGTGAGGTGGAATGTTCTTTCCCCGCGAGATGGTGAGATCCAGAGTCAACCTATACGAAGGCTCGCTGGCTCGTAATTAAATTTTGATAATAGAGGAAACCGATGCATTTTAAATTATGTTTCAATAAAGAATTTGTGGCAGAGCATTTCAAATCTTTATAAAAGGGAGCAGAAAATTATGCCAGTTGCTTCACTTTCTTATATTCTCTTTTTCGTTCTCAGCTTCTATTCAGTTAGCAAATATCGAGCAACTTAGTTTGAAGCTCAAACTGCCCAAAACGTTTGCATCGTTTGCAGCCATATACGCACCTCAAATCAGTAAAGATAGCTCCGAGAGAGACACTTGCGATACGCAATCGCATCGCAAAGCGTTCTTTTATGGATGCTCATGAGGCTCCTCCCTAATGCATGCCTAATTTTCTGTAATGCACGAAACAATTCGCTGAAGTAATAAAAAGGAAATATTTAATGTAGATAGAAACTCACTATATACATGTAAGATATTCTATACTTTTAAGTATTTCAAATTGATTTGTTCATTTTTATTTGATTTTATAAAGCCAAGGGAACTAGAAATCAATAGTGTAAAGTTGAGTTTCCATCCCTCAAACTATTTCACCTGGATGCCCAGGTTTGAAATTATGTTATTGTGGGAAAAACACATAAAATAGTGTCATATAATGAAAGACGCTAATCTATTGAAAGACACATTAAAACATAATAAAATATGTTTTATGTAAGCTAGAAAGATAGTACATCGCGAGCAAGTGAGGTAATGCTTTCATCTCATAGATAAAATATCTCAGTATGTCTTGTATAATAAATTACTATTACTTTATGTAATAAGCTGTTCTTGCAAAAGTGTAAGAGTTTTTCCACCCTAATGATAAAGCGCCTCGTTGTCATAAAATATTCCGCACACACTGCAAAAGAGCGCTTACTCGGGATCACGAACGGAAAGAGATCGTTGTAAAACAATGATCCAGGGGGTGTGTGGCGAAAGTGTCGTACTTAGCTTTGTGAAGCCATGAAGTTGCTTCATTTTCACGTCTGTATTATATTTATTACTCTCTCCCGTATACGTACGTATATACGGAGTAATATACTTAGTATAAGGAAAGTTATGTAATGCTGGGGGAAAAACGACGGATTTTCGGCAGAAAAAAATTCACTGCCGAGCCCTTATAACGCAAAAGTGGATAAATCTAGTTTTCAATTAAGAAAAAATCCCCTAACACATGGAATAGACAGAATCCCTGTTTTGTGGGCCTTTTATACCAATTGAAAGCAAAACGTCCGTCTGTCTGTCCGTCTGTGCACATCACTAGCGAATAAACCATAGGATTTTGTTTCAAATTGAAGAAACCCCGTCGATCTGGCTCCAGTCGAATCTTTGAGATTTTAAAAAAAAGCTTTCTTAAAACTTTCGGGGTACTTTACATGAAGCGCCAAGGACATTTTCAAAAATTTCTCAAAAACTGCTCCAAATGGTTTCTTTAAATGTTTGGTAAGGATAGTGCCCAGTATACTCTATGAGATGACATAAACGTCATATTGTTCTATTCTTTTGTTTTTTCCCCAAAAATTACAGAAATAAAATTTTTTTGACTTGTCTCTCATGTCGTTAATGTTTACTCTAGCGGGGATTTGGTCACATTATTTTATTGATGAGTAATGTCATATAATGTTTCTTGAGAACTCAACTGTTTTCTGTGAAAACTAGCTCAAATTTCCGCATTTTCAGGGATGCGGAAATCTTTTTCAACATCTCAAAGCTTCGACACAAGCCAGATCGACAAAAGTTTCTTCAATTTCAAAAACTCCTGCGTATGGTTTAGGCGCTAGTAGTGTTCACAGACGGACAGATGGACAGACGGATTGACGGACGGACTGACGGACGGGCAGACGGACGTTTTGCTTTCAATTGGTTTTTCGATATGAAGGACCTGCAAAAGAGGGATTCTGGCTACACCACGTGTTAGGGGATTTTGTTTCTTAATTTAGCAATTGGATTTATCCCCTTTTTCGTTCTCAATGCTCGGCAATGAATTTTTTCTACCGAAAAATCCACCGTTTTTTCGAACAGTATATTACTCCGTTTATACGTACGTATACGGGAAAGTAAAAATGTAGTCCATTGATGTGACAAACATTTTCCAGTTACCTACTTATTTTCTTAAGCCTAGCCACAGAAACTGAGCTTTTTACATCTAGAGGAAACCTATTATTTTATATCTGACTAGCCAATAACAATTTCTGATTTTTTTGTATAATGCATGTTCCTACCTCTCCGTAATAATTATAATTCACTTGGAGTCTAAATTGTGCCACGTTCTGTGTAAAAGTTACACACAACATTATCGCGTGGCAAAAAACTTTCAGCTTGATACTGTGGACAATAAACTCTATCGTAAGGCAATTTTTCATAAAACTCTGACACTTCGTTTTGCTAGTTGCCCTTCTTTGATAATTTCAAAACGATGGTAATTTTTAAACTTCTTTTTGTATAAATGACAAATTATCTTCGATATTTTAGGATCTCTTGAGGTACAATAAACATGCAAAATAATACCGCAATTAAAATAATATTTTGTGACGAATAAATTTCATGTATATTCCAGTGGGTTGATTTGTTTACGCCTCTTTTACAACATTTGCATGAAAACAATGAATGTCCTATCTACATTAAAACAATAAAAAGACGTGGACTATGAAAAATAAAGTCTATAAAAGTTTCAATTTATAAATTACGATCTAAGAAATAAAGGTGACTCGGAAGACCCCAATACTTGAATTTAAATGCTTAGCATATATAATGCACCCGCTCAAGCTATTTGCCTGCTTGGGACGCTGGACGCTCCTGCGGGCACTGGTGACTTTCCACGATTTCGTTCTCATTACCCCTCCAAAACCCACAAATACGCGCGCGAGCTATAGGGGTGAAGGTAATCACAACTCGCACTTGAAATAAAATCTTATAGTGCCTTCATATAAAAACATGTTTGCTGGATGTTTTCCAGAAACTAAGCTAGTTTTGAATTATATTTATATACTTTATTAGTTATCATTTCATTTCATATTTATTTTTTTAAATTTCTGCCTTGCATAATCAATTTTGCTGAGGGGCAGGAAAGTATTTGAATAGGAAATTCTCTGCTTGTTTCTTTTTAGGTTATGTTTTATTAATTGATTTGCTTCTTTATTGTATGTATCAATAATGTTAAGAAAATAGAAAGTCTCTTTGTAATCTGTATCCGGTAATCTCCTGTAATAAACATCGTAGATTTATTACATACCTCTTACGAGTGGAAAGTTCTTTTAAAAAGCAATAATTTTTGAAAATTAATTATTTATTTTTGTTCTTAACCTGAATGAAGAAACCTAATGCAATTTTTGCACTCTTCAGAAAACATAATTACGAAATGAAGGTCTTTTGGATTGAAAATGTTTCATTTTACTCTCAATTGATAAGTTAAAATATGAGTAATGAACTATTTCATTTAAATGGATAATGTCTTTTTAGTAGAGAAAGTGAAAATTAATTTAACTAAATTTGGAGTAATAACTGTCAACTGATTTCTCCAAAAGACTCTCATAGGAAAGATTTCCAGTCACGTACACCATCCACCGGAAGAAATCCTTTGTTTCGAATAGGGCAGCAGCTGCTTTGAGAGTCTGCCAACTCTAGGACGCTAGTTATCTTGTCCGCGAACTCTAGGACACCATTTACCTTGTCCGCGACCTTGATGTGCCTGGCCTACGACCTACAGCTACCGTGCACTACGGAAAGCACGCAAGAGGTAAACGACCAAACGTGGGAGGAAAACTTGCTAAATATCTTTGCACAAAACTACAGCCTTTGATGTAATATTATATATTGATTAACATCCTTACGCATTATATCTTTCTACTGGGTCTCAATTGTAGGTATTTGTCAGGGTAAGAGACAAAATAAGTAATATTTTCGAGAGAAATAATGTACGAGATAATTTTATTTAATACATTTTTAAGGGTCATGATATGTTCAGTGGAGGAAGTGTTGGCGTGTAACACAACTTTCTATTCCTTGCTCTTCGCTCGTAAGCTTTCTTCGCGTGCTACGCTGTCTGTTCTACAACGCCGTGCCCCTACCCCCGCCCCTGACCCTGTTGACTGTTGAACGCCGCTCACGTGCGCACGAACCCTCTACGAGAAATTTGTGGCGGAAATACTAAAACAGCACGATTCTCTGGAACTTGAGATGATGAGTTCGCGGAAGCTTTGCTGGTCGATATTGTGTTGAAAGAGAATTTTACTGCAGATCTCTTCACGTTAGAACGCTTACAATGTTTTTATATAAAACTAAGAAAAAATAGGGCGTGTTTACAGTCAGATTCTCTATGTAGGATGATTTTAAATAGCTCTCAGGCTTGCGCGGAGGGGCTATGATATTAAAAAGAAATTTCGAAATAGTCATCCGTTTTGAAATTAACAAAGTAAATTTATACTGATAAAGTAAAGTGTTCGAAGCTAACGGAATACTGCGTTACAATTCACGGACTACATTAACTTGATGGAATTTTGTTGCCCCGCGATAATTAATGCACAATGTTCGTGCAAAATTTTGCTCGAGGAGATAGCATAATAGAGAAAGACGGGTGTGAGAAATATAGAGGTAATAGGAGAGGGAGTCCCTGATAGAATACCATTTGTAAAGTTCATGCTTTATCCAAGTTTCCCGAGCAGTGTTCACGGATTTTCTGGCAGAAAAAGTCTTTGAATAGGTCTTGCGGTTCACATAAACTGGTACTATGTTGTAAAGTAAATACATTTTGTTGAATCAAATATTTCTGTTAGCAGTTTCAAATTTTCCTTTCAAATTGCTAAAGAGATTTGCTACAGATGCGTGTTGAATAAATTCCGTGATGGTAGCAGATATCTTGTAGTAATCCATAATGGTTATGGGAGATAAGGGATAAGCATCAACAAAGGCAAAAAATGAACATCTTAGAAAATTTAGAAATTTTAAAACTCTCCAAAAATCCTTATTTTTTCTGTCTTGAATGAACGTTCTTTAATTAAAAGCAGTCCCATATTAAATCTTTTTATTGACTACCGCCCTACATTCTTTTGATCTTAATTCCTTAAAAATGCTTCACTTAGTCTATAGGCAGAAATTTTGAACATTTAATTAAATTTAAAAAAATCAAATTCCTAATTTTCTACTCTGTACATTTCTTTAAAATAGTCACATTTAAAAACTTTCAAATAATCTTATTGACTAGCCTCCCTCCTAACTGTCTTTAAGTACAACTCTAAAATTCTTTACTTTGGCAATTTACATTAAACATAAACATTTATGAAAAAATGGTACCTTCCAATTCTGAATTTTCTAGCCTGAATGTATATTCCATATTTAAATAGCAGCCCATGCTAAATCTTTTATGTCTAGCACCTTCTCTTCCAGTCCCCTCGTCTCCTGGGTGGACTTCACCTCACTATTCCACAAGATGGCGGCTACCTAGCCGTTCTCAGTTTTTTCGTTTTTTCTTTTCTTATATTTATTTACATGTATCCGGTTTCAAAATTTTTGGTGTGATCCAGTTACTTGGGCAGTAAGAAATTTTTAGTTTTTATTTTAATTTATTTTATTAATGTATTAGTTATCTCATTTCATTTCTCTGTTTTTATTCTTAATTTTGCTTCTTTATGTTGTTCGTTATGTTTACCTCACTTTTACTACAGTACCCACATGTGTGCATACCTATGTTATGAGTACATGTTTGTGCATTTGCTTAATTGTACGACGTGATATGCATGTGTCCATGTGCTCACATGTGTATATACTCAAAATATTATAATTTCTATGCTTTTAATTCTTGTCTAGATGTGTTTTACTAATTTGCAATTTTTCTGTTTCAGTTCATTTCCTACAACTATTGCTATACATAAAGACATAATATTAAATTCAAAATATTTTCATTCCTACTTTGTATTTTGTGTGCACTGTAATTGTTTACTTGTATTGTGACCTCGGTAGAGTATTGTGTCTTGGCCTTCAGCTACCATCCTGATTGAGGTTTACCTGGGTTTACTCAATCGCTTAAGGCGCATGCCGCGATGGTCCCTTTGTTTACAGTCCCAGGAATAAATGTAGTATACATCGTTGGTTGACGGGTGAAAGATGTTGGGTCAGGTTTGCAAGTCTTGGGAATATTCCAATTGGTAAACACTTTATACATTTTTAAAATTTGAAATTTTTTAGTTTGGGGAAAATTTTAAATTCTAAACTTTTCCTGGATTTGAACTGATCGTATCCACGTTTATGATTTCTTTTTTCTTCTTTTTTTATTTACCTATGTTGTATATCTGAAGGAAATACGCCCTCACAAGCAACAACAGTTTATTTCAATCTCGAACAATACAGTTGTGATAACCCGACGGCTCGGGGCTGTTTACACAATTCGGAACCGAATGCTCGGTGCGGGCCGCCGACGGCGGCTTCCACGGGGCGACGGCGCGCTCCCCGTGCGGCGCGGTAAGGCCACCACCGTGCCCGAAACCCAGGGGCGCCGGCGTTATCGCGTAGCCGGCGACAACGGCTGCGTGGCCTCAGCGAGGAGTTGTCGGGCCGGTACGGCGTACGGCCAGCGCGGCGGCCGCGAACGAACGCGTGCCCTTAATGACACGCTGCTAGTCGGCGGGGCCGAGGGGGCGAGCCTGCCAAGTCTACTCCGCCGGAGACTAGCGGGGCCCGGCCACAATCCAAAGGGAAGTCCGGGGCACAGCCGGTCCTATAGCAATAGAACAAATACAGCGTTAACACAAGTCTGAATACTTCGCTAGCTCGCTCGTTCGCTCTCCGCTGGCTGACTGACTGACGCTGCCGGTCTCGGTGCTCGCCCTCCCCCAGGTCGCTGCGGTATTCCTCCGCCGGCCAGCGACTCGGAACTATTTTCCGGGGTGGCGAAGCTCTGGTGCGCGCTGCATAGCGCGCCCCGTTCAACGCTCGCCGCGGATATACAGCAACCTAATTTAATGACCGAATAGATTTGTTTTCTCCTTCTTTCAAGACTTGAACTCTTTACTTGATGTTTTCCGCTTGTATGCTGCCGAGTTTTCCACCGTTTCTGTTTCTTAGGGGTAATTCAAAAATACGTACGCAACTTTAGCTTCTTCAAACGCTCTCTCAAACAATTAGTAGTACTTATTAACATGTCACTGTTTTAAACAAGTTCCTTCTAATTTTCTTCTGTACCTAACTTACGAGTCAAAAAAATAATTTCTCTAAATTTAAGTAAAATCTCGAAGTGTTTCAATCTGATATATTTGTGACTATTTTTAATACCCCCTAACGTAAAATTAATAAACTTAAACACACAAATGTTGTGAGTGCGTTTCCTGTTCTACCAACTTCTTCCTCCATCGCTTTCACTTCTGCTTCCCATGTGAGAAACCCTTCATCTAAATTGCGTACGTATTTCTCATTAAATGATTTTCTTTTTATCATAAAATAAATTGTATTAAAAATTTTGAAAGTGGTCAGGCGGAAGAGTAGGCTAAATGGCCTGAGCCTCGCCACCAATAAAGAATTTATCTATTTAATTAATTAATTAATTAATTAATTAGTTTGTTTGTTTATCTCTCATTTTTCCTTTTCTTACTTTGAGACCCACTGAAGATGGGAAATTGTGATCCCGAAAGTTGACTTTGGGCATGTTGTGAAATAAATAAATAAATATTATAACTTATTGTGGATGATTATCCCTTATCTCCCATTACCATTATGGATTATATATCCCATTACCATATGGAAGATATCTGCTACCACCACGGAATTTAATTCTTAAATAATTATTTTCGCAAAAACGGCTCCAATTGTTAAGTTGGTGGTGCTACAGACTGGCACAGACATTCTCTTAGTAAAGTTTTCTAATTCCATTCGTAACATTTCCTCAATTTATCGGTTTCCTAATAGAAGAACGCCGAAAAAAAATGTTTTTCAAATTCGCAGAACTTAGACTCAGGCCAGAGCGACAAGGGGCTTCTTCGATTTGGAAAGAATCCTACGTATGATTTGGCGCTAGTGCTGTTAACAGACATCGGACAGACGGACGGACGTTTTGCCGTCAATCGATTTTTGAGTATCAAGGACATATAAAAGACGGATTCTGGCTACACCACGTGTTAGAGAATCCCTCCCAAATTTAGCAATTGGATTTATCCACTTTTTTTTGTTACCAGGGCCCAGCAATAAGAGTTTTTCTGCCAAAAAATTCGCTGTTTTCGCGCAGCATTTCATAACTTTCTCTATAACATGTTTATTACTACATATATACGTACGTATACGAGAAAGTTCCTAGCTATTACTCTGCTATCAATTTACGCTAGCCCCCTCCTTGCAGTTTGTCATATAAATTTGTATAGTGGGTTGTGACCTGTTCCATACGGAACCCCAAACGTAGCCTCCGTTGTAGTGCTGCCAGGATATTAACAATTACCACTTAAATAAAAATACCAGTGTGAGAGAAAATAACGAATGGTAGGCAATTATGCCTCCCTTTATTTATTAACCAAGAATTCCAGTTCTCTTATTCCGTTAGGTTCGTCAACATTTCATACAAAACACACATTGAAATAAACATGAATATATAACACAGAAATGAACACAGAAAAATGCATAACATTGAATATGAACATCGGTAAACATTTACACTTAAAATAACTTCCCTCATTTACTCCTGGACACGTACGTTCCTTCCAATGAATGTCCATTCATTCAAAAAAATGTCCATTCCTTATACTCCTTATATACTAATGCTACAGATCTTGGCCTTGAATAATTTAGTCTATCTTCTTAAAAAGAAACCAAAGAAATGATCACCACTTCCCTGTTTGTAGAATACGCCCCTGTTCTTCTGCATCCGCGTTCTCCAACTATTAGACACCAGATCTAGTCGTCCCCTATATGCTGCTTTAGTCCCATTAGTCCGTGTCGGTTACCAATGCTGTCACGCACTATCAATGACACCGACGTATTGTCCAGTTTGTGTCACCGCCTCTCACTAACACACGAATCGACTGGTGACGTACTGCGCACTCGCATCCTAAAAACTTCGCAAACGTTGTAATAAAGTTTCTTCGCGGCAATAAATTATGCAAGCATTCATATATCTAATACTATTGCTGCCATCTATTTATGTGCCGTAAATACAATGTAAATGATTTTCTTTACAATGTATATGAAACAATTTTGCGCTAATTGCTCCGCCACACAACACAATAACTCGCTATACGAAATTATTCACATTAATCTATAATTCACTTATATCGCTCCGGAATAGTTCCGTTCGCCATTAATGTTCTCTACACCAAGTATTTTCACATTTCCGTATAAAAACTCTAACAATAAAAAATATCGCAGCCAAGGACACACCGTCTGCTTGCTATTAAAAACTCTCGCCAAATATGAAAAGCATTGTTGTCAGAACTCTTTTTAGATTCTAGCTCGAACAAAACAAGCTCGCTGCCATTCTTGTCCTGTCTGGTTACTTGCGGAATAATTATATTTCACTCGTTTCGCGTTTTCCTGTCATGTTATTGTGTTCTAAATTCTTCTAAAATTCTTGCGGTCTTTGTTGTATTCTTTAAACCGACGCTCTGCGTTCTATTATGTCGAAACATTTCATTTAACAATTTAATATTCCTTGCCATGACCACGCATTTCGTCAATTGTTTCTGTTTCAACGCCAAATTATGAATTTGAAAAACTTTGTTTATTTTCTTCTCCAGTGTCCCAAATTTTCGGTATTACATTCATAATTTTCCCGAAATTCTCCCTGCAGCCTTGTAATTTCTGGTCTAATTTAATTCTTCCGTTTTGCCGTAATTTTGAAAAAAACATTAATTTTGTCCCGAATGACGCCACAAATTGTAACATTCGCTTGTTTACTTGAGGTTTTCTGTCAAACATGCATTTTCTAAAATTTGCTAAAACAATGCAACCCGTGGTCGGGTTTTAATAAAACAAGTTTTAAAATTCTCCTCCAAATTTGCTCCATCGAATGTTGATGGGCGAATTCATTTTCCTTCGGGAGTTTCCGTGGTCAAAAAGTAATATTTACACGCGACGCTCCCGTCGCTTGTTTATCTTACGCCACGTTAACTACAATAACTAGTCCCCGTTTTCTATTTTCAGTTTAACTTTACCAGGCCCTTTTTACTAAAATGTTTCAAAATAATTGTTGATGATCCCAGATCATTACAGTATTGTCCTACCCTCCTCGTCTCAGCTACTATCCTTCGGCGCCAATACATTTTTTTCTCATTTTCTCCATTTTTCGGACCACAAATAGATTTTAAATATGGCCTTAAGAGTATTACATAAAAGTAAACATATTCCTGTATGCAATTTTTTTTTGCAAAATTTGGGTCCGTTCTTAAGAAAATGTAGTTCGAGTGTTTTTGAAAAGACCCAATTTTGTGCTAATTTCCAGCGATAAAAACTTCTTAAATAAAAGAAATTAATTTGTTCTACGTTTAATTACCTTCTTTAAATATATTTCTTTTTGTAAGAATATTATTTGTATCACACGATGATCACAACCGGCAAGAGTAAATAAGCATTCAAATATAATTTGAAACCACTACGTTGTCATTTTGCTACCTGCTAGCGCATGAAACGAAATTTGTATTTACCATTTCGATTATTTTGCAAATTTCGCAAGTTCGCATTCGGCGGGTAAGTGCCAGGTGAAAATATCTGCTTCGACTGCCGGAAGCGGATGTGAAATGGCATCTACGACAATGAATTCCTGTGTAGTGCTCCAATTCTTACAACGCGAATTTAATTGTAATTTTGCTATCTTCGAGGCGGAAGATGAGGCGCGACAAACACTTTGAATACATGTAGAAAAGTTTGTGGGGTTGATTTCGAGCGCCTTCAGAAAGGTTTCAGATATCAGGTTGCAGTTTGAGCCCGAATCGAGAAGACAGGTGGCCGGGCGAAAGTAGCCTCGCGCCGTGACAGCGTTCACTATGGCGGTAGGCAGAATGCAGCCGTGTGTGGCTGGAGTCGAGCAAGCATTTGTGTATACTTCTCGCTGCTCGTGTGCAGTGTTTTGGGGCGACGAGGTGTTGTCGTTCCCTTGTTGCCTTTGATTTTGCCATTCGAGAGAATGCGCGTTAAGATTAGAATTTTGTGGCAAATCTGATTGTACGGTACTAGACACGTGGGTCTGGGCAGCTGCCGCGTGATTGATTATGCCGGAAATGTTAGATCGCTGAGGTGCAGAAAATGATTCATGCAGGAGGCTGTGATGTTTGTTTCCGCAATGAAAACATTTTCGGTCACTACATTTGTGGCCGGCTACAAATTTCCGTAAACAGTTGTTGCAGAGTTTGTGGGTTTTAACAAAGTTTCGTTTCGCGTCGGCGCTGAGGGCGCGAAAACTAGCGCATTGATGCAGCATGTGCCTTTCGCGACACTTGAGGCAGTTGTCGGATGGTGGTGGCGTGCGTGCAGGAGCCGGCGCGGAAACTTGCGCGCGCGGATTGAGCTGCACGGGAGCGCTCGGGATGGCGGCTTCAGTGATTTGAAGGATTTACACCGCCGTTGCAGAAAGTCCCATAAGTCGCGCAACGTGGGAATGCGGTCAGCTGGTATTGAGTTTTCCCAGTGACACATAGTGGCTCTGTCAAGATGGTTGACAACCTTGTGAACTAAGAGCAGTTCTCGTAAATCTACGCCCAAGTCGAGATTTGATAAAGGGTTTATATTCGATTGGCAGTGATCGATAAATGCGCTTAATGACTTAGCGGAGTCGGGTACTAAGCGCGGGGCATTGTCTAGCCCGGATAAATGCGAGAAAGCTATCAAACGTGGATTCGAATAGCGAGAACAAAGGGTACTCCAGGCGGTAGAGAAGTTGTCACCTGTGAGTGGTATGTTGGCTATGACGCCTTTAGCTTCACCGATCAATGACTGATTGAGATAGTAGATTCGACTAATATCCGCTAGCTGCAAATTGTCGATGACAAGGGCCTGAAAAATGTCGCGATATGATAGCCACTCGGTGTGGTTACCGCTGAAAGTGGGCAGAGGCACTTCAGGGAGGCGTAAAGCAGGAGCTGACTGTGAAGTACAGCTGTGACCTGATGCCGCGGATGGGCATGGAGACGTCGGTCTGGCATGATTTGGTGAAAATTGAGAGTTATTGTCAATTTTAACTGTTACTTCGCTTATTAGGTCAAAATAGTCATTTTCAAAGTCCATGTATAAAGACGAATTGGCGTCTTCATCTTCGACTAGCTCGTTTTGAATTTCTGTGTAGTCGTTCCAAATTTTTTGTAGAAGAGTTTGATAAGAAAGCAATTTCTGGTACGATTGTTTGTCTTCGATTTCTAGATTTCGAATGACATCTTCGCGGGCTCTAAATCGCTTGAGAATGGCATCTCGAGCCGCGAGATATTTGCGCAAAGTATTGTTCGGTGCCATTTTGAATTTAAGTTAGAAGATAGTAAGTGCCCGCGTTGGGGCGTAACCAATTTTGAAAAAATGTGCAAAATGTGAATGCACTAGCAAATCGCGATAAGGGGGGACACACACTCAGCCGCTGATGTGGGCTGATGTTGACCTGTACAAACATGCACACTGAACAATACAATAACAATTGATAAGACACTTGGCAAAATAGACACTGAGTTGAGCGATAATTATAGAAAAACACTGAATAACACAATAGAAATTGAGAAAATAACACTAAATAATACAATAGCTAATAAACTTGTGAATAGCGCAATGATAAATAAAAGCAATAAATAATGCAATAGTAAATAAATCACTGAATAGTACAATAATAAATGAGCACTGAATAACGAAATAGTAATTAAACTGAATTGTGCAATAATAAATGAGCACTGAACACTGAATAGTAATAAACACTGAAAAAGTAAAGAATCAGTAGATAGGCGTTGATTGATCTGAATGATTGACTGATTCGAATTGTAACACTTTACACGACACTGGTGAATTGGCGAAGAAATTGATTAAAATAGTTTCAAAGCTTTCATTCCCTGCTGAAACAATTCCTGAATCCCGTCTGACGTATTAATTGAGAGAGTGACTGTATAGCATAGAACTGGTGCTGACAATATTCGGCCCGGAGCCGACCATTATATGTAGTGGATGCAGCGCGGTGTGAGGTCCGTACTGCGAAGCGACTACATACAGGGTCAGATCAGGTTTCAGGGGATTGTTTCGTAGGGGCAAATGAAAGGCAATGCACTTGTGAATAAATTAAATTTAATTCTTGAAATATTGATTAGTTTTACAAGTAAATAGTTAGGCAGTAAGCCGGAGGACCAATGAATGTTTGTAATTAAAGGTTTCTTCTTTCTTGAAGTTTACACTTACAGTTTGATGACGGTACAGCAAACACCAACCCAGGTCAGACGGCTGAGTGTGTGTGCCGTCGGTAGAAATGGGCTGCGGATGTTGCGGTTGGTAGGCTGATGTCACCATGGGCGCGTACTCGCGTGCTGGAGCGGCCCGTACTGTTGATCGCGGCCTGCTGGCTGCGCCGATTGATTGCCGGAGCCTTGATAGGCAGAGCAAGGACAGCTGACTCGTTCGCAGGCTGTCCGACGAGTAGAGTAGTAGTTGTAGCAGCAGTAACAGTAGTTTGACGTAGAGTGACAGCGTAGAAGTAGCAGTGAGATTGACTGAAGAGTGACTGCGTAATAGTAGCAGTGAGATTGACTGAAGAGTGACTGCGTATTAATAGCAGTGAGATTGACTGAAGAGTGACTGCGTACTAGTAGAGTTTGACGTAGAAATGTGACTGCGTAGTTTCACATAGTAGTGAACAGAGCAGTAATTGTAGCAGCGGTATAGTAGTTTGACTTAGAAGTGCCTGCGTAGTAGCAGCAGAGTAGAAATGACTTAGAAGTTTGACATAGCAGAGTTTGACTGATAGTTCGACATAACAGTTGCAGTAGTAGTGATGATATAGAAGTCTCACATAGTAGAAATGACATTGAAGTGCCTGCGTAGTAGCAGCGAAATTGACTGATAGTTTGACATAAGAGTAAGATTGACTGAAGAGTTTGACATGGTAGTGTTTGACATAAGAGTGGCGCGTGGGAGCGAAGTTGCCGTATTTATTGAAGCGTATGTTTCCAAAAGCAGAGGAGGGAGAGTCACGTGACATTTGCAGCTAGCCTATGATGTACAGTGGGACGTAGTGTGCCACAAGAGATGCTCGCTATTCGTTGTTATGTTCTGAAGTGTGTCACGTGACGATGGGCTGCACTGGCTGTGTCCGCGATGGCTGCATCTCGTTAGCGAGGTTTGGTATTTTCTCACGGGAACCGCGATGCTGGTTGAGAGAAAGGGGCGGTGAGGCGGGTGCGGTCGCGGGCGCGGGCGCGGGCGCGGGCGCGGGCGCGGCTGCCTAGCAGATGCGCTCGTAGTCGGCGAATATTAACGCCTGTATTGGGGCGGGAGGCACGTAGCGATATCTGGAATGTTTGTAAATATGTCTGGCCGCCGAAGTCTGAGAAAAGCAGGTAAAAGGCTAATGGCTTGAGGGCCGCGCGCCCGCCGGGGGAGGCCGAGCCTGCCGCCCCTTCCCCGGCTTACAGTAAGTACTCGGCAGTTCGGCGCTTGCGGCCAGAGGGCTCAACGAGAGTCGTTTTGTTCCCCGAGCATCTGTGTTTCATTTCTTATGTTTTGTATCGCCTAGCTTGAGCCGCGAGAAACTTTGGAGGTGGGGCAGCCGAAGAATGTTGGCCGCGCGGGGGAAAGACAATTTGAGGCTGCACCCTGCTGGCGAGTTTCCTTATGATTGTTCGCGAGATTGAACAAAGGTGCCCGCGCGCGATTTCACTGGCAGGTGGAAAATCGCGAAAATAAAATAATGTTATGTTGAATGAACTAATGTCTAGTTGTTCAATTGAGCGACAATGTAGAAGTTGATTTGAAGTAATGAGCAGGGGAAGTAGTTAATTAATTGCCGCTTTGTAATTTAATGCTTGTAAATTAATAAGTGATGTGGCGATGAAGAACTGAAAGGTTGTTGCATTCAGAAATAGCGGAGAATATGCAAAGTGAGTGAGGTCTCACCTTTAGTACAGAATATTTGTAGTACTTCTAAAATGCGAATTTTGATATCCTGAGTAGAGAGGAAAATTTGATAGATTTGATTGCGGCCTTGTAGATTGATTAATCGAATTGACGAGATGATGCTGAGAAAAAGGTCGAATGAAAGTTGGAGTTAGTTGAGGCACTTTGAATGTGCGTTTGCACCATTTTGTTGGACATGAATTTTGCGAGATATTAAAATGTTCTAACTTCTCGGCGGTAGTTGGATACGTAGCTTGAGATTTTGTGGATTTGCGAAAGGATTGTGCTTTCGCGTTGCTAGCCGATTTCGGCGGAGTTTTCGTATGTGAAGTCATATGTCCATGTTTGATAGGCTTGCTACTAGTTAGGAAACTGCTCCTCTGTGATTGAAATTTGGCTGACAAAGGAGGCTCGTCATGTAGCTCGGAGCGCACTTCCTTTGCAATTGCAAAATTTGATAAGACTCTAAAGTCTCGATTGTTTGGTTGAGAAGGAGAATATGATCCGCTGGCGACCCAACCTAGTTTCGTTTGTGTTAGTGTAGGTCCGTTGTTCTCAATGCGGCGAATACCGCCTTCGTTAATTTCGGCGACGACAGAGGCGCCTAGCAGCAAATCTAGCGGTTTCTCTAGATGAAAATTTGGGTCCGCAAGTTCGCATTCGGCGGGTAAGTGCCAGGTGAAAATATCTGCTTCGACTGCCGGAAGCGGATGTGAAATGGCATCTACGACAATGAATTCCTGTGTAGTGCTCCAATTCTTACAACGCGAATTTAATTGTAATTTTGCTATCTTCGAGGCGGAAGATGAGGCGCGACAAACACTTTGAATAGATGTAGAAAAGTTTGTGGGGTTGATTTCGAGCGCCTTCAGAAAGGTTTCAGATATCAGGTTGCAGTTTGAGCCCGAATCGAGAAGACAGGTGGCCGGGCGAAAGTAGCCTCGCGCCGTGACAGCGTTCACTATGGCGGTAGGCAGAATGCAGCCGTGTGTGGCTGGAGTCGAGCAAGCATTTGTGTATACTTCTCGCTGCTCGTGTGCAGTGTTTTGGGGCGACGAGGTGTTGTCGTTCCCTTGTTGCCTTTGATTTTGCCATTCGAGAGAATGCGCGTTAAGATTAGAATTTTGTGGCAAATCTGATTGTACGGTACTAGACACGTGGGTCTGGGCAGCTGCCGCGTGATTGATTATGCCGGAAATGTTAGATCGCTGAGGTGCAGAAATGATTCATGCAGGAGGCTGTGATGTTTGTTTCCGCAATGAAAACATTTTCGGTCACTACATTTGTGGCCGGCTACAAATTTCCGTAAACAGTTGTTGCAGAGTTTGTGGGTTTTAACAAAGTTTCGTTTCGCGTCGGCGCTGAGGGGCGCGAAAACTAGCGCATTGATGCAGCATGTGCCTTTCGCGACACTTGAGGCAGTTGTCGGATGGTGGTGGCGTGCGTGCAGGAGCCGGCGCGGAAACTTGCGCGCGCGGATTGAGCTGCACGGGAGCGCTCGGGATGGCGGCTTCAGTGATTTGAAGGATTTTACACCGCCGTTGCAGAAAGTCCCATAAGTCGCGCAACGTGGGAATGCGGTCAGCTGGTATTGAGTTTTCCCAGTGACACATAGTGGCTCTGTCAAGATGGTTGACAACCTTGTGAACTAAGAGCAGTTCTCGTAAATCTACGCCCAAGTCGAGATTTGATAAAGGGTTTATATTCGATTGGCAGTGATCGATAAATGCGCTTAATGACTTAGCGGAGTCGGGTACTAAGCGCGGGGCATTGTCTAGCCCGGATAAATGCGAGAAAGCTATCAAACGTGGATTCGAATAGCGAGAACAAAGGGTACTCCAGGCGGTAGAGAAGTTGTCACCTGTGAGTGGTATGTTGGCTATGACGCCTTTAGCTTCACCGATCAATGACTGATTGAGATAGTAGATTCGACTAATATCCGCTAGCTGCAAATTGTCGATGACAAGGGCCTGAAAAATGTCGCGATATGATAGCCACTCGGTGTGGTTACCGCTGAAAGTGGGCAGAGGCACTTCAGGGAGGCGTAAAGCAGGAGCTGACTGTGAAGTACAGCTGTGACCTGATGCCGCGGATGGGCATGGAGACGTCGGTCTGGCATGATTTGGTGAAAATTGAGAGTTATTGTCAATTTTAACTGTTACTTCGCTTATTAGGTCAAAATAGTCATTTTCAAAGTCCATGTATAAAGACGAATTGGCGTCTTCATCTTCGACTAGCTCGTTTTTGAATTTCTGTGTAGTCGTTCCAAATTTTTTGTAGAAGAGTTTGATAAGAAAGCAATTTCTGGTACGATTGTTTGTCTTCGATTTCTAGATTTCGAATGACATCTTCGCGGGCTCTAAATCGCTTGAGAATGGCATCTCGAGCCGCGAGATATTTGCGCAAAGTATTGTTCGGTGCCATTTTGAATTTAAGTTAGAAGATAGTAAGTGCCCGCGTTGGGGCGTAACCAATTTTGAAAAAATGTGCAAAATGTGAATGCACTAGCAAATCGCGATAAGGGGGGACACACACTCAGCCGCTGATGTGGGCTGATGTTGACCTGTACAAACATGCACACTGAACAATACAATAACAATTGATAAGACACTTGGCAAAATAGACACTGAGTTGAGCGATAATTATAGAAAAACACTGAATAACACAATAGAAATTGAGAAAATAACACTAAATAATACAATAGCTAATAAACTTGTGAATAGCGCAATGATAAATAAAAGCAATAAATAATGCAATAGTAAATAAATCACTGAATAGTACAATAATAAATGAGCACTGAATAACGAAATAGTAATTAAACTGAATTGTGCAATAATAATGAGCACTGAACACTGAATAGTAATAAACACTGAAAAAGTAAAGAATCAGTAGATAGGCGTTGATTGATCTGAATGATTGACTGATTCGAATTGTAACACTTTACACGACACTGGTGAATTGGCGAAGAAATTGATTAAAATAGTTTCAAAGCTTTCATTCCCTGCTGAAACAATTCCTGAATCCCGTCTGACGTATTAATTGAGAGAGTGACTGTATAGCATAGAACTGGTGCTGACAATATTCGGCCCGGAGCCGACCATTATATGTAGTGGATGCAGCGCGGTGTGAGGTCCGTACTGCGAAGCGACTACATACAGGGTCAGATCAGGTTTCAGGGGATTGTTTCGTAGGGGCAAATGAAAGGCAATGCACTTGTGAATAAATTAAATTTAATTCTTGAAATATTGATTAGTTTTACAAGTAAATAGTTAGGCAGTAAGCCGGAGGACCAATGAATGTTTGTAATTAAAGGTTTCTTCTTTCTTGAAGTTTACACTTACAGTTTGATGACGGTACAGCAAACACCAACCCAGGTCAGACGGCTGAGTGTGTGTGCCGTCGGTAGAAATGGGCTGCGGATGTTGCGGTTGGTAGGCTGATGTCACCATGGGCGCGTACTCGCGTGCTGGAGCGGCCCGTACTGTTGATCGCGGCCTGCTGGCTGCGCCGATTGATTGCCGGAGCCTTGATAGGCAGAGCAAGGACAGCTGACTCGTTCGCAGGCTGTCCGACGAGTAGAGTAGTAGTTGTAGCAGCAGTAACAGTAGTTTGACGTAGAGTGACAGCGTAGAAGTAGCAGTGAGATTGACTGAAGAGTGACTGCGTAATAGTAGCAGTGAGATTGACTGAAGAGTGACTGCGTATTAATAGCAGTGAGATTGACTGAAGAGTGACTGCGTACTAGTAGAGTTTGACGTAGAAATGTGACTGCGTAGTTTCACATAGTAGTGAACAGAGCAGTAATTGTAGCAGCGGTATAGTAGTTTGACTTAGAAGTGCCTGCGTAGTAGCAGCAGAGTAGAAATGACTTAGAAGTTTGACATAGCAGAGTTTGACTGATAGTTCGACATAACAGTTGCAGTAGTAGTGATGATATAGAAGTCTCACATAGTAGAAATGACATTGAAGTGCCTGCGTAGTAGCAGCGAAATTGACTGATAGTTTGACATAAGAGTAAGATTGACTGAAGAGTTTGACATGGTAGTGTTTGACATAAGAGTGGCGCGTGGGAGCGAAGTTGCCGTATTTATTGAAGCGTATGTTTCCAAAAGCAGAGGAGGGAGAGTCACGTGACATTTGCAGCTAGCCTATGATGTACAGTGGGACGTAGTGTGCCACAAGAGATGCTCGCTATTCGTTGTTATGTTCTGAAGTGTGTCACGTGACGATGGGCTGCACTGGCTGTGTCCGCGATGGCTGCATCTCGTTAGCGAGGTTTGGTATTTTCTCACGGGAACCGCGATGCTGGTTGAGAGAAAGGGGCGGTGAGGCGGGTGCGGTCGCGGGCGCGGGCGCGGGCGCGGGCGCGGGCGCGGCTGCCTAGCAGATGCGCTCGTAGTCGGCGAATATTAACGCCTGTATTGGGGCGGGAGGCACGTAGCGATATCTGGAATGTTTGTAAATATGTCTGGCCGCCGAAGTCTGAGAAAAGCAGGTAAAAGGCTAATGGCTTGAGGGCCGCGCGCCCGCCGGGGGAGGCCGAGCCTGCCGCCCCTTCCCCGGCTTACAGTAAGTACGCGGCGGTTCGGCGCTTGCGGCCAGAGGGCTCAACGAGAGTCGTTTTGTTCCCCGAGCATCTGTGTTTCATTTCTTATGTTTTGTATCGCCTAGCTTGAGCCGTGAGAAACTTTGGAGGTGGGGCAGCCGAAGAATGTTGGCCGCGCGGGGGAAAGACAATTTGAGGCTGCACCCTGCTGGCGAGTTTCCTTATGATTGTTCGCGAGATTGAACACTAACAATTAATTGTTTACTATACAATTCACAAGAAAATTCATCTCAACATCTCCTGCACTGTTACAATAATAATGAATTTCGTTGAATCCAAGGAGCAGCGTAGGCGAAACTTCGCTACGATCCAAATTATCTGTCTTTTAACCTCATACACATATTTGAACACTCATCTGGATAAGGGAGAACAAAATGCAAATCGTCACTGGTTGTGAAAGTAGCTCTTTCATTAAAATACACACTGAATACTCATGCACACACTATGTTCGAACCGTTCCATCTAGTTCAGTCCAAAATAACGAGTAAACAATCTTCCTCGATTGTGTAAACGAAAAAACATACTCTAAAAATTACATTCAGAACAATAAACTCTGCCTAATTATATTTGATCATTTTCCTCTAGGTCAGTACAATATAAAGTGTAGAAAATATTTGCTTTCTTGTGTCAAAAAGAAAACAGATTTCCAAAAGGACCTTAAGCAATTTGTGGTTCAGTGCGACGTGAGGTCGTGTGAGCAAACTGTACTTTCTGGGGACCGCCAGCCGCAAGTATTGTTTAGGCTTGCAACTAACGCTTCAACATTTCCAATTATTTTATAATTGACACTCATGACTACCCTGGGTATATGTATCTGTATTAGGGTCAATGAAGCGTAAGATTGGCGAATGAGAGAATAAGGAGGGATAACTGTCGATTGATATTATTTTATTTTATGAATAGTAGAAGATTAGTAAATTACAGTAGAATGGTAGTACTTTATGGTATAAATGCACGGATTGCATAGTACACTACATATAACTTTCTTTTCATGTTTTTTTATCCATACTATCTACTTAAAAGTTTAAGCTCTATCTTTACAAAGATTTCTCTTTTGAGAGAGAAACCCCACCAAGGACCTACATGAAATAAGTAGATTGGAAAATTTTTATATAAAAAGTATTTTTACGATGTATACAATTGTGGTATACTTATGATTTTTTTCCAGTAAAACTTGTAGACCCATTGAAAAATTGTTCCTGATTGTCAGTATATGGTTCTTAATAATAAAACTTATCCAATTTTATTTATGACAATCCTTTATTGTTCACATTTGCACACAGAACACAACGTTTCGTAACTTGTTTAGTTACATCATCAGGCTACCAAATTACGGAATACAGAAATCAATATTATTCACTATGTCAAATTGGTTAGTTAACAAACTATTTCACATATTCAGTTAATGAAAAGTTAATACAACTGAGTTAAAATGTTTCATGTCAATTGAGTAAAAATGAATCTTAATATCAACTAAGTCGACTTCCTAAAAGTAAATTGTTCTTCAAAACGTGTTGAAATAATAAAATATTAAATAATAAAGTTAGATTATAATAAAAGACAAAACATACAAAACACAAACAAAATAAACAATATATTTCAATGAGACACTCACCTTAATAAAGGGAACTGTTGTCCTTTTTTAACGGTCAAGCACACGAGGACGAACTCAACAGCAACCTCCCCAGTGGTCTCAAGAATATAAACTGTTCCTAAGATGACTAACCTAACGTAGGTACGGTGCATGAATAAGCAGTGTGGCAACTTAACAAATTAACAATTAGGCATTACTCTTGGTATTTCTTAATTTTGTACAACACATTATCATATGCGTTGGTAAAAACATTCATTTCTACGTTGGTATTAAGGGTGTGATTTAATTTAATTCGAAGGGTTTCAGAAATAAGTCGAGGGAATCTCCTGACCTCGGTGCCCAAAATAATTGGTTTCTTAAAATCAAATTCATGTGACAATTTCAGACTGTGTCTCGATAAAGAATTGAGTCGAGGAGAAGATTCTTTAATATTTCTCGAATGTTCTTTCATTCGTTGTTTAATTGGGCGCTTAGTTTGTCCTACATATGTTAGATTGCAATCAAGGCAAGGTAAACTGTATACCACGTTCTCAAGTTCAAGAAACGGTACCTGGTCTTTCACATTTTTAATTGGATTTTGTTTATTGATTAATTTATTGTGTATTCGAAGTTTAATGTTTGATATAAGACGTTCTTTCTTAAACTTATTTTGTATTTTGGGTACGTATGGCATTACTATAGTCTGTTCTTTTTCTGCGTGTTGTGTATCTGCCATAACTATATCTGCTTGTAACCTGCTCAATACTCTCAATCTTTTGTTGATGTAGCGCCTCGCAAATAACCTAGGATAATTGTTTTCTTCTAAAATGTTCCTAACCTTATTCAAATTAATATTATGGAATTCTTAATCGGATAACTTTATGGCCCGATCTACCAATTCATAAACAACCGATTTCTTATGCTGAATTGGATGGACTGATAAGAAATTTAACGTTCTATCTGAAGAATCTATCAGTTGTATTAACTTTTAATTAAGTGATATTGTGAAATAGTCTGTTAACCAACCAACCTGACACAGCGAACAACACTGATTTATGCATTCCGCAATTTAGTAGCCTGATGATGCAACCAAACAAGTTACGCAACGCTGTGTTCCGTGTGCAAATGTGAACAACAAAGGATTGTCATAAATAAAATTGGATAAGTTTTATTATTTTTGATGATGATATTTGATGATGATGATTTGATGGTATTATTTTTGATGATTATGGTTGATCCGGGTTGTTCAGGATCTTCGTATATTCCCGCATAAGTGCTATTTTCCTGCGGATGTGTAAAGGCGTGATATTGCTGTGTCGGTAGCCAATAAGTAGGGGTAGATTTTATACAACCTGTTATAACTCGCATACTTCTATTCAGTTGAGCGTCCACTTTGGAGACATGGTAGCTGTTTAGCCAAATTGGAGATCCGTACTCAGCAGCAGGAAAACTACAGGACTGATTTTTTTAGCCGTTGACCACCACCTTAGCCGTTGACGCGCCTGGAATCACTAACAATCTATCTATAAATCAATACTACTACAAATAGGAACAAGATTTATTCAGGTTTTCTTTACCAGGGCTGGGTAATAAGAGTTTTTCTGCCTTAAAATCGCTGATGGTTATCCGGCGTACGACTTCAATACTTCGTCTTTTTACGAAGTAAGGCGAAATAAAACTAGTGGTGCTACAGAATGGCAGAGACTTTCCCGTATTAGTTTTCTATTTCCTTGCGTTCTCGCTAGCTATATTGAATTACCACGTACTCTTTCTTGCCAGTTGCCATCTATCACCGCCAAAAGTACATTTTTTTGAATACCAGTATTATAAACAACCCTTTTACATTAACAAAATCGTTCATAGTATGGCATATTATTGCACGAATCATTAAGTCATCCCTATTTCTGCACGAAATATGAGCCATTACTGACGTAATAGTCACGGCCCCTATATATTTTCAGTTATGGAGTTTAAAGAAGGCAGTGGTACCATACAAATAGATTGCAGTGTTCGCAGTAAAATCAAATACGTTATGAAAAAACTAACTTTTAAAAAATTGGATTGCAGCTGCATTTGCCATGATTGTAAAACAAAAAAAGTTTTTTGTGTTTAACATGCAAGGGTCTTAAAGAAATGTATTTTTCTACTCCCATTGTATAACGCTGTCTTTGGATGGCTGCAACCAGTTGCATAATGATGGTCATTTCGATACAGTTTTCATTATGATACAGGTTCTTGACCAATCACAGAGACGCTTACAAACCAAATATTGTCACCTCATTAATCAGTGAGAATCCTTGCAGTAAATGTTTAGTTCGAGTGGGTATATTAAAATTGCATTTAATATTATATTAAGCTTCTCAGTTTTAATTTACTTTATTAGTAATAATTTTTACGTGAAATATTATTAAAAATAAATTGGATCCTAATTTCACTTTGACCTTATTTGACTAGCGCAGTGGTAGTTATTGAAGAGAACTTTCAGCGAGGTTAAGATCTGAACGCAAGTCATTTTGCGTTATTTGCTGCTGCTGCTGTGTGGTTGTCCTTAAAAAACCGACCAATTCTTTAGTTTAAAATATTTAGTGAATGGTGGTTCGTTCTGATGGTGTTGACGTTTCCAGAAATGAGAGCAAATGCGAAAATACGGAAGTCGGAATATTATTGCCGCAACTTTTGTAGTCCCTCGCCGGCGCTCTGGTAAAACACAGCCACCTGCGGGTGTAGGGTAGTGAGGTGACCGCTAGGTGGCCTTGGCTGAATCTTGCATGTCGACTGCCACGAAACGATTCAGTGAAGAAGTTTAACTTATAAAAGTTACCATAAGTCGTAGAAAAGGTACCGTATGAAACTCGATGTAATGGGTATTAATACACTCGTGTGAAGTTTACGATACTCGCTCGTTCCTCGCTCGTATCGTAATTTCACACTCGTGTATTAATACCCATCATTACATCATCGTTTCATAATGTACTATTTTTACAGACCTCAACATAATTAAATTCTTCACTGGATACGATAGTAAATATTCCGGGCTTGTCATTTTTTGTTCACTATCAAAACAGAACCTTCTTCTTTCACATCGTTGATGCACAAATTGTACAATTCGACACGTCTACAAGCACCAAATATGCCATAAATAGCAACAACCTGAAAATCATACCAGTTATTAATACAAAACAACAGTTAATAAATAAAACTTAACTATTATTGCCACTGTCATTATTATACCTTCATTAAAGAAAAGTTTCATCATCAGCTTTTGTAAGAAGTGTGTTTACATCTTGTTGGGAAAATACCATTGCCTTTATAGGTTTATACCCCACATTTACGTGTTTCATAAGTAAACTTACTTTGTGAAAAGTTCCAATATCAATATTCTCTTTGATCTTTAGCATTTCCTGTAATTTGGAATAAGTGCACCATAGTGTCGACGCTTTACATTCTGTGGACCTAATGTTTAAAGAAGCATGCATTAAATTAACAAACGTCTTTATTCTAGCATGTGCATTATACTTACTTAACCAAACTGCTCCGATAGATACGAAAGAAAAGCAGCTTTGCATAATAAATTTGCATATTTTTTTATCCATAAATTTCCTTAACTTTAAGTACTCTTTCTCATAACGTTTGCAAGGATTTTTCGCTATCATAGCATTTGCTGCTTTTGCAAATTCTACCACAATTTCTCTAGGCAAAAATTCATTATGTTTGAATCACGACTTTCAAACTAATTGCCATTTGTAAACAAATTTTTTGGTTAGGTACAAAACATGAATTTTAAATCCACTACAACTACGAATTACAACTTAACACAATTAATTTCGCTTCCTTAAATTCTTATAATACTGTTATACAAAAAAATGGTTATGCAATTCGTTTATAATGTTAATTTTTTGCACTCGTAAGAAGATATTACAGAACTCACTTCCAACGTCGTTCGTTCGGTAATATCTTCTTATTCGTGTAAAAAAGGACAACGTTTTAAAGTAATTGCATAATATGCTATTGTCATTTTCTTAATATTTCGGTTTCCTATGGGTAGAACGGAAATATTAATTTTAGAATATTAAAGAACACAAAAACCTATTCATAAACGGCAATTTTCCTTTTAAAAATCATGTGCCGTTCAAGAGAAAATGGCGTTTTAGCGCTACTAAAAGTGCGAAATTTGAAGCTCATTTTCACAGAAAAGTTTTGAGTTTTCAAAATGCTTTATTTGAAGTTATTTGAAGCACTTACACACACAAATATAATAATGTTTACAAATTGCTGGTAATGTGCATATTAAAGATGTGAGAGATCTTTCAAAAACTTTACAAGGATGTAATTTTTGAAAAACAAAAAAAACAAAAACTCAAAATAAACTTTACGATATACTAAAGAGTGTAATTAGCACTATCCGTTACAAAATAATGAAAAAAAAATTTGCAACTATATGCGAGAAAATGGCGTTTGAGCATTTCTGAAAATGCCGAAATTTGAGCTACTTTTCACAGAAAACGGTAGTGTTTTCGAGAAACTTTACTTGACATTATTTAAAGCATATATACTCGTAAATATAATAATGTGAAAAAATCGCCGATAATGTAAATATTAACGACGTGAGAGACCAGAAAAAATTAACATTTTTATAATTTTTGAAAAAAACAACCGATAGATCGATATGGCATCTGATAGAGTAAATTTACCACTATCTCTACCAAAAGTTTAAAGAAAAAATTTGGAGCCGTTTTTGAGATAATCTTGTTTTTGCAATTTTTTAAAATTGCACCATATTGCACGAAAACTACTAAAATTTTGAGAAACATTTACATGACCTTTATGAAAGAACTCAATATGCAGAACAAATTTTATTTGAAGAAAATATCTCTATCTTCAATTTTGTAGGTGGAGAAAGACGCCGAAAAAAATTCAAACTTTCAAAATTTTCAAAAATTCAGAGTTATTCGTGAAAATCGGACATATGTCATGTTAATAAGTGTATTTTACTCTATTCTTACAAGGAATTTAAAGAAAAAAATTTGTAGCCGTTTTTGAGAAAATGTTGAAAATCCCCGGGCGGCTTCTTATAAAGTACCTCCAAATTTTGAAGAATCTTTTTCAAAATCACAAAGCCTTGACTAGAATCAGATCGACCGGGGAATATCCATTTTGGAAGAAATCGTACGTATGGTTTAGGCGCAAGCAGTGTTCACAGACGGACAGACAGAATGACGGTCAGACGGATGTTTTCCTTTCAATTGGGTTTTCGGTTTTAAGGACCTAGAAAACAGGGTTTCTGGCTACACCACGTGTTAGGGGATTTTTTTTCTTAATTTAGCAACTGGTGTTATCCACTTTCTCGTTTTCACGGCCCGGCAATTAATTTTTTTCCACCGAAAATTGGCCATTTTTTCGCGCAGCATTACATAACTTTCCCTATACTACGTATATCTCTCCGTGTATACGTACGTATACTGGAAAGTAAAAAAAACTAGTGGTGCTACATAATGGCACAGACTTTCCCGTATTGGTTTTCTATTTCCTTGGGTCTTCGCTAGCTATTCCGAATTGCACATACTTTTTCTTACCAGCTACCATCTATCACCGCCAAAAATACATTTTTTCGTGATTTTCTTAATTTTTTTCGATTTCCAATTGGTAGAAAGAAAATATTAATTTTAGAAAATTAAAGAACACAAAAACCTAGGCCTAAATGGCAATTTTTTTTAAAAAATTATGTGCCGTTTTAAAGAAAATTGCGTTTTAGCGCTACTAAAAACACGAAATTCGAAGCTCATTTTCACTGAAAATTTTTGAGTTTTCAAAATACTTTATTTGAATTTATTTAAAGTACTTACACTCACAAATATAATAATCTTTACAAATTGCGGATAATGTGCATATTAAAGATGTGAGAGATCTTTCAAAAAATTTACATTTATATAATTTTTGAAAAAAAAAACTCAAAATAAACTTCACGTCATATTAAAGAGTGTAATTATCACTATCTGTTACAAAAGTTTCAAGAAAAAATTTGCAGCCATATATGAGAAAATGACGTTTGAGCATTTCTGAAAATGCCGAAATTTGAGCTACTTTTCACAGAAAACGGTTATGTTTTCCATAAACTTTACTTGACATTATTTAAAGCATATATACTCGTAAATATAATAATGTGAAAAAATCGCCGATAATGTAAATATTAACGACGTGAGAGACAAGTAAAAAATTTACATTTTTGTAATTTCTGAAAAAACCAACCGATAGACCGATATGGCTTTTATGTCATCTGATAGAGTAAATTTACCACTATCCCTACCAAAAGTTTAAAGAAAAAATTTGTAGCCGGCAATTAATTTTTTTCCGCCGAAAATTGGCCAATTTTTTCGCGCAGCATTACATAACTTTCCCTATACTACGTATATCACTCCATTTATACGTACGTATACGGGAGAGTAAAAATGAGGTCACTGTCGTGTTCCGTCGCACACGCGAATACATAGGGTGGAGTCAACCAACGATGTACGTGATATCCAACACCAGAGAACGAGCATAAAGTCGGTCGTAAAACCTTCCAAAGAGAAATTTCGCAAAACAAAACACATTCGAAGTAACAGAAGTACGCTAGTGCTCTATCACAAACAAAACATCACAAATTGTCTATGAGTACATATCGAATAATGCGCATAAAAATCGTCTTTGATCTGAACAAAAGACTGCAAATACACGCAAATTTTCTTTTATATTTAATTGACATTTATCTTTTTATATTTAATTAAATTTCCGGGCAAATATGTGTGAAACAGTACACATCGTCAGTACAAGGCCAAGGCGCATATAGCTATGTTTCTTTATCTTTGATTCAAAGCAATATAACAGGAAGTTTAAAATTCAATCGAGGTCTCAAACGAGCGTTTGGGAAGACGCCAAGTATTTGAAGTTATATAGATTTGGAAATAGGTAATGAGTTTTATGTAATGTTTAGCCAAGTCAATCGGGAAAAGTATATTTAAAGTAATCATTTGTACTGGACGTGTGGTTCTTAGCCTGACAATAGTAGAGAAAAAGAGAAAACGTATGCAAAAACAAACAAAAAACATTTGCTCGCTAGTATTTTAGCATATGTATTTGTCATACATAGTAACTTATTACTAATCCTCTTCTCATTTCATCGGTAACTGTTATTGGAGATATATTTTATTCAAAGCGTTCATTTAAAATTAGCTTTAAAAAGATAGATATTAATTGCATGGTTCCATTTTTCTAATCAATCATCCTATGAAGGATATATAAGATCGAAACAATACCATTGGGAGAAGGGAAGAACTTGACAAAGACTGATGGCAAATAATTGTCGTAGAATTTCATACTTCAATTTTGTTAATTTGTTTGCACTCAGTTTTCACCGGGTTTGGAAATTACACTTTAGAAAAGAGAGCAACAATTAACAGACGAATTTGCATGTTTAAGAAATGGCAAAGGAACACTTGCATTTCTTTATTTCATCCGTAAAACCATTATATTGGCTATCAAAGATATATGGTATGGCACCAATTTCTCTAACAAATGAAAATCATAATTTGAAAAGGTTGCGATATGTGTTTATTAATTTGAATTGCGTGTCATTGGTTGTATGTATAATTACGAATGCTGTATTTTCATCACGGCGGCTGCATTTATGGCTTCAAAGTGGTCTGGTTCCATCTTTTATTGCATATGGAAGTATTATAGAGGAAGTTTGGGTGTGGTGCCAGACAGTGCTGTATTATGTCATCATTATCCTAAAAAGAAACAAAATTATTCGAATTCTTCAAATTATCTCTCTAATAGACAAAGAATTATATTCAAACGTCTGTGAGAGTTACCGTTACATGCGATTTATAGTTCGTATCGAAACATGTTTTTTATTATTTATGTCCTTGTTTTCATTTTATCTTGAAGTAAAATGTACTGAGAATGTGGATAGTATATTTGCAGTTTTCATTAGAACATTTTTAAGCTCCATCATTATATGCGTTGTTGCTCAGTTCATCAGTTGGGTAATTCTAATTAAGCAACGTCTAAGTTTTTTGAATAATAATTTGGGTATATTGTTGAAAAAGATTACTAACATTGAAGAAGGGAAAGGATCAATGAACTTTGGAAATAATATTCCTTTAAACATGTTTGAAAATTTAGAAAACGACGGACGTATTGAAGACACAGCTAGAGAACAAGATCAGGAAGATACATTTCCTTATAAACACTGTGTCGACGAATGTCTGTACATTATATGGATTTCAAATGTTAATAGAAATACTTAATATTTTCTTTCGCTTTCTCGGACTCGGAGCAAATATTATGGTTCTAGCAAACTCTAGTTTCAGCATGAAAAACATTAAATCATTTACGATATACTTGTCGTACCACTGGATTGCATTCATCGCGGAAACGCTGCTCATCGCGTGGGCATGCGAGAAAGCGCGGGCCGAGGGGGCGGCGGTGGAGGAGCGTGCTGCGCGCCTGCTGCTGCGCCTGCCGGAGGGGCCTGCTGCGCGCGAGGCGCAGCTGCTGCGCATGCACGCCGCCGGCTGCCCGCTGCGCTTCACTGCCGTCTTCCTCTCCATCGACCTCGGCCTGATCGCGTCCGTTCTAGGAGCCGTGGGCATGTGGATGGTTGTTGTCAATTCAATGCACGAGCAAGAGCGCAAAACACAATGAACAAAGAAACGTTGCACTCAAGTCGAAAATGTTTGTTTGTTGTCACACAATAAGCATGTACATATTTTCGTATGTGTCTTTATGTTTAGTAGTTATTAAAAATCACCGTACACCAGCAGAAAGTAAAGAGATAACTTAACATACATTCTTAGAATTACCTTACATAACAGCATGCATTATCCCTAAACTATTTTTGAGTTTATTTTCGAGGAAAACTTTTGCAATAAAAGAGGATCGTGATCAGTAGTAACAACAACACCAAAAGTCTTTAATTTTTGTATTCTTTCGTTGCAATCTACATTTTAAAATAACTGTATTATTAATGTAAATAACTTTAGTACTTTTAAAATAACAATTATTGTAAAAGATCAATGACTCCATTCTGAGATAATCTTAGTAGCCTTGTGGATATTAAAATCTTTTATCCTATCCTAATTGTCAGGTCTAGACTAGACGATTTTGAAACAAAATAGTTTTTTACGTCGTAGACAAAGTGAGTCTTTTGTGTACGATCAACATTTTTTTGGACGAGGTGACAGCCGAGCGAAAGACACTTCCCTTCCGGTTGCCCACAACACATTTTAGTACGAATTTACGGAAATGTATTACAAGTATATACTCTTGGGATCATTCACAATAAGCGAGACGACAGAAATGTTAATTTAATCCCTAAGTGTTTTTAGTATACACGAGACGCCAGGAAAAATGTTGCAATTAGGAAACAGTGAACGGTAAGTATTATGCACAAGTGGTGGAAAATAAAATTTGAAAACTGTATTCTTATGATAATTTCAATGTAAATGTACACTGCGAGTAATGGATTTTTGGAGAAATTTACAAGAAAAAGTGACGTAAATATTATGGATATAAAAATGAAATATTTGTGATTTTTATTTTATAATATTCCAATGATGTATCATTACACCCATTTTATAATGTAACATACATATATCTGAATGCAAAATACAATGGTATTGCTTTTTACTTTCATTGGTTACCTCGTTTTTTTTTCTGCCGCCTTTTCTTTTAGGTACTAGAATTGGAGAATAAATTACGTAACATTTACAGAACATTCTTTTTCAACACCAACTAAGAACTAAAGAAAAATGTAAAATTTTTGATAGGATTGTATTAATATAACGTAAAGAGAATTCTATAGGTTGTACGGTATTCTTTCCTCGAAATTTTCTTCTTAAAATCTAATATAAACATATAGCTAAATAAAAAGAATGAAAATGGTTCAGTCGGTTAAGCAGTGAAAATATGTTGACAATGATATTATATCTCAGATACGAGATAAGTATACCTATCGCGTGTTTTTCGTATTTTTAAATTGTGTTTTTAAGCACTCAAAAGTGTACCAAATACTTTTGAGGAAGAAAGAGAATAAGCATTTTTAACTTGCAAATATAACAACTGTTGCTAGGAAAAATGTATCAATCATGAATTGAAATAGTACTAAATGGTTAAATGTACAAAAAAGGTAACCGCATCAACCGTTTTATTCAGGATGATATCAGAGATCAAAAAAGTAGTTTTGAGACTGGAAACATTAATTTCTACGAGGCAAAAATCTGATCGATTCACGCAATATTCTTCGCGAGGTATCTTACGAATATGAATGTTGGATTGGAAATTCTGGAGAAAACCAATTGGCGGAGTTCAAGGGCAGACAATCTACCACTCTGCCACGGTACCGCTTGGGGTCACGCAGTGCGATAAAAATAGTCTCTGGGCACGGTCGCCATTTAGAGCAGAAGAAAGCTGGCAACGATGCACGATTTTATTGGTCAGAGTGCCGGAGGTTCATTGTTTTTGGGTGAGATTTTGACGCCTTGTTTGGTTTAGAAATATTTAAAACGGAAACTAATTGTTTTTAAAAATAATTTAATTGTCTTTTAAAGCTAATGGTTGGGATATATAAGAGCTTTTAAAACATAAAAATATGAATTCAAAAATGAATAAGTAAATATTCCATTCTTATAAGTCATTTCCAATCAACTGTTTTATTCTATAATTCCAACTCAACGAATTAATTAGTTTTATTAGCCCATTCTTTTGTACTTTGCCATACACTTTGATACAATTATTTATTTATATTAGAAAAGTTTATAAAATTGTTTGGAGCCCTGACAGTAAATATATTTTTAATGATAAGCAATTAAAGTGTCAGAGATAAATAAAGTATCACGCTGATGTTGAGCAGTTAATTCTTTCAAGATTCGCGCCTGTAGCACACGTTTGTGAGATATACTGGTGGCGCGGTGATGGATCCTTCTGTCTCGGAAAAGATTTACTTCCAACAGCAGCCGTCATGAAAGAGAACGAGCGAAGTTTTGCAACAGCTGCTGCGACGCCCGACGTCGACAACCAAGCTCTCCACACTAGCATATCAGCAAATAAATGATCGTACCTTGCTAAAGAAATCTACAATGTTCAAGAAGACCGCTACTCTACAGTAGATGCGCTTGATTTAGATTGGGTACTGAAATACTCTACTTAATTGTTTGAAATGTACGAATTTATTTTTTGGTGTGTGTTCAAATGGCTTCTTTTCCATAACTCAAACTATCTTACTTGAAAAACTGCTCTAGGTTATTTTATCATTTTGCCTTCGAAATAAGTAGAACCATTCCATAAAAAGGTCTGGGAACGTTTTACTTTCACAATATAAAAGCGTATGAAAGTCTTTTCTTCGAATGGAAATATTGAAGTTAAACGACCCCTTTCTTCTGCCCGCAACATCTGCAAACTGCTGCGTAGACTTTCTTTCCTCTGTCCAGAAATAACTCAAATGTGGAGGACGTCAAGTGAATCTGATAATGCACACGAAGAAGCAGGAATTATGAACGAAGAAGTTTGTCATTCTGCTCATTTATTTTGGTGTTTTCATGGAACGGGTGAACAATCTTCAGAGTGGAAAGTGATTATCGAAAAACTTTGTTATCATTGAAGTTCGATGTAAAATAAAATATATGAATTTTGAGCCTGATATTTTCTCATTAAAAATTGTATTAAAATATCAATAAAAGAGGAGAAAAAATCATGAAAGAAAATATTGGTAATTTAGGGTAGAAATGGGTGGGGGATTTTTTGGTAAAAGAAGGAATACCATTAGAAAAAAGACAATTCGATATAACCTGACTCTATCTCTTATGTTTTGCGGCGTAAAGTTGCGCTCAATGTTCAAGGAAAACCAGCCGTCTCCTTATAATACGAAATTTAGCGAAAGAGTTCAAAACGTGGAACGGCTCACTTAATAGTTATAATGAAAACCTGCTCTTAAAAAACGATAGGCAGAAAATTGAAAGAATATTTTATTAATTATCTTTCTTTAATACTTTATTTGGCCACACACAGTTCAGAATGGGACCAATAGAAAAGGGCATACTGTCAATATAAATTTTACTAACACACTCAACTATACAATTGTTTTTTTAAAACTTAATGTTACATCTTTATGTACTGCTGTATTAATAAAAGTTAATCGTAATTTTTATGTCTCAAATTATGCAGATGAAGTTAACAACATAATATATTTATAATTATTGTTTTACGCAGTTTCGAGTTCTCCGTATTCATGTCCAAAATGAGTAAATTTTACAAATTTCAAATTATGTCAAAAATGTATTTTTTCTAAATGAAGATTATGAGGTATTTTAAAAAATATTTGTAATATATTGCTGTCAACAGTATACACAAGCAAAACGTGTATCAATTTGTCTGTTTTATATCAGTTATCAGTAGATGTCAAATATATTTTGACGAAACATCCCCCCCCAAAAAAAGAAAAAAGTACATGACTATTTGTTACAAGTGCTAATTGTTTAATAGAGTCGATATATTGATCCTTTTTATTCCTATTGTACTACTTTTATTGGCCCATTCTGCAGCCGCAACAAATAAAGTCAGGTAAGCATTCATTCTATTCTGCTCTAATACGGCTAATTATTTTTGTTAATTGATTTTCCAGCTACACATATTTTATTCTCCAAATACCATTAGATAGTGTAACTGATCCAAAGATCCTTTTCAAAATTTTCTTTTAAAAATTCATTAGTCTTTGAATATCAACTTTTCGTGCCTCTGACATACATTTCCTACGCCATAATCTACGAAATCAGTTCTTTTTGGACTTTTCATAGCATTTTTAAGGACAAAGGGGTACCCCTTCTGTGTCTCACGAGATATAAGAAATGTAGAAAGTTTTTGACAATTATTTAAAACGTGCGGAATGTTCGCACAGGTCCGACTGTTTGAAATGAATACCTAAAATTCAGAATTAATCTACGGTGAAATGTAACAGGACCAACCAACTTCCTTTAACACCCAACCAAAGGGTCAGTGCTGCGCATGAATGTCTTGCGTGGGGGATTGGTCAAGAGCTGACCGAGTTGGTGGACGGGGAGAGAGGGACCGCGGCGCGGCGCGGCGCGACGTACGGACGGGGCCCGACTTCGGGCCTCCGCGCGGCTGGTCGAAGATTTCCGGGTCCCATCGACCCCGAGTCGGAGGAGCCGCGGCCCGGGCCCCGGCAGGCCCCCGGCCGACAGCCGCCGCCTCCACCGCCTCCGCGATGTGCGGGCCTACCGGGAGCGTCCTGGGCCGCGGGGCTGGCGGTGACTGCGACGGTGGCGACGGGGGCGATGATGCTGGTGGCGGCGGCGGTGGGCTCGAATTTGGCCAAGGCGTCGGGTGGCGAAAGGGTTATGACGGCGGAGGTAGCGTCTGCGCCGAAAGCAGCTCAGATTGGGCCGTCACGAAGGGTTAGGTTGGCGCGGATAGGACCCTCCTTATGAATCCGGTGGGAGCTAGTCAGATTAGGCCCACGGAAGCAGGAAAGGGATGAGACACGATAAACCACGTCTGAGGCCTCCATATCCGAAGGTTCAAATTTAAGAATCAAAGAAGGGATTTTTAGAATTTTACTGTTCGTTCTCAAACGTAATGGCCTTAAATGATCTAACACTGATATTTTACATAAATATGTTAAATAATATCCCTTTTGGACAAAGAATAGACAACAGAAAAAAATTTGCAAACTGTCGATCTTTCAATTACAAAGTATCTTGTACTAAATTATCATCAAACTGAATTTTCTTTTAAAAAGATAAATATTTAATACATTCTCCAGTTAATACATGGATCTAATTAAGAAGATTGGAAGCAAACACATCAAGCGCTATTTCTTAAACGCGAATACAGAAACTTGCTGCTTCTAGTCCTGTGAAATGCATGGCTGTTGACACCATGTGCTTGAAATGGTTGGCTTTTACGTACCTCCACGTCTCAGCATAATCCCACCAATAATCATTCACCTGTTATCATATTTACTCGTGATCAACTTTCCCTCCTTCATTATTTGGAATACAAAGACAAGCCATAAATATGAGCACCTGCTCAAGAATGGGGGAGATGAAAATGCCTAAGTCTCTTCCCTTGTCAATGATTAGAGAGTCAGACATAATTACTATCACATCACACACATATAGTTTCAGTATCATAATACCACACGTCAAATGTCAATACTGTTAGTTTGACAGCTCTAATGATGTCCTTATGGTAAAAGTTACCCAGAAAATTTTAATTTTCTTAAAATAGTATTCGAAGTATAGAGAAAAATAATAAAAAATAGTATTTGATTGGAGGTAATGTGCTTAAGATGGTAGAAGGCGTTTTGTCGGGAGCTCAGTGCTAGGAACAGTTAGGCGAAAGGCTGTTTGAAGGTAATAACCTTTTCACGAACTCCATCTGGAGTCCAGTTCAAAGTACACTATTTAGCAGAAACTGAATATTTAATGGAATATAAGTTATATTAAGAAGAGTTTAAATTAGCGTAAGTGAAGGCAAAAAAGAAAAAAAAACCATCCATGTGAGACGAACACAGAGTCTAGTTTAAAAGAAAAATTCTCTTAAGAAGGCATCATAAATAAGAAAATTGCATAGAAGTGTATATTGTGTGGAAGAGATGATAGAACTTAGCTGAGAGAAGAGGCTGGATCAAAGGGAGAAGAAAGGAACTATTGAGTAGAAGGAGGTAACGAGGATCTTGCGTGAGGCGCAGCGAAGGCCAAAGAAGCGGCCAGGCAACGCCTAACGAGAGTTTTTCTAGATTTCCTGCGGTTTGTTTTCTTCTCTAGTAACGGACAACTGTGCATAATCAATGTAACGCTTGCGGATTGCAGTGAGGTATCCTGAAAAAATAACTATGATTAAGTTTCAGAACCTTCATTAGTATTGTGGTCGATAATGAATAATTCTGAAAAAGTGATCTAGAAGTGGGAAAAAATATTTCACTTATTTTTTTGTGGACTGAGAGAAACAAAGCAATGGGGTATAAGGGAATTGCTGTGAATTTTTTTAAACAGATCTAATAAAGAGGCAAACAAGTTTTAATGAAGGGAATAGAAGACTCGGTTAGATGTAGCATGAGACGAAATAAAACGATAACACAGGCTAGTATCTCATTTAACATAAATGAGTAGTTAATGAGTTTATCAAAATATTACCGCTGATGCATAAGGGATACTAATTTTGTTTAATTCTAATCTTAGATACAGTAATCAGGCAACCTGCAATGCATGTATTCGTGAACATTTGTGTAACAGCTTCCGGTCCACCATTCTGGGCAAGTGAGGGGTCGTTCGACGTTCGTATACTCCGATTAAAACATAGTATCCCTTCAGGGTCACGAGCTGGATGGAGAAGGTGACACTGTCATCCAATGGGGAACTTCGTTACGACTTCAATTTGTGATATTGAAGCTCCCGATTGAATGACAGTGTCCCTTTCTCCTTCTTGGCCTTAGAGGGGCTGTGTATTAATCTGAGTATAGTTCTTTCTTCTGGTGGAGAAGATGCCATTATTTTCGGATCATTGTAGAACTTCCAAAGAGAAGTCTAAAAAATGTGATATTTTTGTTACCTTAAGGACAAACGTTCCGACACTACCAGACGGGTCACTACGTTGCTAGATCTCGGAGCATCATTATTCACTACTGCTCTCAGGGGCCATGTTACGCGGGGCCGACTTAGTTACTCTGCTAGACAGATTGCCGAGCAGGCAAGGGAGGTGAGGGAGACCGCGGGCATCGAACATGCGTTGGGATAAAGGGGCAGCGTGGATAGTGATTACTGGGATTTACGAGTTGGGTGTAGTACTTTTATGGATTCAGTGGCAAGTATTTACAGGATTACCATGTGGTTCTAGGGCAAATATCCTGAATATACAAGTACTTTTATTCAAGAATAGAAAAGTAATGGGAAGGTTAAAAATATCTTCCACCATTAAAAACCAAACTTTTAAATATCATTTATCTTCAAATATTTCTTGTACGTTTCATGATACCTTGAGCTATAGATATAGAAAGGAGTAACAGTTGGGAATTGTTTATATGTGATAGTAAACTGTCCCTGTTGAGTCATTTTGATTCAACACTGCATCGAATTGCGGAAATTGAAATAACATATTTGCATTTATTCTATAGTAAATGACTTGCTAGAATTTATTTTCTAAAGTAATGTTTCAGACAGACCTGCTAGAGCATTGTTTGTGTAAATGACCGTTAAATAAAACACTAATAAGTTGAAAATTGCATAAAAACCTTCTTAAATTCTTAAATTCTTTATATTTTAAGCTATTTAGAGATATTACTTATTTGAATTCGTATTTTCGTTCACTCATACAGCATCTCTGAGCTCTTTACTACCTTTACAACGATTTTTAAGCTAAAAGATAAAAAAGTTCAAAATTATGGTGCAGAAAGCATGGCATTGCTTTTTCCAAAGATTCCTTGATACCTTTTCCGTAGTCCTCAATGAAGCTATGCTCACAAGACTATATCTTCAACAGAAAGTCCTCTTGTTTCCCATGACGTAGGTTTTCATCATGGAAGACACGACCGCATAATCCCGGACACTCTCAAGCTGATCAGTATGGCTGGGTGCCACCGTCCCCAAGGTGCCTTTCGAGCGCCGCCGTGCCCGTCGCCCGGTGCGGCCCTCGTAAAACCAGAAACGCAACGCTTCGCGAAATTCGCGGCGCCGCGAGCGCTCCCGCAAAATTATGTAGTAGGTCGTAACACGGCCGTAAATATGGCGGTATGACGACTGTCTATAAATGCGTGTTAAAATATGCCCTTCACTCAAGTGGCTGAAGGAAAGGCGACTCGGCGAGGGGCAGCACTTGGTGAGTAGTAGTTGGGGCCGATGGCCGCGGGAGGCGACACCTGCAGCCTCGAAGGCTCTCTATCGGGAAGTGGGTCACGTCGCAGAGCACTCTTGGGACGAGAGGTCAATCGAGAGGAGGAGGAGGAGGCGGAGGCGCCACGCGAGAGGCGGGGAACGGGGCGAGGAGGGGCTCCCTTGCGTCATGTCCCTCGATTTCCTCTCCGCAGGCTAGCACGGCACGAAGCGGCGGAATGGGGCGGGGCAGGGTGGGGTGGAAGGCACGCCCCTTCGACTTCGTGCTCTCTTCCCGAAGCTCCTGCTTGCCCAAGCACACACACCTGCCAAGCGAGCAGCTACCTGTGTTGGGTGTAGCGAAAGGCATTTGGGAAAAGCGATCTTCGTAAAACGTTGAGGACAGTTGATATTGGAAGAAACGTACGAGTACATACTGTTTCAAAATATAGCAACTCTACTGAAAAGGGAAGTTTAGTTATCGAGTTCTCTGAATTCATTGGCAAGTGCAAAAAAGTATATTTTACTTAAGTGTGAGGAGGATTGCACAGAGAATGTAACAGGACGTTTCAGTATTCATAATTTACGTAATATTTTGACGATGAATAAAAAAAGAAAAATACACACACGTACAAAACAGTATTTGCTAAACAATCTCAGTAACTTTAATTTTTTCTTTCACTTGGTCTAAGTTTCTCGTAGTGAGACGGTGTCTCCTTTGGGATCATTTTCAACCTTTCAAGAGTAACGATTTTTGCTTTGTGTCTTAAGGTGGACTGAATTTGTCAGACGAGTGGATTCTCCTTTGCGTAGGGTCAGATGTTTTACGTAGACTATTCCACTCGTGAAAATAAAACCAACAATGTTGGGCCATACATACCAAAAGACCCAATCAGGGCGATGTATCTCAAAAAGTTTATCGCTTTTTCTATTCGAATTTTCTTATCTCTTCTCCCATCTGGCCAATAATAAACTATGTCTCATCTATCTTAGGAGGCGGTACACATCGATCGCTATGTCGATGTCCAATAAACCGCGTATGTACTGTAACATAACCTTATTAATTTTAACATAGCTTTCAATTATTTTTAATATTTGGCGCATTTTATAATAAGTTGGGCGTGTGGGCGTTGTGTGTAGCGCAACGTGTGGGAACTATGTTGTGGAGTAGTCCTATTAAATACCACTCGTGGTTTCGAAATTCTCAGATAAATCCTCTCCCCGCTTTGCGAGTGGGGGATTTATTGACAATTTACGAAGCACTCATCGTATTACCTATGACAAAAATCGTTCTGCACAGAAAGACTAGGTAATTTGAGTAGAACCTTTCCGAGATACTGGCTATGTGTTGGAAGATTGTTGGATATTTTAGGTCATTAGGCATTTTTTTCTTGGAAACATATCAGAGGGGATTTAATGATGTTCTCAGAACATTATTTTGAAACATTTGGAGTTGTTTAACAAATGAATATCCTGAACCACCTCATACTAGGTAAGCGTGTGTTAGAGAGGGAGGAAGAACGGCTTTGTGAAGATTTCCAAAAGTTTTCGTATGCAGTGAAGAGTTCCTACTTATACTGTTGATCATTTATTATTAACTGGGGACGGCGTATTCTAAAATAAAATGGGAGAGAATGTGAGGTTTCTATGTCAATTGGGTGTTTAATGGCAACCAGACTAATGCTAGCCAGATATAAATGGTCTTATGGTTGGGTGTCCAAGAGATGGGGTTTTTGGATATTTTAATGGGGCACGTCCGAAATGTGTTTTAGAGCGAATGATTTGGCTTCAGACTTTGATGGGTTCATTATTAATCTCCAGTTTTCCGAACATTCGCATAAATTGTCTAGAGCGTCTTGTTTATTTGAAATAGCTCTAGAATAATGGGATTAGAAGTACAGTAATCCCTCGACATTCGCGGATTCGCTATCGGCGAGTTCCGAATATTCGCGATTAGAGAAATGCTACCGGTTTTAACATTCGCGACTTCGACATTCGCAAGTGCGTCTTTGGGTCGTACATTTTCTTTATCACATTTCATTTTCTTTATCATCATCATCTGGGAAACGAACTCGGCAGACCTCGGAGCTCGCAGTATAACTTTCTTCAAATATTACACAGATGAAATGTCAATTCACATTTATAAAATAACACAATTGTAAAATATTTCAATTCAGTTGTGTCAAATTGGAGGTAAGGGTTTTGACCAAATGAACAGAAAAGCCATTCAGGGTCTGTGCAACTCTCATTATAATGAGCTCATTGTAGAGGAGCTTCGGGAAATCATCAGTGAAGAAAACCTCATCGATGGTAATGATGAAGTAGCGGAAGCAAAACTGCGTCCTGGAGCAACTTCAATGTCAAAATTCTTGATGGCGTTCTAAAATCAACAAGCTCTGGTGGAACTGGCATTCGAATGTGATCTAAACACGGAAATAACTTCGAAATTAAAGAGAAAATAGAAGCAGGAACTCTTTCATATTCGGATATTAGAACAGCGAGAAAGGTTATAAAACAAAAAAATTAGCAAATCCTGTATCCAATCATTTTCAACTTCGAAATAATTTTCAAACATTATTTTATTTCTTCATTTTGGAATGTTCATTGTGAATTCTGTTTGTAGTAGCGCTTAATCAGCTGTACTGTAATTGATTGCCAGTTTTTTCTTTCTCTTTTAAACAGTTTTTCGATATCCAAGAACCTAACCCACCTTTCTTAATTAAAAGATAGACTGAACATTCGCGAGTTTTTTTGGGAACCTAACTCTCGCGAATGTTGAGGGATTACTGTATATGAGTCACCTTCTCGGCATGTAAAGCTATACACTTAGACGTTTAGTGAGACACTTGATAAGGCGAGATACATAATTGGAAATCTATAACTTGGAAGCGTTAGAAAGGTTCATATATTTGCTCCAATCACGTCAATGACATTAAAATGTAAAAATTATTACTATTTCATCACTTCGTTCATGATTATTTAGTGAGTGAAAATTCTTCTCTACTTTACAATTTGTGTGTTTGTTTGAAAGACCTATTAGTGTGAAGATCAGACTCGCTTAACACTTTAATACAGACAGGACCGCATTCACGTCCCACGTGACCTCGGACATCGGAGAGCGTTTGCAGACCACGAAGAGACCTTCTGGTTTAAGATTTCGACCTGAGCGAACTTGAAAATGCCTCGCTCCGCTACGTCCTGCTTACCACACATTTGAATTTGCGCCGCGAACTATCACAGACGCATACGCTATAAACATGCAGTTGAAAGCGTGATGAGAGCGCCGATAAATTAAAGTAGAAAGGAAATTCCATCGAATGCACGAAAATAACCTGGGCAGATAGGGCGACACATCGGACTCAGATTTTGATCGAAAAAGTTGTTGGTTGGCGTATCAATTATATAATCTTCGCCATGAAAAACGTTCCCGCTGATCCGCACAAAACGACTCCTTTACTTTACATCAGACAACGAGAACTGCGAAGACGTTAAAAAATAAACATTAGAAATATAAATTTTTAACATCTCAGATAGTCCCAATGCATACTGTGAAAGTTCATCGGACAATGTGTCTATTATTGGTACTGGGAAAATTCGTTGAAAATTAAAAATAAATAAAAAGCAGCTTTCAAGTTGGCTTCTCCGCAAATTTTGTCATTCTCTACAATGTTCGTAATATATTCTAAGAATCCAATTCGTAATATCAACTGAGTACCAACGTAACCACGACGGGGGCAGTAAATCTCTCTGTAGTAATTAAACTCGCTTGCTTAAGCGTCTCAGCTGCGAATTACATTCATCACTGCCAACAAGGTGAAACGTGCTTGTGCGAATTACAAACTATACGAGCTACAAAATATGATAAAACTTACAAGCGTGAACGTAGAGTGTCCACAGAGAAAATATATCCCAATTCTCTTGATCGTACGTCAAGAAAACGATGTTTGGGAAAACAAGTTTTCAACAAAATTCCTATTATCGATCAAATTTTATTTTCTGCAAAATTCACAAAAATGTTTTGTAGTAAATTATACGTTTATTAAGTTATATGTATATTTTGAAATGTTTTTTAATAAACCTAGAAAATGAGTTTGTTTCTGTTAAGCATTGTATAATTGTGTGTAGTTGATAATGACCACACTTTTCCAACCTTTTCTCTCATTTAAAGCTTAACAGGATCATCCTTTAAAATGGAATTCTCTAAACAGTAGTTACATGTTAATTGGAAGGAGTCGCACTGAACGAAGTCTAAGTAGAGCCGGTCTAGATAGCCGAGGACGTTAACGCTGAACGGCCGTAACTGCCACGACTCGAAGGGTCGCCGATTCGAATCCTGCCTCGGGCATGGATGTTGGTGTGTGTTTGCGTTATCCTTACTTGTTTCCCATACAGTTTAAAAATTACCATGGTCGCTATATGACCAAGATATTGAAAAGCGACCTAACAAAGAAGAGAGAAATCTAAGTTGCTTTTTGCTAATTTCTAATAGTAAGCTTTCTACCACTAACCTATAATTGTGGTAGATAACATTATTATAATTATATTCAGTATACTAAATTGCAAATCCTAATAATACAAAAAGAAAATATTGTTGATACAAAGTCTAAATGCAATGTAGTGGCGATGCAATGCAGAAACGAGACACACTGCTTGTGTATCGAACGGAGAGTGCCCCCTGGCCCCAATGTCCTAAAAAGACCACGAAGCTCTCAGAATCCGCTTGCATTTATACCCGATACACCGATTTTTTAATCTTCCATTGCTGGACCTCGGCTGGCGTTCTTCCCAGTTCTCCGCAGCATGGCCTCTTACGGTACTCCAACGTTCTTTGATCCTCTTATTCACAGATTACTCAGAAATAAGCCAAGACTTAAACTAGTGGAGCTACAAAATGGCACGACTTTCCCGTATTAGTTTTCTATTTCTTTTGGTCTCTCTTTCCTCTGTTCGGCAGAAAAATTTATTGCCGGGCCCTGATAACGAAAAAGTTGATAAATTCAGTTGCTAAATGAAGAAAAACTACCCCCTAACACGTGGTGCAATTATTTTGACTTGTCTCTAACGTCGTTAATGTTTACATTAGCGGCGATTTGTTCACATTATTATATTTATGAGTACATATGCTTTAAATAATGTCATATAACCTTTTTCGAGAACTCAACCGTCTTCGGTGAACACTAGCTCAAAATTGCGCATTTTCAAAAATCTCAAACGCCATTTCCTCATAAATGGCTTCAAAATGTACTTTCCCGTATACGAACGTATATACGGAGTAGTATACGTAGTATAGGGAAAGTTATGTAATGTTGCGGAAAATCGATTTATCGAAAATCAAAAATCGATCAGATTGCAACGGAAATACACGTTTTGGGGTCCCCTGATACCGAAAAAGCAATTATTTTCAAAACGTCCGTCCATCCGTCGGTTATTCTGTGAACAACCGTAGCGTCTAAACCATGAGTACGATTTCTTCCAAAATGAATATTCCTCGGTAGATCCGATTCCACTCGAGGCGCCGCGATTTTGAAAAACTTTCTTCAAAATTTGGGAGTACTTTACATGAATCTCTGCGGACATTTTCATAATTTTCTCAAAAACGGCTCCAATTTTTTTCTTTAAACTTTGGTAGGAATAGTGCTAAATGTACTCTATGAGATGACATAAACGCCAAATTGCTCTATTCTTTCCTTTTTGCAAAAATTACAAAACTATTGTTTTTGACTTGTCTCTCACGTCGTTAATATTTACATTAGCGGCGATTTGTTCACATTATTATATTAATGAGTACGTGTGCTTTAAATAATGTCAGATAAAGTTTCTCGAGAACTCAACAGTTTTCTGTGAAAACGTGCTCGAAATTCCGCATTTTCAGAAACGCTGAAACGCCATTTTCGCATAACTGTCTCCACATTTTTTTCTTCAAACTGTTCGAACGGATAGTGCAAATTGCACTCTTTAATATGACGTAAAGTTCATTCATTCAAAAAATGTACTTTTTTTTAAATTTTATTTTACATTTAAAGACAGTACAACGTTCAGCCGTGAGGCTCTTCAGTTGATTGGCCGAGCAACTTTGCATCAGTAAATTGTGAAGGGGATAACTGTTTGTTACCTCCCTGATAGTGATTTCATTTGTTGTACCTTCAACCAAGGTTATTGCGAGGGAATTATGTTAGAGCAATGACAGGATTAAAAACAAAATACGATGGGAGGGACAGGTAATTGCTAGAAATGTTCCTACCTTATGTAATATCAGAGAGATATTGAAGGAAAATATGGAATGGGAGTCTGTTTCTTAGGCGGGAGAGTGGGGGCTGATCGGTTCCTACTTCGTAAGTGACTGCTCCTTGTACATGATTTAAATTATTGAAAAAATTATGTGCCAGCTTTGTAATAAAGGAAGTAATTGGTTCTATTGCAAGATAGTTGTGGAGGGTCTTATTGCTGACAAACCAGGGGGCATTTACTGTTATTCTTAAAATTTTGTTTTGGAAGATTTGTAACTTGTTTAATGTGGTTGGGGCAGCTGAAATCCAAACAGGACATGCGTAGGTTAATATTGGCCGAAGAATAGATTTGTAAATGGTTAAAGTCGAATGAATTTTTAGAGAAGAGTTACGGTTAAGAATTGGACGTAAAATAGCTAACCTTCTATTGGCTTCAATTACTTTGGACGAGATGTGACTGTGCCAATTTAGTCTTGTGTCCATCAGAACGCCGAAATAACGAATAGATGAGTTCAGAGGAGACCAAGGAATGATAGAAGAATCCAAAGTCAAAGGGCGAGGAAAGACAGGATACCTTAAAGTAAATACTTTGGCAATTGATTTGTTTGGGTTGATTTTAATTTTACATAGTTTAGACCAATTTTCTATGTTTTTTAGGTGACATTGAATTATACGACATGCTGTGTTAGATTTCGGTTTGCATAAAAGAGTAAAGTATCATCTGCAAAAAGAGCTATATTAACTGTATTACTAGTAGGAATATCTGCGACGTACAAGTTAAATAAGAAAGGAGATAACGAGGATCCTTGTGGAAGACCAGCAAGAACAGCCCGAGGTGAAGAAATGAAAGAGTTAAGACGTACAGAGAAAGTGCGATTCAGTAGGAAACTTGATAAGATGTTGTAAAGATATAATGGTATTCCAATTTTCCTTAATTTGAATTTTAATCCATCATGCCACACTCGATCAAACGCCTGGGCAACGTCTAAGAAAACTGCAAGTAAGTGAAAACCCGATTGAAATGAAAAATGAATTTGTTCTGTTAATCTTAATAACTGATGAGTTGTTGAGTGGCTTTCTCTGAAGCCAAATTGGAAAGAAGGAAGCACGTTAGTATCAAGAATGAATTTTTTTAGTCATTTTAATACAAGTTTTTCGAATATTTTTGACAAAATTGGAATTAAACTAATTGGTCGATAATTTGAAGGAAGATTTAAGTTTTTTTGAGGCTTTGGAATAGGAATTATTAGAGAGTGTTTCCAAGAATTAGGATAATATCCTAGTCGCAATGCCGAGTTAAATATATTGTTTAGATACGCAAGACCATGTCTGGGCAGATTCTTTAAGATATTTGCAGTAATTCTGTCATGGCCTGGTGACTTTTTATTTGGTAGCTTTTTTATTAGTTCAAATATTTCGTTAGGTGATATAAAAGAAATTCGATTTGGTACATCTAAATTTGGTGACTGCACAAAATGTGTTATTGTGCAGTGTCCTCTATCGTTTACAGCATGCTGGGTGAAAGTAGTTTCGAAATAATCTGCTAATAGCTCAGCTTTTGCAGAAATCGACTGTGCAATTTTGTTGATACCTTTTAATGGCGGAATATTGGTTGACTGACCTAGCAATCGACGTGTTGCTTTCCAAAGAGATGAATCTTGCGGATTAAGATTTGAAACATATTTTTTGTAGCTTTCCATTTGGTACATCGTAAGAGCGTTTCGAACCAATTTTGTTAGATGGTTTAATGCAGATTTCAAATGAGGTAGGCGATGTTTTGTCCATAAACGTCTGATTTTGTTCTTTTGTGATATTAAATTGCGTAATTGCTCAGGTAGCGGGTATTTGGTGAGCCCTCTGCGAGTAGCAGTTAGTGAATGAGATGAATAGTCAATTGAATTTGTGATGGCATTAGTAAACAAAAGTGTGCCTTGGTCAATTTCTGCAGGGGTTTTCAGATTCGAGAACGGAGGAAGGAGCGATGATAACCGATTTTGAAATGTGTGCCAATTTATTTTGTGAGTAGATAAATGCGGTGGAGAATTGGGCAAAGAAGTGATTAATTTTGAAGTTGTAATCACTGGGTTATGATCTGAATCTAGTTCGCAGATAGAATATGAATGGAGAGCAAAGTTTAAATTTGTTAATACAATATCTAGAATATCTGGAAGGTAATTCGCATTAAAAGGAAAATATGTCGGATCAACGGGCGCAATAATTTTGAAATTTGAGTGCTTTGCGAGATTTAAAAGAAAAGTTCCGGCTGGTTGATTTATTCTACATCCCCAAGAAGTGTGTTTTGTGTTTAAATCACCAAATAAGATAATGGGAGCCTTTAGTTTGAAAATGTCTTGAAGACGTGTTGCAGTCAATTGTTTATTAGGCGGCTTATAAGCTGAAATTATCATTACATTATTACCGTTCTGAAGGTTGATAGTTACTGCTGTTGTTTCTAACCCTGGTGTTATTGGGAGAGATGATGTCCAGTGCGGAATGCCGGATTTCACTAAAATTAATACTCCACCTGCTGGTACGTCCCCTGGTCTATCACGTCTGTAACATTTGTATCCTTGAACTGTGAAAAATATGGAAGAAATAAGGTGAGTTTCGGTTAAACATGCTATGTCAATGTCATGTGAAACCAGAAAATGTTTCAATTCAGATCGTTTATTTAGAACACCTCGACAGTTCCACTTTAAAAATGTTAGATTGTTGAAGCATGGTGTTTTAAACGTGATTTTGGAAAATTGAGCTAAGAATTGAGGTTTTTATATTATCAATTAAGGTGGAGAGGAACGATTGAATTAAACGACCAAAGAAATTGACAATATGGATAGTTAGGAACTCACTTATATTAAAATTTCCGTTTGCATTGTTCGTTGAACTATTTGAAGAAGCATCATTAACATTGGTTGAGGCGGGAGGGGGATTTTGTGAGCGAGTTGAGAAATTAAAATTAGGAATGTTATTAGTGAAAGGCAGGCCAGGAAACTCTCTAGCTTGATAAATAAAATTATTGTTATTATTGTTATTGTTATTGATGTTATTATTATTGGTTGAAGGTGGATTTTTAGTTCCCTTACCGTTTTTGTTTGATTTAGATTTTGCAATTTTGTCATAATGTGAACAAACATTCGATCTCACATTTGCCCTGTGACCTTTCACTTTGCAATTACTACATACTGGTACAAAGTTGCTCGGTTCCTTACAATCTTTGGTGAAATGATTGCCCGTACAAATAGCACAATGAATTTTTCTATTGCAATAGTTTTGGTATGATTATAGTCTTGGCATCTTGAGCATTGAACTGGCCCTGGGAGACGTTTTCGCTGTTCGACACGAAACAGCATGACACAGTCTATTTAATTTAAAAATATCTTACCACCTATTTTCTTTCACAATTATCACTGAAACGACAGGAATTGGCTGACCTTCTTTGTTATGTAGTCTATTGACTTTCACAACTTGAAAGTTTTTCGATACAAGTTCTGCGAGAATTTGATCTTCAGTAAAGGATTGGTGAACATCTTTTATTACAATAGATAATTTTTTTGATAACGGGTCAGCGTAAGTGTGAAATGATTTGTTATTAGTATTTAGCATGTTCACTAACAGTCTGTAGTCTTCGCTGTTTTCCGTTTGAATTTTAACCTTGCCAAATTTTAACTCGGTAGAAAATTCACTTTTTAGGGTGGTTTTTAAGAGATCGTGAATTTCTGTGAGGTTATCAATGTTATACACAAACACTGGGGGGATCGGATTGATTTCCTCAGTGTCTTGGAGATTTTGTAAGGCGCTGAAACTATTACTAGTGGGGATTGAATATTCTACACTTTGATCTTGACTAATTTTCTTCGACGGCTCATTTGGGTCACTGTTACTACGCGGTCTCTTGGACGACTGAACTATGGGTGAAAGAACATTCGTGAATGTACTTGCCTGAGCAGTTGATGTACCGTCACTTACAGTTGGATCTGAGGGAAAATTTCCGTTGGAGGACGTTCCACTTTGTAGATAGAATTCTGCACCTGCTGAGACGTGGTGTTGGCCATTTGCATGGGGATCCATGTTTTGTGACTCCATGTTTTGCTGATATATTTGCTGATGACCAAGTGATGATTGCAGAAGGTTGGTCGACATCAACTCATTTTGTGAATCGGAATTGAATATGTTGAGAGATTCCGATATGCACCGGCCTACGCCAGCGCATGAAGTAGAGTCTGTAGTTATTTTAACTTCAATACTTATGACACTTTTCTACACATTGAAACTAGTCACAAGTAAAAAATACACAAAATAGTATGAGAATACTAGTTTACACAGTCAACACAAGACAGAATAACACTTTGCACATGAGAGACCGGGCCTAGACTGGTTCGGCCTCTCCGGTGCGAACGAAGGCGACTACTGATAACGATGTGCTCGGCTCAGCGGTCGGAACGAGAATGAAACAAAAAAAATGTACTTTGGGCGGCGATAGATTGCAGCTGGCAAGTCCGATTGGCTAGCCGAGACCAAAAGAAATGGAAAACCAATACGGGAAAGTCTGTGCCATTCTGTAACACCACTAGTTGTTTAAATGATCAAACATGTATTTTAGGTGATGATCGTCTCCTATATTATTTCTGTAGTAAAGTTCCCTTTGTGGCTCTCACACGCAATCAATCTTTATAAATGAATTCTCTAAAGAAAGAGAATTTGAAGGAGATGTGACGAATTGCACTTTGACTTTAAAAATATCAAGGATTTGTTAAAAAAAACTCATCTAAATATTCATGTAAAATGCAACCCGCAACGCTCGTTTTGATTGCATCGTTAAGTAACTCGTAAACGAATTGTTATAGGGCCTTAATAACTAAAATTTCCAGGCCAAAGGCTTCAAAGAAACGTTCCTCACACCGTAATCTACGGGATGAGATTTCGACGCTCCTCGATTCTACTCCACCTGTTCTGAGCCTGTAGAATCTGCAACTGTAAGTGAAATAACTAATTACGTAATATTCTATATTGAATTACACGAGTGTGCCTATTTGTTCGATAATAAAGTTAAATAAGAATAGTTTGTATTGTAAGGGGTGTATTACATTGTTATCAATTACAAGGTGACATAGAACAAGTGATGGAGGATACGAGGGTCTTGAAGAAAAATATACATTACATTCTTAATATAGAAATGGAAAAATAAGGAAGAGGGTGGATTACCATGCGAGAGTTCTCGCACGGCTACGCTAGTTCAATTTATTAATTTCACAAAAATGTCTAATGTTTCAATAGGATCAAAATGTAAGCTACGGACGCCAGAGGTTCTCTCTCATTAGTATGTGTGACCATTTATACTTTTGTATTTCTAGTATTAATATTAAAATCAACTCTAACAACTTTCAAACCTCACCAACTCCCCATGTGTCCCTAAAAGTCAGTGCTCGTCGTGGCGATAAAAAGGAAGTAACAAAATAAAAGTGATGAAATTGTATGGATAAAATGTCTATGATTTATCGAGGTGGAAATAATTCTTGACGTCATTTTAAGAGTTCATGAGTTAAATAATACTTATAAAACCTTGAAGCATGAAATTATCCATTTACAATCTTCTTGTTACTCCATTAAAATAAGTCACGACAGAAAATTAGTTTTTTTTATTTTAACACAAAAATAAATTACCTATCAGGAATGTTCTATAGAAAATATAATACACAAAACCATTTTGATTTCGGATATTTCACAAAGCTACGAGTTTAATATTATATAACATGGCTTCAATTAATTTTTGAAATGTTGTCACAGGCGCGATGAAATTTCTTTCTAAAGCGTTTTTGCTCATCTCAAAACATTGATTTCTGTTTGTACTACGAAGAAAGAAGAAACGTTCGTGGCTGTGAAATGCTTAGCTGGCACGCACCTGGAATTGACGGAAGTGAACCACGAACAGATCGATAACAATAGGTTGACCTCGATTATTCTTATCTAGGCAGTGACTTCGACCTTCGACGGTCAGTTGTACATGACGTGACTACTCGTACAAGAGTTTAACTACGAGCACAAATGCCTCCTTTTTTCAATTGTAAGTGAATAGATAAAACATTGATACGAACGAATTTAGAAAGGTCAGGAAATGCACGCAATCCTTCTCTCTCTCTCTCTCTCTCTCTCTCTCTCTCTCTCTCTCTCTCCCCTCCCTCCCTCCCTTCCAGAGTTGATGCTAATAGTCTGAAAATTAAAATACTAAACGATTCCACACCAAAAAAGGATTCAAATACACTAACTCATCTACAACATAATCAAGAAAGAGAATGCTTATTACATACTATTATCAGTTAATTTTACAAAACAATACTCCATTAATTTTTCTGCGTAATATTTAATGCGTTCATATATTTAATGCTTTCTTTTGCCTTATTTAAAGAATATTCTCGATAGAATTCTTTTGAGTTACATATCGTGTCGTTATTGTCTCTCACACTGGATGCTTTTTACTCTCTCAATCCTTTACAAAATAAATATCATTTGCCTTTGGGGCGTAATTGCATGAATAAACAAATACTTGGTCTGGCACATAATCGTTAAAACCAAAGTGAACGTTGAAATAAGTAAACATTTGTTCTTCGGGTAACTTGGAAAAAGATAATTTTTATGAATATATTTTATTCCGTCGGCTGTCGGGGTATTTGCATAACAATTATTTTCAGAGAATAAGACAATTCGTTACATTTCACTCACCTTCAAATAATCAGTTGTGACGATAGTGTTTTAACAGCTTGATGCTGCGTTAGACAGCTGCTGCAAACGGATTGCATTTCAGCCTTGCACTTTCAAGGATCCGTAAAAAGTTGCTGTCATCGAAATACAATATTGGTGAACCACATAAAAAAACTAAGCAAGAATTAACATTTTGATAGGCAGCTGCTCTCCATCGAAAAGCATCGGTTGGAGCCGGGTGACGTTGCCTCCGTCATTCAAACACAATGTCACCACGCGTTCATTGACTACAATTGTCGATGCTTTTCGAGCACGATTACTTCACGCGCATTGGTTGCCAACCGCGTAGAAACAATTAACCATTACAGTACCTCAAGAAGCCACGCACTGAGAGCATTCCCGCTCAGCACAGAGAAAGGAGCAAATCCCAATGTACCGGGAGACAAGCCCCTCCATCACGGTCCGATCTTACAGAGCGTTCAGTCATGTGACCGATTTTTTTGACAGCTTCTATAACAAATGAGCATCGCCGAAAACCGCATTGCTCCCCGAAAAGTATTCTTCCGCCGCTCAGCTGAGTTGGAGCGTCAGCTGGCTGGATTTTGTAATTGAATGTATTTTCACGTTGTGAACGTTAGAAATAGTTTTCACAAGAGATTTATAGTATTCCACTATCATTAGGGACGACAAATTATACGAATTGAGACAAATAATTTCGGAATGCTGTTGATAATATCTGTGACTGAGTGAATTAAGCCGTCTGACAGAACGACGACGAATACTGCTGAACCCATACGTAGGCCTTGTGAAAACTGTCGGAATTCTGTTGGTACTTTTGGATCTTGCATGTTCAGAACTTTGCAATTAATGTAGTGCTGCATAATGTTCTGCAATTAGAATAATTGATGTTTATAATTTCTATTGATTGATCGTTATGATTAATGATCAATTTAATGTGTGAAAGCCAGAACAGTGACATTTTATAAATTCTGAGAAAACTGTTGTCTTTCATTCAATATCACTGTAAAATCGCGTTACTTTGTTTCAGTATTAAAACCTAGGCATTTTAATTGTTTATTAAATTACGAATCAACAGTTGCACTGAAATATAGCCTATTGTAAAAGTGGTTTTCTCAGAATTTATAAAATCTCACTTATACTGTGCTGTATTTCACCCATTCAATTATTGATCATTGACATACTGATTTGTTAAGTTAATTGTGAAATTATGGTAACAATACTTAAATACTGTAAATCATTTGTTCAACAGTTCACGACAGGTGAAGCAAAGCTTGAATTGAATTTCACTATGAAAATTTGACGAAATGAAAATTGAGAGGTTTCATACTTTCAATAACTTTATTATCTATAATAAATAAAAGTCATGTTGAACATGGGTGAAAAGATATCACAAAATCAAAGTTACATAAATGAAAAAATAATTCCCTTTATTTGTGTTGTGATTTCTTTGAAGGATACAACTGTTGCACAAACACCTTTGAAGTTTAATAAATTTTATTCACTTTGATGATTTTAAATGAAAATTTATAAAATTGAAATTACTTCCCTATGTACTTTTAGAACATGTCCTGAAAGTCCATGACCTAATATTAATTAGCTCAAAACCCCATCCGCCACATTTGCTACGATGAGTAAAAAGTTGTATTTTGAAATCAAAATTATACATTGAAAAGTTTAAAAATGAACAAAATTCATATTATAATATCTTATATAACAGCATTTGATTGGTTATCAAGCCTGACCTAACTGCATAATTTGATAACTTTTAATCTCATCTCTCTCACATCTCCCACTTTAATCTCTCTCTGTTAAGATGTCGTATGATACTTACTTCATAAGTAAGCATTAAACTCCTTAAAAGATAAAACTTTTCTTTTAATTAAATCTGCATTTCTAATTTTTTTTATTCAAAGGAATAATATTTTTCTATTACCTGAATTAATTTTTGGTTTATATGGTGTTGACAATATATTTTCAATGCACATTCATACTCATCAAAAATTAACTTCACAAAATTGAAAAAGTTTCTTTTAATAAAAAAGAATTAGAATTTCTTTTAATTGCTTTTTTTTACAAAGGTAGTTAACATCAGCAGATTTAATGAAGTGATTACTTATATCTTCTATTTATTTATTTATTTGTCAAAAAAACGGTAAAAACTGTATATGACGTGTGGGGAAAGAAATTTATCTGCGCACATTTTCTTGAGGGCCAGAATTTTATTTAAAAAAAAACGAAAAAATGAATTTAGAAAATAATTATTTTAGAAAAATAAAGATATTTGAAAAATGTTTTTTCTCGAGTTATAGAAAATCAATTTCAACTGTAAATGAACTACAAGCAAAAGGAGTGCTCAACAAAACGTGCGCACAGTGAAGCTACATTTACGTCCAGAAGCAAAACAAGGGGCCATCTCAGCATTTGCTCAATGGATCAGGGAAACTGGACAAAAACCTGATCGAGATGGGGTGTGAAGAGAGAAGAAGTGTACATCTCTATATTGCAATTAGTGGGAATACACATAATAATGAAAATATTCATACATACATAAAGAAAGATTCAGTAATTGCAAGAAAAAACTAAATTCAAAGACTAGTTATATTGCAAAAAATAATAAAAAAAACATTTCTATAGGTTCTGTACCAGTTAATGTTTAGCAAAAAATCTGAAATTAAGTTTAGAAAAAATTAGAAACATAAATTAAGAGAAAAATTGAATTATCCAGTTATGGTCCAGTTACCACTTACTATATTATTACTCTAACTTCCATCACCAACAAACCATTACAGTATCACATGCTCTCTAACTACACAATATTTATTTTCAGAGAGATATCGAGAGAACATTCACATACACAGATATAAACACATGGCAAATTTGATAAAGATAAAAATATTAGCTAAACACCAACTGGTACCATAGTCCCCACCCCTCAATCAAAATATTCAAAAGTTTTCTCTAGTTCTAATGCTCCACATTACATTATTTTCTCAACCGCCTATATATACAATGAAGTCACTATTAGTAACTATTTGAAAGCCATCTGGTAGTTTTTATCTGCATGTTGAAAGAAAGTTGTTGTCATTAAAGATCTGAAGCATAAAAATGTACCTACATATATCTAATATCTAATCATATATCTAATAATCATAAATCTATTCATAAATGTTTATTGAAAATTAAATTCTGATGTAACAGTTATTAAAGCATTTCTATGAATCCTGATAGTATATAGTTCTTTAGAAACTTGTAAAAGTACAAATAAGAATAATGATAATAATAGTGAAAAATACATTTCAATAAGCCAAGATCAGCATAATAATAATATATATTCACGATGTCACATGGAATATAACCATTCACTTGCCCTAGTTGGAATAATATAAATTTACAACTTGCAACTCTGCACCTATGAAGAATAACAAACGTCAAATATTTTTCAATCCATTTTCATGGACAGCCATATTCCCACAAATAAGAAACATCAGTGGATCCTGGAATGGGAACACCGGGGGGATCTTTGTCATAAGAGTCATCCTGAAAATTTATTATGACTGGAATCTGGGAAGCCTTCTAACTTATTTCTACTCTACACTCTTCTTCTATATTCTTTGCAGTATGTGCCATATAATTATCCCAAATACAGAAGTGTTCAGAATAAATGAGAACCATATGTTATATTAGTAACATTTCTGGAAAATATTCTAAGGAAATATTTGTATATTAATTCACTTTCTTCTCCACAGTAGTCAGTTCTATTGCTTCCTTTCTTTTTCTTGTTGCTTTGTGATTGAAAGTGGTATCATGATGCCACTGATAATATCTTTTGCACTGGCTCCATACCAATTCGATAGAATTATAGTGAAAATATAGTGACAATTAGGGGGACGGGAAGACAGAACTCAGTGACCAGCTTTCTCTATAATTTCATCTTCCCCATATCAACCAATACGATTTATCAAATAGTAAGAATATTGACAAACATTGTATCAAAATAAATACAAAAAGTAAAATTGTATTCTATGATTTAATTCAGCAAAATTTGTTTATTTCAGTGAAAAACTTTATCTGAACATCAGCCTCAGAAGCTTTCACACATTCTATTAGCAAACTTTAAGTTCTAATTAAAATTGTATTACTGATTTTACTATAAGATCATTGAACGTTATTGAATTTAATACAGGTTGTACTCCACTCTTTATAGTGATGTAAATAATGTTGAAACTACTTTTGTGACTGAATTGTATTGTAGCAATACCTGTTTTTTTATCAGTTATTTAAAAAAAGATTAAATGAATTTCATATATGAGTGTTTTTTACATTCTTAAAAGAAATATTGTTGAAAAATAGCACTCACCAGCACAGAATGAATTGCTACTCTGTCCATTACATAAATCCATGTTTCTTACAATCAAAGTAGAAATCTTTTCATTTTTGAAACATCTGTGCTGTCAGAGTTGCTCAATAGTCATTTATTTCTTTTGACTTTGAGAGAATAATAATTCTGTACTTTTGATGAAACCACCTGTATGTAAGAATATATATTTTCCCTTCGTCTAAACTTTTGCTCAAGCAGCACTCTCTACTCTTATCTGGTCATGGCTGAGAGGCAAAAACTAAAAGGTAGATTAATAAAGATAATATATAAAATGATATATCAAAATAAAACAGTATTAAACCACAATGTAGGTGCTTCAAGCCAGACAAGCATTATTCATGATCATTACACCTGCTGTTCTAATTCCAATTTCACAAATTTAAACATACTTCAGTACATGCAAATCATGCACTTATTTGTCCCATTTCATATCTTTCAATTGTAAACAATTTAGTAGATGCTTCGCTTGCCTTTCGAATATAACCATGTCACGAAACAGACAAAAGGCCCGCCAAATATACAAAAGTCCTGCTAGTTGAACTTCTCATTTCTGTGGGAAAATCTCCACATATTAACTAAATACACCATACAGAAAATATTAACTTTTATCTTGAACATAGTTTCAACGTATATATTCACTATAACAAAATATTTATCCGCGAACATTTTCCTTTGGAGGAAAGACAATACAATAGATGGTTTCACGGCGCTAAGACAAGTTAGCCAACGTTCGTGAAATAAAAGCGAATAATTTCTGTGTGTTAATCACCGACCACGCCCCCTGGCACGATCTCTATGGTATGGCAACAATGGCTGTCAAAAAAATCGGTCACATGACTGAACGCTCTGTATGCAGTACATCTATACTTGCTCGAATTATTATGCAGTAGTGAACAGGGACTAACCTACGACTTAGGCGCTCGATGCTAATCGCTAGGAATGAACCGAACAAGTATTCGTTGCCATCTCTTATCTCCCAAATTTCAAAAAGTGGAAATAAGAATTCGTGAAGAACTTCATTCAACTACATACACGTTAATAGTTTGTCGAATACAAAGACTGAATGCTGCATTTGTGCTGCTGCCACGATGATGTTGCAATATCTTAATCCTACTATCCCTCCTGCGGATGTCATCTATCGTCCATCCCCACCGCCACGTGTCCGCGCACGCCGAACGCTCGGCCGGCCCCGCGCGGCGAGTCACCCGCATCGATTCGATAGACGCGACGCCGCGCGCCGTCCGGGCTATTGGGCCGGCGCGGCGCGCGCGGCGCGGAAACGCGAACAAAGCGCGCCCCGCGTCGCGCGTTCCGGGCCGCCTGCGCCGCCCGAAATCAACGCCAGCAGCGCTGCATTAAACGCGGCCTCGCTTCGCCTCTTCTTCTGAACAGACACGTAACTTCTCTCACCCCACTGCTCTCAGGGTACGAAAAATCACTATCCACTCCGGCCAACTCTAGGCCCCGCAGGGGGAGTCGTGGCTGCGTAGGTGGACACGACCTCTGGTGGGACTCAGACGACCACCCGTACCTCTAGTCTCGCGGCCCCACTCAGGTCGTTAGCCCACCGTATAGGCAGTGAGCAGGCGATGCTAAGCTCCTGATTGACGGTTCAACCCGGCAACCCACCAGTTGGGCCCCTGGCGCGTCGACCTCATGGCAGGATTGGTTGCAGGAGACCCCTCGGGGTGCTCTGAATCCCACAATTAGAAGTCCAGCGGTTAAACGACCATCCGCCATGTTGCCTTGGTCACGGTTCCACGCAGATCGAGAGCCTGAAGGTGCAGGCAGTGGGTAGACGAGATGGGGGCCGCGAGCTGCCCGGACCTTAGTTCGGGTGGCCCCCAGTTGGGCTCTTGGCTTCGTCGTGGCAGTGGCCCAATACTCTGGGCATTGAAGAGGGACTTGGTGTCGCGGCGCATGCGAGTGGCGCGTTGTCATACAGGCAACACTGACTCCGGTACTAACCCGGATAGCTAGTAGCTGTGAGCTACTACGGCGGCCCTAGATCCAGGCATTAAATGGGGAGGTTGTCGAGAGGGCAAACTGAATTCAGGCGATGAACATCGAGATTTGTGCGGCGAGATTCGGATATTGGTCTGAAGGTGTACTTGTACACTCGAGGAGGGTGCGAGAGAATAATAATGTACATATTGCCCTAATAAAGTACAAGTGCTGGGGGTGACAATTCTGGCATAGCACGTATACATATTACGATGGCCAACTCTAAATGCTGCAGTCAAATCTGTTGGTCAGATTTGGGCTCGTAAAAGGAAAAGAGTTTTGGATGCCTGGTGTTTTCCTGACTTTTACATTATTTTATATGTAAATAGAGAATATCCCAAGATCGACGTAACATGAACATATCGGTGTTGAAACTCAGAAGTATAATATTTAATTTCAAGAAAATGAAACATATTTATGTTATACCCTTTAAATGTTATACCCTTTAAGTACGAAATTAATAGGGTTTAAATACCTCGTAATCTTTAATTTTCACTTATTTGCAGCTATCATTTAATTTTACGTCACAACTGATACTATTAACTTGCATATTGTAGCAAGTAAAAACTTCCTTTATTTTGTTTGAATATTTAATCGTTGGGTCTCTATATTTACTGCTGTATCATTTTGTATACTTAATTATCGTAATTTGCATTATAATTGTCTTTTTGTTGAATTTACCAACTGGTTACCTGTTGTTCATCACATAATACGTCTATTTATTATACAGTATAACGATGTTTTCAAATACTACATATATTCGGGAACGGAAAAAGCCCACAAATTCTGCTTTTGTATGGTAAATAGCCTTTGTTCCCTGCAGGAGATGTCTGCCGCGTGCTCGAACAAACAAATGCCAGCTGGACAAATATAAAACTTTATAATTGCATAACAAAACGAGAAAATAGCAGAAAACAGGCATTTAAAATTTCAACGAACAAGCCGTAACGTTGTATGTTTGAACACGAGACTAATTTTATATTAAACACAATCAAGATACTTACTAAATCTTTTTCGTTAGTCAAAATAAGGAATAGAATCAAGTTTCTTAATTATTAATTTTCACTATGAATATTGTTACACATCTATATTCATATTTAATCGTTCTTGTCAGTTTTACATCATTGCTTACTAGTGTAGTAGTACCTAAGTTATTTTCTTTTATGGCCTGTTAATATATGGATACCGAAGAGTTTGAGACAAAGAGACATTAATGTAATCTGTGGGTTTTAAGTGTGTTTTTGTTTTGTTTTTGTAACATTCTTAGTGTGAAAATCGATTCAGAGAAGGGGCTGACCAGTTGAAGACTGACGGAAGAGTTTGAGGCAAAGAGAAAAAAGTAATTGTCTTTAAAATTTTGTAATTAGTTATAATTTCATTTCGTGCAATTCTATTTTCTGCAATTTGATTTTGTGCAATTCTATTTTGTGCAATTCCATTTTGTGCAATTTCATTTTGAGTCTAATTTCATTTTGTGTAATTTTATTTGTGTAACTTAATTTGTGTAATTTCATTTTGTGTAACTTTGTGTAAAAGCAATTTCATATAATGTAAACGTGAATGCCAACTTTTCACCCTGCTGAAGCAGGAGGCCTTTGCCCTTAAAGGGATTTTGCAGGATCAATAATAAATAAATAAAAGTATTAGAGTATTTCCATTTCTTCTTTCTTTAGTGAAAAATGTGTTACTGCTTAAGTGCAAATCTGGATACTTTCCGAAATAGAAACAGTTTTGAAGCATACTTTAACTGGATGAAGTGCACATTAACCAAAATGAGATGACCAAGTTAGATGATCTGCGTTGGGTGATCGTGAATATCAGATATTAGGTGATAAAAAGAAATCAAACTGCCGATGGGAAATTTCTAAGACCATTGAGAGACTAGTACAAATTTGAGTCCCACAATGTCAGCCATTAATTTCTTTTACTTAATACCATCTAACCGAACATCTCTACATACATCAGTTGCCACATTACTATGCATTGTGGAGTTGGCGACAAGCCTTTTTTTGGTCTTTTCGATCCCTTCTGGATCCCTAGCATCCCTAAGCCCAACGGCATGCTGTGCGAGACCGCCCTTATTATTCTTTATATTTAATCTGTCACACTTTTTATTTCCTCCAACGCCGAGATAAACATGAAGGTGTGCGGTCAACTTTCGTGATTTCACATATGGTTATTTCTGCGTTCATATCATCACACTGGGTCAACGGTAATATCCTTATATTAGGGTTTGCAACCAGTGCTGCCCTTGTTATGTTTGGAGAGTTGATTCTACAAACTTCAAAGGCTTGGAGATAACATTAGAGCGACTGTTGTTTGTACACAGCTCGTGAATTAGAACGACGTCTGGGGAGAGCCGATACGCTAAATGCCTCTGAAAACCCGCCGTCGGCGCCTTGGCTCGTCGTGTATTTATTTGTAAACAACTACTCTCCATAATCTGTCTGGAAATCTCTATCTCATGATTGTAACTCAGGAATCCACCCTCGTGGCTCTTTGCGTCTTTTCAGCAGTTTCTTTTTCTTATTTACATTTTTTCGGTGTCAAAATCTAAGAGGTTTCTTACACCGAATAGCGGCTACATAATTCATTGCCTTTGTACTGTTAAGTTCCTTTACATTCCCTCTTGTGTGTTGAGTTGTGTGCATTACGCGCGAAACATACTGCGGTACAGTTTGTCCTCTATATCTTTGCCTATTTTAAAAAGGATATGTGTTGTGTCTTGGGAATAAGAAAGTTTGTTTCTCTTTTCAGACATTTATTAAAACTAACATCATGCATTTGAGGAATCTCAACACAATAAAACTCCTTCCCAGAACCATAATTCTACTCCTGCTTAGCGGCGTGACGCATCAGTGACGTCGGGTCTTCACGGACAACGGTTGCCGTAAAGGCCGCGGCCCCATCTGGGCCGCTCCTGATGTGGGAGGGTGGTTTCTCTCGCACTCACGTAGTCGTCGTTGCTTGCCGGGCGCTCACCGGTTCGGTCCGAGTGTAGGTCAACCCAAGACCCATGGACTCGGACAAGCTCGCGTCACCGGTCCCCGGGTGATCTCGCAGTCTCCTCACAGACAACACCCGTGGCTGACTCCACTAGTTCCATTACAGGCTCCAGTCGCAGGCCCCCCTTCTCCCTGGAGGTGCCGGATAACCCCTCTTATAGGTCAGCGCCGGGCGCTGAGAGACTCGTCTCCGTTAGGCCGTGTCCCGGGCCCGTTGCTGATGACGCTAGCTACGCTCCATAGAGCGCGCGCAGCTTAGTCGCCTGCGCGCCAATTTAAAGTGGCCATAACATATGCATCTCACTTAACTCTTCAGCAGAGCCAACGTCTGTCTTGTTAGCTCTTCACAAATCCAATACTCTGACTCGTCATGTCCACAAGGGATTCCGTGGACAATTAATTTGAGAGTATACTTCCACCACTTTCGATTTCAGTATGGCGGTCTTCAGTTTTTCTGCTGAGGCTTGATCATTGGCCTTGATAAGGAGGGTGTCGCTTTTTTTGTAATAAAGCAAAAATGCTTTTTTGAGGTGTTGTTTTTTCGTAATTTTGGATATCTATTTCTTCATCTCGGCGTAGCTCATTGCTTTTGATTTAAATTCATTTTAACGGCCATCACCTCACCAACATCTACCCTCTCAGTTTCATCAACCCTCTTTCCTCTCTTCAGTATATCTTCCACCCAAGATTCCTCGCCATTCTGCCGACTTCAGCATAGTTTTAATTGTGAAGACTGTATAGTGTCTTTTCTGTACCAGAGGGTCAATCCACTTTTACTGTCTTGTGCACGGTTTCTGTTCTTCGATTTGACAGCTTAATGCAGCTTTTATGAGCTTCGTGTACAGTGCCATGTAATGCGTGCTGCACTGAAATGTTCAGTTTGGCAATTTGCTCTTTCTGTGGTTCTTTGACATAGTTTTATCTTCTGGTTTCGTTGTTTTACCTTTATTTGTTCTAACTTGAATACAGTTATCTTCAATAACTTTTTTACATATTTCCAGGTTTAAAGAAATCAGCCTGATCCGTTGCTGTAGTTTTAGCTTTGTTCTTGCGGAGTGTCAGTGACTGGTCACACATCCGAACCCCATCATCCCAAATGTACTTTTCTATATTTCAGTCTCCCTTTTCTTTCTTTGTCCTCTTATCCCTGGTCGTTTTCTGGCGCTCCTTATTCCCTTCGCTGCCGCCCTCTCTCGTCGAGGCGTTGCCCCGCACCAGACCATGTTGATTCGGGGAGGCCGTACATTAACGCGTTCTTTGTTTTGCAATCGTAGGCTTCCGCGGCCCGAGTCATGTGACAGCTCTCTGTTGTGCCGATGACACCGCGTTGAAGGCAGTGGTGACGTTTTGCCCAACTCCTCGTGGGCCGGCACTCTATCGCTGCCCTCGACGGGACGTCACATGCACAACCGAGAGCTTTCGCGTGTTCTTCGTTGTTTTTTTTTTGCTCTTTACTTGTGCAAAGGCTTGCGTTTCCTCGTCAAAGTATCTGATGGGGATTTCGTCATGATTCCATTTTCGATGTACCCCGGAAGGTGCAGACTCGATCAGGATACAAAATGAATATGACGGGCACAGGAAAACCTTTCTAGAACGCAGGAGTTCTGGCGTCAATGAAGGCAAAGGTAGATCCTGTGTGTCTTACTTCACTGACACATACTTTCAATTTACCAACGGGGGATTTCAGCTGAGCAATGGCTCTCAGCCTCATTCCCCGCCGATGTACTAGTACACAGTTGGGCTAGAATCCGGATACGCCGGAACCCGATGCCCAAACGCGAATATCATGATATGCACATCTATCTTAAACTGGGTGAGGTCGTCTCGTCAGCTCCAGCTCCAGATTACCAACGTTCCAGGTTGGTACCGGAACTGCCGCTCAATGCGTTCAGGACAAGTCCCTCCACAATACCCATAAGTATAGGCACTCTGCCAGGTCAAAACCAAGAGCCTAACTAGGGTCTACCTCCTTTCCCTAGAGACACTGCCGTTGGCACTACACTGTTGTCATGATCCTGTTGGCATTAGCGTCTCTGTAACCTACATGGCATTACGGAGCATCATGCTCGATAACTATGCGGCAGTACCGTTGCCTCTGCTGCATCTTTGATTGACAGGTCCGAGGATTCGAGTACCAACGGTAAGGGATTTTATACACAAGCTGGTTGATGCATCGAAAGGTCCGAAGGAGAATTGTTGCGGCTGCTCTGATCAGTAGTTTTGGGAGGATCGTCCTATTAATATCAGATGAATGACGCAGTACAACCTTAAGCAACGATGCAAAGAGTCTTCGATCTTTCCTTCTTTATCCTTGTGCCCTCTTGTCACCTTACACACACACCGCATTACACCAGCATACATTTCGAGTGTCGGCAGCTTAGAGATTGCCCCAACTGGAGCCCCTTTGGAGGAGATGCTTGGAAGAGAGAGACATGTTAGCAAGCCAACATGAAGTCCACGCGGATTGAATGTTCCACCGGGAAGGAAAATTGCTAACTCTCAGTTTTTACATGCACTTCACTCACGTAACTACTGGTATCAGTAGTATTTGCACATATAATTAATCTCCACGGCCACAAGGAAAGTGGTTATTACCGTGGCTAACTTAACATTTGAACCTTTCAAAGTGGTTGCCATCTGAATTATTAGGAACGGCTTTAACGCAATACTCGAACCATCGATACAGTACCACAGGCTGAGTAGAAAAAATATAACGTCCTGAAAATAGTTTCGATATATTTTGGCAAATATCAATTTTTAAATTTTTGATACAGACATTCAAAAATTAATTTATGCACACTGTTCATTACCTCACATTATCAATGAATCACTCGTTAAGTCCCTAATAATGGCAATTTAATCATTGGAGCCTAAACATTCCTTTTCGCCCGTAAAATCTTAAAATCCTTGTCAGCATTAAGTGAAGACTTCAAAAATAAACTCGAAAGCTTCCCTATGGAAATCCGAATACTTATCTCTCATTGAAATTGAAGTCCGTAAAAATCCCCTATTACTGTGGCAGTGCACTGTATCAAAACATCGAGACATTTAATCATCAATAAGACAATGAACTGAATTTTTCCAACACTAAAATGTGCACAAGTTTCTAATGTTGAAATATTTTACAAGGACAAAACAATTTTCAGTGGAAACAATTATTGGTGTTTGAGCATTTATATTTCTGTGTGTGCGTGTTCTTTTTTCATTTTTCTTACGCATGTTTCTAATAAAAAATTTAGAAATGAAATGAAATGGATGTGAAAATAGTATATTCAAAACACTGAAGATCAATGAGAATTTTTTAGAAAGAAATTTGAGCTTTCTTCTCAACCAAATTGAGAATTTGTTTTTTCTTTAAACGAAAGATAATGGTGCCTATTACCTTTCGTTTCTATAACATGAATTGTAAATTTTAATGTCTTAAAATGAATAGACTGAACGCTTATCTGTCAAATTTTTTATTAGATGGTTTTGTTCTGCGAAATGTGCTATCGAAAGCAATCACTTCATCGTCTAGTGCTAAGCAAAGATAGTAGTATTTTTAGTTAAAAGATTCGGTATTTTTAAACGCAAAGACTAGATACATCAACGCAATGTCCAGCAATCGTTTGATATGGCACTTTAAAAAAACTCCAGAGATTTAAGTGATGCATTATCTTTTTAAGTTAAGGTAAATAGTAGAATTTACTGGTATAGATCTCTACAATATGTGTATCCAGATAGTGGTAAATATAAAACATTTCAATTATATGTTCAGAGACATGTAATTGAAATATTTTGGTCTGTATTTAGAGCGAATTGTGATTTTATTATTACAGAATTTGTAAACCTCTCTCGTTTCATTAGCCTTGTGCCCAACGGAATGAAACAATGTTCTTGGAGTATTCATTCTTCTTTTTAGTGCATATGTTGTAATTTTCTGTTGTAATGTTTCTAAAGGTCATCCTTTGGTGCGAATGTAATTGTAAACGTTCATCTACTAGTAGTTTATGTAGCAAATCCGAAGTATGAATATTTCGATATGAATATTTCGTAGAGAGTTTTGAGAGTTTCATAAATGGAGAATCTAATAACAAATCATTTACACGCCGAGGCGCGTACGTTTTCTGTACACTTAACGTGCAATTTCTGTACACATCCTTCCGAGAAAGTACTACAATTTCCTTTCTGCCGGGTACATGCAATTTATTTTGTATACGAAACAGAAACGGTAACCTTTATTCTCAAGATCAACGCCAGGGATGCCAGGGATCAATGCCGCCAGGGATCGTCACTTTCCTCAACTGTTTTTTTTCTCATTACTACCAATAACATCGGCGCATTTTTACCAGATTAGCCTGAGAAACTTCAACTTTTGGACGATTAACAATATATAAATGGTTGCTAAAAGGTGAGTGTACGTACAAAAAAGTTATTTAAATGATATCTGCCAATTTAGTAAATTACAAATCATATTTTCACATTGTAAGACCATTCCATATTCTTGGCAGTAATGAGTTTTTTTTAGAATTAAAATCAGTATTTTTTTCAAATATTGCATCCACACTCCAGCTCGTAAATCCTCCATTGACTATGACAAACGATATCCATACCAGAAGCACTATTCGGCCAATAATGGGTGGGAAACGTCATGCGTATTTCTGTTGAACTTTTGCCGCGTTGTAAAATCGTAAACTAACATAGAACTACGAACATGGTGATATCAGAAATTAAATATTACTAAATTAATATTTAGCATCAATCAATGTGGATGACGATAATTTGTGGAAATCTGCATGAGAAATAATTCGCAACTTTGCAATATAGCCAGTTTGCTTTAACTGAATCAAAACGAACTGTTAACTAAACTTAAAATTTTCAATAACAAATCATTAATGTATAATTATAACTTTACTCGTTTCGGAAAGCAATGCTCAGAATGAACGTGAAGTATTTATACAAAACCATTGCAAATTGTCAAAAACGTAACTTACCACTTCGTTTGTATCAGACCGGGCGTTTTCACCGTTAAAATGTTCCGTCCTTGGCTGCTGCTCCCCTAAAGCTCCCCCATCCCTCAGCCACACTCCACAGTGACGAATACGTCCCTCTCTTCGTGGGGGATGGCCACCCAGTCTGGTTTCATTGGCGCGGGACGTCTGCCGTTGACGCTAGGCCGCGCGTTTAATCTAGGGTTACAAGCTTAATCTAAGTTCCCCATCTTCTTTAATTTTCCTTTTCCTCCCTTCGTCACTTTCATTTCTCCTCAGGCACATACAGCGCTGGAATTAGAGGACTTGTACCTACGTCCTGGGATAGACACAGCTCTTTAAGGCAAGGAAAGTGTGTGAAGTTGAAAGTTAACCTATAGTCAGTTTGCGGAGAAACGATAAGAGGAAGAGAAATGTGATGTTTGCAAGGCGATCTGAGTTTTTATTATAAAATCATTCGGCCGGTCGATAACAATAATATCAATCAAAAAAGAGTAAATTATATGGCGATATTTTGTTGGGGAAAATAATTCCAATCATTTTTATACGAGATACGTAAGAATCTTTATTAAATAGACAAAAGTCTTAATACAAGGGAGACGGAAAATAATGAAATGTAATCTTTAATTAGATTTACGCAATTACGAAGATACTGAACATATAACAGAGCGTTTTCTTTAGTCAATGCAATCCAGTACGAATTTGACTTTATCATTGGCAAGTTCCTGATTTTTCTGTTTCTCTTTTTTCAGTGAGACATCTCAATCCAAAGGCTTCAGACAAATAAACAAAATTGTGCTTTTTGTCGTTTTGAACCTATTCTAGACATGTCCTATGTATTCTTAATATTACAATAATTTGTTTGTACAATAATTTGTTTGTACAATAATTATACTATTGTTTAAAATTAACTTAAATGGCGTAGATACAGTTAACATAAACGATGCCATGTAACCGATAATAGGAAATTTTACAAGTGAGTGGTAGAAAAGAAAGACGGATGACGTAAGAAGCAGTAAGAAACATTGTCCATCGTATTAGTTTCTCATCTAATCACCCAATTGTAGAACATTTAAGAAACATATCCTAAGAATTACGCTAAAATTCAGCTATACATTTATTCTTCTAGAATTCATTGTAACATAATTCATTCTACCTTTGACTTAAAATCATTATAAAATTTGCATATTAAACCTCTCATGTACAGTTATCTCTTATGAGAGCTTCTTTTCGACGTTATATTCAACATTCTTCAGTAACACAACACTTTCTTTGGTTGATTCTTCCTCAGCGGAGTGGGTTGCCAAAATTGCTGAGAAATAGAAATCCCACCTTTAATTCATAGGTCCACTCTAGAAATTCTGTACTTGGAGGATCCGGTCAGGCGTACAATTTTCTAGGGGCAATTGTCTTTGCAGAGCCCTCTGTCCGTCAGTTACTAAATCAGCTCAACGTGACAGTGCGTATCGACAGAATCCTGATGTTTCGGAAGAGTCGTAATGTAAAAGCGGAAGTTGGCGGTTACAATACTTTCTCACATATTTCTAAGTTTTCAATTTTAGAAAATTCTGAGAGTTCAACGAAAATGAGACCCGCGTCGTTTTTTTAAGCGTCCTTCTTCAAACCGTGGAAAAAGTTTAAAGAAAATATTTGAGCGGTTTTTGAGATTTTTTTAAAAATTTCGTAGATTTCTAAAACACGTGCGCGCCACCATTATCCCAGGTAGGGACGACACCCTTCCTGCTGCTGATAAGGATGTGCGCCGGTGGCGGCGGCGGCGACGGGGGCGGCGGGGGCGGCGAGCGCGCGGCCGCCTGCCAAATTCGATGTGAACGCTTAGGGGTGACGAATCTTGTAAACGGACTACAGGTTGTTCGGTTACAATTGACTTCCATGTCAACCTTTGATATGTAAATGTTACTGTTGCGGCTGTAAACACCCATTTGAAAAGTGCGCCGAACAGGTAGCGCACTGCGGCGGACGAGGCAACGAGGAGAGGCAGCAAACCGGAGAAAACGCCTGCAAACGGGCAACGAGCGACCACCCAGCGAGCCTACGCCCCAGAAGCGAGTCTGCGGCGCCGAGGACATTATAAGCCGGCGCCGCCACTACCGGGCAGTCGAGATATGATTGAAGTGCCCTGCTTAGAGTTTGTGACTACGTGATACAATGTACGACCCGGCCTAGGTTCTGTTGTTTTGTCTCACCGTATATTGGTTAACTGCACTAGTTTTTTGGTACATCTCACGGATAAACGGTAACTTTGCTTGGTCTATGGTACATTCTTTTGGGTTACCGGAACAATACATTTTACATAAAACTGTGTGTGAAATAAAAATCTTGTTCACGAAATCTGCCTGCTTTTCCTGAACATAACAGTTACAATGTACACAATACACACATCATTAAATGCAGTAAAATACTCATCACGGTCTTTTCCTCTGTTAGTTGAAGGAATGCATCTTACGTCAGATTGCTGAGAAACGCTTAGTTATTGGTCAGCGTCTCTTGATGATTTCTATACTTCTACAATACCCTACTTCTGCTCGTAATGAGTAGAAGCGCTGAGGATACTTGTAAGAATTGCCAATGAACTTTTTTGCAGATACCAGTTGACTTGCATATTACAATAGCCTTTAAGAATGCGGCTTACAATTGCGCCCGATATTTGGTTGTCAGACATGTAGTGCACTCGCTATTTGTAATCGATGTTTAGGAACTCCCGAGTCTAAATCACCACTTCGAATCTTGGAAATGCGCATGTTCCGGTGAAATACTGACTGCGACACAATTCGAACACTAAAAAACACTTTCTATGGAAATCAATGCTTCTGATGCTAAAAACGGTAAAGAAACTAGTGGTGCTACAGCAGAATGGCACATGCTTTCCCGTATTCGTTTTACATTTCCTTCGGTCTCGCCTAGGTATGCGAACATGCCACATACTCTTGCCAGCTGCCATCTTTCGGAGCACAAATTTTGTTTTTTAACATTTTCTTAATTCTTCGGTTCCTTAATAGTAAAACGGAAATATTATTTTAAGAATATTAAAGAACGGTGAAAACTCCTCATAAATGAAAATTTTCACTGAAAAATTTTTAGCCGTTTTTAAGAGAATGAGGTTTAGCGCTACTGTAAATGCGAAATTTGATGCTCTTTACCACAGGAATCTTTTGTTTTCGAAAAACTTGATTTGATGTCATTTAAAGCATATTAACTCACAAATACAATAGTGTTTACAAATTCTGGGATTCGTACGGTGTCGGGATTCGTGACGGTGTAAGAGATCTTTAAAAAAATCGTTTGTGTAATTTTCGAAAAAACAAATAAATAATCCAAAATGAACTTTACATCATATTAAAGAGTGCAATTAGTATTACTCCTTCGAAAAGTTTGAAGAAAAATTTGTAGCCATTTATGAGAAAATGACGTTTGATCGTTTCTGAAAATGCGGCATTTTGAGTTAGTTTTCACAGAAAACTATTGAGTTCTCGAGAAACTTAATCTGACATTATTTAAAGCTCTTTTGCTCGTAAATACAATAATGTTAACAAATTGCTGCTAATGTAAATATTAACGATGTGAGAGATAGATTACATTTTTGTAATTTTTGAAAAAAAAAAGCAACAAAAGAATAGAGCAACGTGGCATTTTTTTCATCTTTCACGTTTATGTCATCTGCTTTAAATAATGTTAAGTGAAGTTGCTCAAAAATTCAACCGTTTTCTGCAAAAAGTAGCTGAAAATTCCGCATTTTCAGAAACGCTCAAACGTCATTTTCTCATAAAGGACTCCAATTTTTTTTCAAACTTTTGGAATGGATAGTGCTAATTGCACTCTTTAATATGACGTAAAGTTTATTTTGAGTTTTTTTTTGTTTTTTTACAGAAGTTACACAAATGTAATTTTTTTGAAAGATCTCTCACGCCATTAATATGCACATTTTTAGCAATTTGTAAACACTATTTTATTTGTGAATGTATGGGCTTTAAAACGACTTCAAATGGAGTTTATTGAAAACTCACAAATTTTCTGTGAAAACGATCTTCAAATTTCGCATTTTTAGTAGCGCTTAAATGCCATTTACTTAATAACGGCTCCGTATTTTTAAAAGAAAATGGGCATTTAGGAGAATGTTTTTGTGTTGTTTAATATTCTAAACTTAATATTTCCGTTCTACCATCAGGAAACCAAAAAATGAAGAAAATGTAAAAAAAAAAAATTTTTTAAATGGTCGGTGATGGCAGCTGGCAAAAGTAGTGGCAATTCCGAATAGCTAGCCATGACCAAAGGAAATACAAAACTAATACGGGAGAGTCTGTGCCATTTTTAGCACCACTGTTTAACCTTAATTTTAGTTATTTTTATGGATTTTCAACGATCAATAAATTTGAGCGGCCAATGTTGTAACCTCTTAAACTTGTTTGGCAGTAGGGCAATGCTTCTCCCACAAGAGACGAAGAGCATATTTTCAAAAATTGGAAGCTGTTGAGTTGGACCGCGCACGAGGAACACGGGCCAAGTTTTCTTTGAAGAACAGCGGAGTGTGACGATTGCGTTGATGGCGCCAGGATTTTTGATGTAAAGAAGTACGAAAATACACGTGACGATGTGATACGAAGAACCTTCAGATCAATAAACCTAACAGAAATTCGTAATTTTATCGCGGGTCGCACAATTATTATTTTAATGAATGAAATTTATATCTATCTAAATAACGAAAAGAATATACAATTTCTGGTCTTCGCAATTCGTCAGTAACTGTCCTTAATTTTTAAAGAACGTGTTAGGATAAATGATTTTATGCGATATAAAAGAAACTAGTGCTACAGAATGGCACAGACTTTTCCGTATTAGTTTATTTCTTTCGATGTCGGCTTGCTATTCGGAATTGCCACATACGAATGCCAGCTGTCATCTATCGCTGCCCAATGGTCCACTTTTTCATCGAGAAGTAATGAGATGCAATAATACAAAGTACTGTATGCATTTTCACTTTCAAATTTCTTTAATGTTGTGTCTCTGAATTAAAAAGTATATGTTTCAATTAAGCACATATTTTTGAGACGTGCGTGCGTCGGCTTAGGTGACTCAGGGCATCAACTGGTGTTTCTGCAGTGTCTATAACCGGAGGTCCTACTGTTCGAGTCTGGACGACGGCAGGATTTTCGACACTAGCTACATAGCCGGGTGGAATTCAGCTGCTGTCTGGAGGAGAATTCTAGAGACAGGCAGTTGTGATCGATAGTTTTCTGTGGTTTCTCCGATCAACAGCAAGCGAATGCCCGAGCAGTACTGTAACAAACGAGCCTTGGACCACCAGCAATATTTTGTTAGCCCTTCCTCGTCCTATCTTTACCCTTTACTTACACACACACTTACATGCACTACACTATTGCATATGCCGGAAGGACAGTCGAGAGCTTCTCGTTTGTTCCGGCTGAGGCGGTGCCCCGATAGTTCCTAGCTGGGGAAACCTACGGTAGCAGACGTGTAGGTCGTTGTTGGATCTCACCATCCAGTGGGGAAGATTACCACCACCTCCCAACGAAAAACATATACTATACTTACGAGACCAATATTCATAGCAGTTTACGCGCCCGGAATCCAACTATCTGTGACGTGGACGAAAATGGAGTTAAGTCATTTGGATTCTACATTATAGTAGAAGGATGTGAAGTTTAATATCTTTTACAAAATTAGAGATAATTGAATGAACCTTACAAAAATAGAATTTACAACTATTTGACGTTCTGCATATTATACTTATCGATTTGTTCTAAAGAAATATATGACCAATATCTACACATCAGTGTACATAACGCATTCATTTACTTTTTGACTAAACGAAAGTACAGTAGATGCATTCTGTATCTTTGAAATATTTTATTTATGAGACTTTGAATTGCAAAGAGATCCAACCATAGTTAAATACACTTGGTGTCTACTTTACACAAGAAGAATGTGAGGTTTGATGTTTTTTCTAGATGAGAGATAACTAAATATACAGTTTATTTGCCCACCGTAGGCAGCACAAATATCTTGGCAGGACTGCTACGCAAAGGGGTAGCCAAGCCGAAGGCCGTGTGAAGTGTTTAAATGGGTCCTGACTCGGGCAATGCGTTCTTGTTACTGTCAGTCGTGGTCCATTCCGAGGAGAGGAGCCTGGGAAGAAGTTCGGTCATTAAACTGGATCGCACTGACGCATTGCCGAAGCCCGATAAGGGAAATAAGCGTAGCATTGTTGGTCACTATAGAATACTGTTTACTATCATCTTCACAACTAAGTTTCTGACGAACTGACAATGCGTCTCGAGTAACATTTTGTAACTAGTCTATTTGCAATACATTTGTATATTGAAACTTGAATATATATAATTTCATCTTCCATACACCCAGGGTTAACAACCAGGGATAAAAATCGGATCCAGCTAAATGCTGATCCCTTGAAAAATTACATGCACTGCCACCGAGGAAATGTTAATGAGCCCCGGTACGCGCAGGATGCATGCAGTCGCGGGCAAAATGCTTTTTTAATCCAACTGGTATTTAGCTTTGTTCTCCAAAATTCGAAACTTGAGTTCTAGGGATTGTAGTCTCTAGTCTGAATCGCAGGTGGAAACCGAGAAGGCCTTGATGTTCTGGGCCACCTAGTGCACAGGTATCAACTTAAACAGAGCTTCCAGACACAAATAATAGTAAGGCGTTAAAAACATCTAATGAGAGCTGAACGTGCCAGGAAAAAATATTAAAAATTGAGTAATCTCTTAGTGAAACAAGTAAGTCATGTATACAAAATGGAAACATTCATTGGAAGAAGCAAATTGTCAGATTATCTACGGAAGATCATGGAATATTGAATGCGGTTGATGGGAGAATATAGATATCCTGCTGAAATTGGGATTAACTGGGTTACATATATGGACAAAAACTTTTTTTATATAAGGTCTTACTTTAGTTCGAGATTAGAAGTCATCTCTTTCGACTATTTAGTGCGAAGTATTCCACCCCAAGTTTGCAAGCTCTGTTTTGAGCATGATAATGAAGTATTCTGAGTGAATAATTGAAGACGCATAAAGCTAATTCTTCGGTGCAAGTCTCAGCAACTAGTGTAAAGGCCAGAAACCTGCCTCTTCCGTGCTGCAGTGGGAGTCAAGCCACTGGAAGAATTGAAGAGCGCCTCTGGAAAGCTCTCCAGGCAGGAGCACGGGCAAAGAGCGTGGGCCAGGTTAGCTTTTGGGGACGGCCGAGCGTGACGCCACTGCGTTCCAGGCGCGTGCACCGGGGGCGGGCGGGCGGGCGGGCGGGGGAGGTGGGCGTGCGAGACGGCGCTGCGGCGGCGGGGGCGGCAGGGGCGGCGGGGGCCGGGGAGCGTATACGCACTGTAGCCCTCTCGCTCGCGGCCGCATAGCCATGCGCCAAACGGCGGTGCCCCCCTGGCGCCGGGGGGCTGGGGTGGGGTGGGGGGCTCTTTCTCCCCCTCCTGGAGCCCGCGGCGCGGCGCGGCACGGCGCGGCGCGCGCCGGCCAGTAGCGCGGCTCCAGCGGCGCCGTCGCCATGGCAACGGCTCAGACGCCGCGGCGCGGCGGCGGCCGGCTACGAGCGCGCGCTGCCCGATGCGGCAGAGCCGGGCCGGCCTGACCTCGTGACACGACCGCCCCTCAGGCCGCCCGCCCGCGTCCGCGCCCGCGAACGCGCCCGCGCCCGCGAGGCCCACGCGATGTGAGCGACGTCGCCCACGCCGACGCGACGGAGCCGGCGGCCACCACGACGGCGGCGAGGACGGGCGCCGCGGCGGAGGCGACGGCGTCCACGCACACGCAGGACCCTCCTCGGCGGCGAGGACGGCGGCGGCGGGGTCGCCGGGGATAGCGGAGGCACCGGCCCTGGCGTGAGTAGTCCTACCTGGCCAGACCGCGTGTTGGCAGGTGTTCGCGCTGCAGAAAAAGTTTGCGAGAGAGATAACTTTTTTAATAGAGTCGTTGGGTTGCGTGATGTTTGATTCTAGTTGGGAATAAATGTTTTAGCCACACCTGTTTTCTATTTTCATTACAGTGTTTTCTATTTTGGACAGGTAACGCGCGTGCGGCACGACTCGTTACGTGACATGCACGCGAATGTGCGACAGTTATTAGTTTCGGGAGGATTTACTATCATCGTTCTCCAGAAAGATATCCAGAATCTTGAATGACGCGCCGTTATTGTTTTCATTCAATAACGACATTCTTATTTTTTATCGTTGGATGGAAATGTCTCAAACAGGAATAATGTAGTTGTGAAAGTCAAGGTGAAAAGAAAAACATCTTCTGTATGAAACGAAACATTTGTGAAAATCGGAGAATGAAATCAGTCATACAAACGGTGAAAAGTATGAAGACATTCCAAATATTCTTTCACATATTATAACAGAAATTAGTCATTTTTATTGTATGAGTATAGTAGAGAACGAAAGAATAGGGAACAATTTTTAGATTTGACTGTGATGATTGAAATATCAGGTAACATTAAACGATAATAATAAACAGAAATATGGTTAGAAAGCAAAACAGCGATATAGTAGCGTTGAAAAAAACGGTAAATAAGCAAGTAGGTCAAAAAACTAATGAGTGGTCATCAAAAGCAATTAGTGACAAAATTAAATGATGTGGGGCAACGCCGCGTACGTAATGTTACGAAATCGATCGTCGCCAAAATCTGAACGAACGACGATGAGGTGAAAAACCGACGGCGACGAGCTTCTTCGATTACAGCGATGATAGATCGAAAGCAGTCTTCGCTTTGAAGACAGTGAATGATTCCGAGAACTGATCGTGAAGAGCTTCGAAGCCGACAGCACTGATCGGGAAAGCCGATTATGGTGAGCATCGAAGCTGACACGCGGAAGACGTATGTGATGTCTGCGATCGGTAACCGATCACGTTCAGCAATGGGAAAAAAGGTAAATGGCCTCAAGATGATTCTAAATCGAGTGTTTTTATAAAGCGTTTGGTTTAAATGGCTGCTTAATTTAGAACCGATTGCAGATTTAAAACGTCAATTACATTTAATGTATCGAGTTGTCACTTTAAAAATACAAACGCTGCAACTTTAAAAATGCAAAGCCGTCACGATGACCGTTCGGACAATTTTGACGGCGGCGGAAATTACATAAATACTTAATACATTTTGTCATTGTGTGAATTAAATTAATGAATCATTTATTTTTTCTGATTAAACAGTCTCTGAATAGTTCAAGTCGTGTTGGAAACCTGATGAACCGCAATGAATGCGTTGTTACTCATAGTCTTCTGGATAAATCGTTAGTTTTTCACGGTTTTAATAACTTTACTAATATTACTAATATTAGTAGAATAGTGAGAAAATGAATTGAAAAATCATTTATTCTTAATTATTGATTTTAAAGTTCACCGAAACTCGTTTATATGAAAATCATGTTTTACATATGACTACAGTTACCTCGAATGAGGTTAATGGAGTATGCTCAAGTGGGCTTAATGCCCAGGAATATTCAGTTTGGTTAAGTTTTTCACTGTGAGATTATTGATGAAGTACGGTTATAATAACATCATATTTAGGGGTGTCTGCAGCAATTAAAATGTCATAGTAACATTTTTAAAAAGTACAGGAAAAGTACAGAAATATTGAGAATACTCGAATTCAATCCTTCATCACAGTGATAAATGAATAGAGATTTGTTCTTAGCTTTCGCCATCAAAAATGGAATATACATTGTCAAAGTTGATTGATCGTGCGGAGTCAGGGCGCTGAATTGTCAAAATTGCCGTTAACAGCTTCGCCCATTTAATGACTTCCACTGTGGGGCTCGATGAAGGATGTCCCGATGACCGACTTCCGCCAATTGCAGAACGGCTCAAGTGAAAAGAACAATCTGATAATTGATGAATTAAGTTGCTTTAAAATCATGTTTAGGTATGTGTCACAATTTAAATATCATTAAATTTTTTTTAAATTGAGGAAAATCAGAACGTGTGAGCACCAGTGAATATAATCCTATGAAAGAAGAAGAAATGAATAGAAATATGTTCTTAGTCGACCACCAAAAAAAAGAGGTAGTACGGTGATAGTGCAGAGATGGGATGTTGAACTGCCAAATTCCAGTTAGCAGCTTCGCCCATTTGATGACTTCCACTGTAGGCCTCGTTGAGGGATGCCCCGATGACCGACTTCCGCCAATTGCAGAACGACCCAAGTGAAAAGAGCAATCTGATAATCGATGAAATAATGTTACTTTCAAATCATGTTTAGGAGTGTGTCACAATTTTAATATCAGTATAAAATTTGTTGAAAGAGAGGGGGGATTAGAACATGTGAGTATCTGTTAATACAATCCTTTGTCACAAAGAGAAATGAATAGAAATATGTTCTTAGTCGACCGCCAGAAATAGACTCTCATATATTAGAGGTAATACGTTCATCGTGCAGAGATGGGATGTTGAACTGCCAAAATTATAGTTAACAGCTTTGCCTAATTAATGACTTCCATTGTGACGCCAAATGAGACGAGCGCCGATGACTTCACGTTGATAGCAAAACAGCCGTTCACCGCTGACACGACCCTTTGTCTCCTATTGGGTTTTGGGGGGATGGGATGGTCAATTATATTTCAAGAAATGTGTAATAATGATAAATGAAGCGTTTTGTGCTTCAGATAATTTTTTGTCGTGTTTAGCAAATATCCAACAAGTATTCAAGGAGTTAGAGGTGAGGAAAACCATTGAAGGCTGTTGAAAAGTCTATCTTGATTCCAGGAATTGGATGATGACAACGGTTTAAAGGAGTAAAATTGTATTCATAACTAAGAAAATGTTATCCGAACTAGTGAATTGTAAATTTTGGATGCTTAGAGTAACCACCTGTAGTTTAAGTACAGAATTGGTGAACGCAGAAAAAAATTCATATGTGAACACTAAGTTCGAATTGTGTAGATTGGATGCTCACCTCTTAGAGAACTATGGGGAAATATAATACTCATATGTTTATTGCATGAAAGAACTGGGTCAATTAATGTACTAAAGAAAGAAGATGTTCACTACCCCTTTTGGGTAAGGTGAGCCATACGAAAAAAAATGTTTTTAATGGTCTTAGAAGTCTAACTTTCTTTTGAAACGTGTTGGATTGACTGATTAAATATTTCGTGTTTCCGGGGGCGCGTCAACTGCTATGGTTACTACTCCCGTGGTGTAGGTATACGTTTATCATGGGAGTTGTCTGTGTTCTTTCTCCGCTGGATGGTGAAATCTGGCGCCGACCTTCACGTCGACTTGCGTGATTTCCCATCAGATCTCATTCAGAAATCTCCCCTAGGGCGGCACCGCTTCAGCCAGGAAAAGATCTAAGCTCTTACTGAAATCCCGACATCTGTGTTAGTGTACTCTATGAACGCGAATGTGTGTGTTGCTAGGGGGGAGATAGGACAAGAAAGAGGTTGTAAAGATCGTTCGCAGTCCTTGGCCCGTTCGTTAGAGTAAAGCACCGGCATTCGTCTGGTATTAGCCGAAGAAATCACGGAACCTCCCGATTACAGCAGCCGGCCGCTAGAATGTCCCCCATAATGTGGCTGAAAACGTCCTAGCTATCTTTCTAGTGTGGAAAGTCCTGCCACCGTGGGGAGTCGAACCCCTAGGCCTACCGGTCAGAGGCTCCGCAGTGACATCTGATGACGCCCTGAAGCCCCTCAGCCGATCAACGTGTTGAATAGTGTAGTCTTGAAATGACACCCTCCGAATAATAATGGCAGATCCCAACCGAAGTTCGTTTCGAGAAAAATATTTTTTTCTATTTTCGTTCACGTTGACTTTCACTCCGGACAAATATTAGAAAGTGGAATTTGTGGAGTGTTGCTTTAAAATTATGTTTACACATGTGTTACAATTTAAATATCATTGTAATTTTTTTTTAAATTGGAGAAAATCAGAACATGTGTGCACCAGTGAATACAATCCAATATCACAAAGAGAAATGAACAGAAACCAAAAATAGACCATCAAAAATAGAATCTCCTCCAATTCATTTGATATTTCGGCATATGACAGGTATGTGGCATCATGCTTGTAACTGAAAATGCGAAGTCGGTTGGGATCTGCGGTAATTATTGTGAGCGCCTCAAAGAAAGCATTGAGAGACGCAGCGCGCGCAGGCCCGGGGGCGGTGCGATCGCAGCGCGCGTGTTTCCGGCGTGGCGGCGCGGGTGGCCGCGAGGCGTGCGTGCCCACTGCGGCTGGCGGCGGCGCGGGCGGGCGGCGGGGGTGGTGCCGGCCAGGTGCGGAGGAACACGTGCGTTGCGTTGCGCGGCGCGGCGCGGCGCTGCGCGGCGCGGGCGAATCGATGGCGGCGCGGCGCGGCGCCGCGCCGCGCCGCGCCGCGTGCGCCACTGACGTCAGGCGGTGCGCCGCGCCGCGCCGCCCTGCGCCGCCCCCGCCCACGGCGCCCCGCTGAGCGTTGCTCGAGGAGCTCAGCGCAAACGCCGTGTTGAGCACTATCTTGAATCTCGGGGCTTTTGCGGTTGCTTTCCTCGTCATTTGCTTCCTAGTTTACTGTGATCTTTTTTGCAATGTTCGTAGTCTTTTCTTTGGAAAATTGTTAATTTTGTTGCTCGGTTCTAAATGACGTGTTGAGAGTATCTTGGATCTCGGCCCTTTTGCGCTTCCTTTCTTTGACATTTGCTTCCTGGTTTACTGCGATGAATTTTGCGAAGTTCGTAGTCTTTTCTGGAAAACATGTTAAATTCTTGTTGCTGTGTTCTTAATGTTCGACACCATCTTGAATTTCGGGTCCTTTGTAGTTTCTTTCCTTGACCTATTTATTATTTTCTTCGTGGTTTATTCCTATGATTTTTGAGTGAGTGTTCTTTGATTCTTCTTCGGCAAATTATTTTTTTGTTGCGCGGTTCTTAATGCTGTGTTGGAGACTATCGTGGATCTCGTTGTTTCTGCAGTTTCTTTCCTAGTCATTCAATAAATTTTTGTTGCTAGATTCTTAATATCGTGTTGAAGATTATCTTCGATCAAGGCGGTTTTGCGGTTTTCTTCCATTCAATGATCAGCTTCTTGCTTTCTTCTGATGAGGTTTGTGAAGTGGTGCGTCTTTTCTTTGGAACATTTTATATTTTTTTAGATCAATTCTTACTGTCCTTTTCTTCTTTCTTGTCTGTTTCTTCAACATTTTCTTCTTCTCCACATGTATTGACATCTTTTTCCTTTCCTTATTTCCTATTTTCATCAACTCTTCCTTTTTCTTCTCAACTTGTCTTCCATCCCTTCTTCATTATATTCATCATATATTTTCTACGTCGTGCTCACAGTAAATTGATGTTTTTTATTTCTGTTTTCTCTTTAATATCTTTCAGAGTGTCAATTCGTGCTTCTATTTTATGCCCTCTTTTTTCTCATTTAATATCATTACTTACATTTAAAAAAATCTAATTTGTACATCACTTTGTTCCCTCTATTTATAAGGGGATATTAGTGTTTTTATTCATGATTCTTTTCTAGCTATTTTCATTTTTATATTATTTAGTTAAGACGTTTACGCAATATGATTTCATTTGAATCTATTACTTTCGTTTATTAATGCGACTCGGAAAAATAATTATTTTCTCATTTTATAATCCTTCAATTTTCAATTTTTTTTAAGACGACTTCATTTTCTGGCTACAAAAATATCATATCCAATATTTGCACTTACTTTTGACCACTTTAAAACTCGAATTGAATTTCTTATTTGTAACTGTTCATTGTCAGTAATAAAGAATGCATAACGTTTGCTCATGTGCATGCGCAATGTGACGACTTAATAACTTAAGACTTCTCCCATTTTTCAAGTTGTGTAATGGTGAGATGAAAATATAATATTCGTTCAGCTCTTTGTAAAGCATTCCATTCTCTGCGATATTTCGTTGAATACTTTGCAACGTCAGAACATAATTATGACCCTGGAGTTACTTCCTTGAGAAAGGTTTTTGAAATGCACCGGCGTGAGAGGAGATTACATCCCTTTCTGAGTTATGCTTTAATGTGCTTGATCCTGTTTTAACTCGCTCGCTGAATTGATATTCTTCCCGCTCCCGCCTATTAAATGTCCCCTATTTCAACCTCAAGCTAAGAATATTCTGCCAAGCAAAATTATGTCAGGTATATCTTGAATGAAGTCAGTAACAAATTGTATTTCAAAATTACCGAGTAATACAAAGTTAATTTATCAAAACCAATTCGATATCTCGTATAGAAGGGCCACTTTTAGAACTGTAACGCAGATTTGTAATGAATTTTGTAGCCTCCCGTTTTTGTGAGAAAAAGCCTTGTAAGTAGCCATTAATACTAATTTTGGTGTGGTGAAAACGTTTCGATCGCATTCCGTGGCCCCACGTTCTTTTCATGTGTCATCACGGTTATCTTCATTTTTGCATTTTTCGCTTTTGTTTTCAATCATCCAAAAATCGTGTGTTTCAAAACATCATGACCCTGATAATTTGATACACATTTTTTCAAAAGAAAACTGCAAAGGACAAATAGCAATTGATTACCTAATGAATAGTCTAGGTGATTACAACGAACAATGCTGTTATTAGCAAGAAAGAGGAGCTTTAATTTTGAAATGCTTGAATCGTGAGAATCTACTACAAATTTTGTGGTTTTAAAAACCGTCAGTGATATTATTTACTGTTATGATTTCATTTTATTCTCAAAAATCTAAGGTAACTACGTTCTCTTCTCTTTTAATATTGTAGAACACATAGGAAATGATATCGTGTTTAGCAATCCTTCTCCGCAAATTTTCTTGGGTGGGTATAGGTTGATAATATTTTTTCTTATTCAAGATTCTGAATTAATTTTAAAAAAATTCCCTAGACATTATTTATTTTAATTTTGAAATTAAAATTATTTCGTTCGGATTTGTAATAGAGAAAATTGAAGATTCATGCCTGCTGTTTCTTTTAGATTTCTGTTTATGAAAACTATAACTAAAATGTGGAAATTTTCCTTTTCCAATAGGGTAAGAACTTCTCCTAAATAACATAGAAATGTCAGAGAGGTCCTACAATTTTTACACAAGAAAAATGATTTTGGATAGAAATTTTGTTCGATTTTTGTTGTAAACACAAAGTGGTAAGACACAAATTTCAGGTTTTAGACGTCACAAGATGGATAAAAATTCGTCTTTCTTCTTTAAGTTTCGAAATGCAGTTACAGATTACGATAAAACATATTTTTTTCAAATCATTTTAGAATAAATTACGTAGACCTACATTCTAGCTTATAACCTTGAGAAAAAGCTCACTACATCCAACGAATTGTTGGACTTAAAACAACAAGTTGTTTTAGGTTTGGTGTTTTTTACAGATGTATACAAGTTGGTTTTAGGGCAGCTTTTGCAGTTTTGAGTGAATACGCACTCCTTACACGTTCAAAATGGAAAAAACAAAGTTACGAAGAGTGCTTTAGCAAACTCTGGTCCTGCGGAGGCGAGCGGACATTCATTTGGCGACTTTGGGGTGATTAGTGAGGGCGGGGGCGGCCCAGAGCGGTCTCCGGAGGCGGTTCGCAGCGGCCATTCACAGCCCTGCGCCGCCGCCTGCTCAATCTGTTTTAGTGCAGAATTCCTCCATCTTTCTGTCGCGCGGAAAGGAACAATGAACGTTACGACTCTGGAAACCGCACGGAGTTGGAGGCTTCGCGGCTACAATTGAGAGAGTGAGAGAACGATGAGAATTCGGATGTTACGTGTCTACTTTGTCGAGTCGACAAACTGTTTGACGACCTCTTCACCGACCAGGTTACTGCCCATGAAGTTTATCGTGACTTCACGGGCGCTTTGCAATGTGTGAGGTTTCGTGTGATACTGGTAAAGAGTGGAAGTGTTTTAACGGACGTAAAGGATGCTTTATAAACGTACATTGCATTTTCCATTTACATCATTATAAAATGGTGAACTTAGATTCAGTAAAATGGTTACTTATAACTTATCAATATTTTAAACAATGGCTTTGCTATTGTATGTTTAATTTTCATGAACGGTAACTCAAACACAAAAACCAGACCCAACAGTTTATTGTTTTTAACTTCTCGTGTTTGCCTGAAATAAAGGAGCCTACGATTTGCGATAAGCCACGTTTCAAAATTCGTGAGGAAAAGGAGGAAACGCATTTGCATTAATTACGATTCTTCGTGGTGTAGAAACTGTGATGGAAATTAGAACAAGCACAAAAGAAAACTGTCAGAATGTCTCATGCAAATGATTTTTCCAACGAGAAATCGAAACCAATCAGAAATATATCTTTACTGTGTGATATGCTAAATAGTACCGAATTTCCAACATTTTCTTCCAGTCTTTTTCTTTTCATTCTTTATATTCGGAAATTAAACATTCAAGTGATATTACATTTAAAATATAAAGTAAAAGTCAGTGGAACGCTAATAATTACAAACGGTGGTGACTCGAACGTTGTTAATAGAAGAGCCGTATATTGGAAACTTTATATAAAGTTCAGCAACACATTTTTATCCATTTTCTCCTTCGCATTTTTTATTGGCAAGGTTATAGTTTTCTTGGATATATTTGACTTTAAAACCTGCTGCCACACTTGTATAGTTATGTTATAGTGACGCATTAAAAATGTTTTTCATGGACGTACGATATCACATTTGCCCTGTTAGTATACCACAAATTTAACAAAATGAGGAACATAAGCATGATATTCGTAATTCAATATCCAGATATTAGAATGATTAACATTTTCAAGAATATTTAATTGGACTAAGAGGATCCGTTGTTTTCTTCCGAGTGAGAGACGAAATAGAGAAATCGAGGAAGGAAATGGAGAACTTGGTTTTGTAACTCCCACATTATTCTGAAGTGCTGACAGAAGAAAAGATAAGAAACTAAATAAGCAATTTCTTATTGTAAAATTTAACTTGACGCACTCAAGTTCTTTTGTAACCTTTCTCTCTCAGCCATTAATCCCGGCATTCTTTTATCTAGATTGCAGTGGAATTGCCGTGAAAGCCCCTTAATCTGTTTGCGTTTCTTTAGTCCATTTGTTCTTAATGTTGCGTTTCATCGCTTTCTTGGCGCTGGCGGAGACTATCGCAAGCTCCACTCGGCGGAGGGGCCGAAGCTTAAACAAATACTTGCGCTAGTCCTTTCGTAACCCTTCCATAGACGCGCTGATGTCCTGCGTACTCTACACAAAGTAGTTGGTATTAGTGATGCGACATCGATGTTCAAAATTATATAATCAATGTTAGTACCACATCGACCAAAAACCATCGGTGTTTTTAAACATCGGGGTTTTGGACCTCCAACATTAAATTCGTGCGCAACAAAATTTAATTTGACAGTGACCGTACATATTAATTTATAATTAAATTTAAATAGAAACTCTCTTCATGTCCGAAATATGAGGGCAGACGAAGGAAGTACCAGGCCATCAGGGTCATCTCAGGCGAGGGATAGTCTTCTTGATGAAGGTAGAACAAATTCGTTCGTTTGTTTGGTTTGTTCGTTTGGTTTGAACATAGTGGTACCGTCAGTTATTATTTCATTTAAAAAATTTTCAAAGTTTTAATTATGGGAATATTAATCCACGAGCAAAACACTGAAAACGTAAAACATCAATCAGAAAACATCGATTTAAAAAATATCGGTGTCATTATATCGATATTTAAAATATTGATGTTATTGTAGAAATATCGATGTTTTGGGAACATCGACATCTCTGTCGAATCCCTAGTTGGTATTTTATTAAAAAATATTATTGCTATTAACAAATTTGTCTTTTAACAATTCGAATGTCGTACAATATTATATTGACCATTTAAAACGTTGTCATTTTTAAGTCAAGATTGGTTTATTTTTCTGGATATTAATAAATTATTATTATAGTTTAAGGACGAAAGGTAGCGGAGTTGGATGGATGAGAGGAAGACGCCTAGGAGTTATAGAGATTTGAATCAATTGGGAAAATTGATATTTCATGCTTTATTGTTGTATTTGTGTGGTTGTCTTGAATTTTTTTGAGTTTCTTTGAATTTTTTGTTATATTTTTTGATACATCATTAAGTTTGTTCATTTGTTACTTCCTGTTGGAGAAAAGTTGTCTAATATCGATCGATTTTTTATTTTTCATTTCTCTGTTCTCAAGTTTAATAAAAGTCCATTTTGAAAGATTGTGAAAGATTGCTTACATGGGCAATGCGCAATGTCCGGGAATATTCACCTCCCCGCATGTGATTCTGGCTTTGATTTCCAGTGGGCACTCGATTTTTTGTATAAGTTATGCATTAAGACAAGTGACGGTATAGAATTCATTCAACACAAAAAAACTTATTATCGAAAAACTTGTGTTCGGTGCTCGGGTTTATGTAAGGGTGGGGCCAAGTGTGGTTGTTTGAACCAACTCGCAACACTGGCCGTGGAAGCCTACGACTTCCCATTCCTATTATACCTTATCGCTTTGTTGGATTGAAGGGAGAGGGTATTTTTCTTTACATCCCCCTCCTGGATTCATCACTAGCTACACGGTACGAGGAGTGCTATTCATTTGAGCACCAGCTCCTCGTAAACAACTTTGCACATAAGTACGGATTTCTAATAAAACTCTTACGAGTGGTGAGAATTAGTGTAAAATTACTTCTCTAGAGGTTGAACCTTCCGTCAACTGTTCCGAATTCATGTTAAGATTTGTTCGTCGTCGTTCTCAGTTCGAAAAATGCTTGTACAGAGTAATTTTCAACACTATAATGAATTTTAATTTTAAATATTTATTGTAGGTGCTATTTTTCTCACATCTTTTGGAAAAAATAAATACTTATATAGCCTACGATCATATTTGTTTTTTATTACAATAACTTCCGTTCCCTACCTATGACATTACCAGACCCTGCTCAGTTAAAATGATTGATAATTCCTGAAAATTTACTGACAATCCTATTACAGCATCCACAAGGTTTAGAGCCAACTTTTATGATCAAAATGCTCTTGTGTATGTGCATTTTACTTTTGGCGCCGGCCTGTCCAAATTTTTCAACTTACCCCATCATTGTTAAAACTGTTTTGTTGCTTCATGTACCTTATTGCGGGTATTTTCAGTAATATTTACAATATTATCACGTTTGCTTAATAAATTTTTAGTAATGAGATAACTGGACATCCAAACCGCAGTGCTTTATACATACAACACCATCCGTGCAATTAGTTTCGGGGCTTAATTTCTTGAGGAAGAAGGAAAATGAATGCCATCTGACTCTCAAGCCGCAGACAATCAAAACGACGAAGACATCAATCATCTTTAATTTACAAAAGGAAATGGTTATTAATACTTTTGGTTATCAAAAGGGTAAAATCTGTCATCGTACTTACACAATGCTTCATTGAATCCGGAAATAATAAATGACGATACATTTCTTCATTTAACAAAAGTCACTTAAGTCATTTAACAACCGTCGACATCTAAGGCTATTTAAACACATTTATTGATTTCTTACATCCAAGTTTATAGAAACTAAATTTGTAATGGTTTTGGTTTACATGACCTAAAAATCATCATCATCATCATCATCATCATCCTAAATGCCAACAAGTGCCTTGTCGCAGCCGCCATGACATTCTGTCCTCCGTTGTCCTTTTCATTTCTGCATAGTTTTCGAATTGCAATTTGATTTGAAGTTGTTCTAAAATTTTCATTCTAGGTCTCCCTCTTCCTCTTTTTCCAACTATTTTACAGTCTGAAATTGCGTTTAAGAATTTTTTCCCCTAAAAATGTGTCCAAAGAATTTTGCCTGAAAATATGAGTTTTTAATCTAGTGTTGACAGAGCAGCGCGCGATCACTTCCGTTCCCAAACTGGAGGCGACTGAGGGTTAAGCGTTGCGCCGGCGCTGCATCATCTTGTTCGCCCCCAATTACCCTGCTTCCGAAGGCGAGCGTGCTGCGAGGCACTCCGCGCATCCGCCGCAGGAAGTACTTGCCGGGGGAGGTGAGGGGTGGGGAGGGGAGGGGAGGGGAGGGGAGGGGCGAGGAGGCACCGGTGGAGAATCGGCGCGCACGTGGGTGAGAGGGAGTGGTCAGGACGAGGGTCTAGTACCTGCTAAGAAGTTGGCTCGGTTGGTCAGTCTCTTTGCGGAGGACGATGTAGGAGGTCTAGTCACGACAAACTCCTAGAAATGAAACACTTTCTCCAAATGCTGAAAATGCATTACCATCAGCTTTGGTAGTAGTGATCAACTACTCTTTATGTTTGATCTCTAAAAGAACATTCACAAAAATTGTACACTAACGTTTGTCCAAAAAATGTTTTTTCGCTAGAGGTTTTGAACATTGAGCTGTTTCTGTAAAATTGTCGAAAAAGGAACTTCGGAATACTTAAAGACCACGTAATTTTTTTTCTGAAACTGAATATTAATTGAAATTTAATGTTGATTTCTTGTAATCTTCGTTTCCCTAAATTGTAATTTTATGATTTTTTTCTCAAAGTAAACTTTCTAAAACTAGCTTTTGAAAATTTCTGCTTCCCTTATATAAGGAAACATATTTCTCTTTCATTTCGTATTTCTATTTATCAGATAACGGAAGTATTAGTTGAGGAGTTTATCAGAATGATGTAGAATTTCAAATTTTGAATGAATCTGAAATACTTCAGCAATATTGACCGTGTTACACCACCGATCTGAGAAAGGTAATTTTAATTAAACCCCTCAAAACAATAAAATCCTTTGAATAAAATATGAGTCGAAATCAGTGTAGCTGTTCCGAAGTTTATCTTGAATAAAAGGAGAGACAAAATTTTTAAAAAATCGAATGTATTATTATGAGAAAAAAAACAACAAACAAACATACGGAGTACTTTGAAATTTCAGAAGGGCACTCACCCCTTTTAAATATTCAAATTTATATAGCAGCAGTGGCCAAATTAATGGGTTTATTTTTACCTCTGTTTTAGCCACTTAAGTAGAACGAGGTAAGGATACATTTTTGTTTTATTTGAGGATGGATTTACTTCCTGGTTCATTCTTCTCAAAACACTTGGAATTCGAGAATACTTCTTAAACTTGTGTATTCTGCGTCTGATATTACTTGTTAAGTTTTGAATACTTGGTATCATAGCGAGTGTTTTTTGGTAATTGCACAGTATGAAAAATAAATGTGTAGTTTGTCCACATTTTGATTTATCAATGACCGTAACTGCTCCTAGCCACCAAACGCATTGAAGATGACCGCAACGCGACCGAAAAAACTCTGTTAATAAATCAAAGTGTGGTCAAACCGTACCATTGTATTTTGCTCATAGTTTGTATCGTGTAATAAATTACAGGCAAATTGCATAAACACAAATGTTTGTTCAAACGCACCCGCCATTTCCCTTTTATGAAATAAACTTCTAGTCTGATAAATAGGGCCACCTTTATGGCAAGATATACAACTAAAGGGTTTTGCAGAATAAATAGCTGTAAGTTTGCAATGACTGCGTTTAATTTAAACACTGAAGCAAACGTCTTCCATGAATTAAAGGTAAAAGTTGTTTTGTTAAGAAAAGAATGTAATCTGGATATTTCTCTTAATATCTGTAAAGTATAGATTACTCAAACTTTTCTAAGCTTCTAGAGTGTAACGTGCACTTTCGATAATTAAAAAAAAACATTTAGTCTATTCTTCGTGAATTTTCCAAAACTCCAAATACCGCTACTCTTTAAATCTAGCAAATTTTCCAAGCAAATATAACTGAAGACATCAAAATAAGAAGAACTCAGACGTTACAAACACAACTCCAGTTGAATGTGGCCAAATTTATAAAGAAAATGGAAATCCTAGTCATTTTAATGTTTTAAAAATATGGCAACATTTGCAGAACTAATCATTACCTACAACAATCATTGTTATGCACCTATATACTTATCACTTATAAAGAAGTGGAGATGCTGAGTGATCTAGACCACGAGAAAGAGGAACGTGGGAATCGTAAAACTACGTATTCTCCATCGTGCGCAAGGAGCCACACGGCGGAGAAGCTATATGAGGAGGAGATGGTGGAAAAGGGGGAGGAAGGGCGAGTGCCGACAGATCGAAATCCACACGCGCTCTCGAAACCCGGTGCCTGGCGCTGCTGCCGGCGGCGGTACCACCCATGTTGCGGCCTCACTCCGTGATGAATTTTCTACGAGGAACAGTGAAGTGTAAGGCAAAGCGAATAAGCGGGTTCAACAATGAAATGTAAATAAAGTGTAAAAGTTGCGTGACTGGACAAAAAAAACATCAAGACAATTATCCCGAAAACAATACAGACAATGAAGTATTCTTAGCATTTGAAAAACAACAATTTAGATATGCCTACGAGCATGTTAGTTCATTACAACATTATATTTAAGCTAGCTCTAAGTACGTTTTAGTTAGTAAAATAGTCAAGCGCCCACTCTCTTCTATCTACAGTCGCAAGGTCCTAAGCGTTAAATAAATTCTGCTCTCTCATGACTAATGTAGACAGCGGTTAAAAGTACAAAAATACCATCGTGATGTAAGAACCAAGGTTAATCGCTCAATATATGTGCTGCCATATTTAACATTATGAGTTAATAGCGTCTGAGCCAGACTCTGGCCAGAATCAGGCCCGGAGTGAATGAAGGGGCCGCTTCGGGACCCCCGGAAATTCCACAGAACGAAATAGAAGTCCCGAAACGAAACAAAACAGACAGAAAAACATATAAAAGGAAATAAAAAGTAATGGAAAAGGCGGTAAAATGCCGCATAATCACTCTCGTCAAACACGGGACTACGGTCCACGGAAATCCCCTGTATCGAAAAAGACGCGACTCGATATTCTAGTAGGCAATAACTCTTGATATGACAGAAACTTTCATTCTTAACAGCACTATCATTCAGAGCGTGGATTTCTAGATATCAACAAGTAGATCGTGTTTTTCTTTGTTAGTGGGTCTTAACTGGACGGCAGTACAAGTCTGCTCGCGCGAGTCACGTTGGACCTCAGCTTTGGAAGCAAAACTTGGTGATAGACGGTTCTGCATTACTAGTTCATGGAATTTCTTTAACAGCTGATGTTGGGCATACTTTTGTTCACTCTCCTTGGGAAAGAGAATCCTGTCGCAAACGCATTCTCTGAACTTTTCAGTGGCAGCCCTCCCTCGACATCCCGTTTCCCTTCCTGGGTCAGTGAGACTGACACATCACCGGCGAGATGTGAGAGACTGAAAGAATTTGATCGTACGATCCCCAACACTGAGAAATTCTTTGCTATCACTCCCTTCTCTCTCACTGCGTTCGACATGAGCAAACTTGATTGCCGTGTCTATTGGTGGAGCGAGTAACATCAAAACGGCAGTTGGTTATGATGAAAGTTATGGTTAAGTTATGAAACAAAAATATAAAAACAACAACAACAACAACAACAATAATAATAATAATAATAATAATAATAATAATAATAATAATATAAACGTAGAATTTTAAGAACCTGAAACAAAAAAAAGTATTTTTAAAAATAATACAATATAAAACAAAACCAATATCAAATAATATTAAGTACTCACTATTAAATAGAATGAAAGATAAATAACGAGGGAAATTGAATAAAAGCGAAGAAAAATTTGTTGAAACAGCGTAATTTCTATAACAGAAAACATACTTTTAAAAAGAATACAAACTAAAATTTATAAAAACCAATAGGAAGTAAATACTAATAACTCACTTTTGAATGCAATTGAACGATGAAAAAAAATTAATATTAACAGGAACTCATAAATTTAAACAAAAAAATTAACGTTGAAAAAGATTTTTAAACATCACAATTGCTGTAAAAATAAATTCACAATTTAAAATAAATTCTATTTCACAAACTCATACTACTTAAACTTTTGTTATTGGGGGGCTATCGGGTTGGGCCCCCAAACCCCCCATTTTAATACGAATAAACCAACTCGTCTGTTTTTTAAACCAATTCTACTTAATATGTTAAAGAAAATGGAATTTTAAAAGAAAAACTCCACTCACACAGTCGTTGAAATTATACAATTTTAATAGTATTACCACTACCATAGTAATACTGAAAATTAGTGTAGTGTCTCGGCACGAATTACACCCTCATAACACGAAAAAACGTCAAGCTTGTTTCTGGAAAAAAATACCTACTTTTTACGAACTGAAGCTTAAAAAATTAATAATAAAAAATAACTTGTTAAGCTAATAAAATAAATATAAATATTTAAAATCAATTCTATTTCACAAACACATACTACTTACTCCTTTATTATTGGGAGACTATCACCTCTCAAATACTCCATTTTAATACTAAAAACAAACTCGTCTGCTTTTTAGAGCAAATACTACATAATATGTTAATCATAAATAAATCCTGCATTTACATCTTCCGTCACGGTAGACACACAAAATCTATCTTGAAATACGAAAAAACACATAATACCACTTTTCTCCTGTACATACGTGACACACACGTCGAGACGCAAGCAATCCCACTTTCTGACACCACTGAATAGCATTTAAACTTCCCGCTCGGCGCAATTCATAAAAAAATCCTGCGTTCACTCCGTCCATCACGGTAGACGTACAAAATCTATCCAAAGAGGTCTTGAAATGCTATAAAACACACAATTCCACTAAGAAAATAACTTTTCGTGCGAACACTTTCTAATCGGCATTGAATAGTGCCAGTAAATAATTTTGTTGTTATGGGAACAACTGAAAGTGACATTACTAGAAGGCTTTTTAAAATCTAAAAACATTTCTATACTAATATTTGAGTTCAAACAGCAATGAAATCAGCTTAGAAATAAGTTTAATTAAAAAAAACAAGTGTAGTGAAGTGTAATTTTCAATGTGAAGTGAAGTTGTTTTAAAAGTGTCGTGATGAAGAAGAAATTTTTCGTAAAATATGAAATTGGTCATTTCTTGTATATTTATGCTTTGACCCATCAAAGCTAATCAACCCGAAGATAATTCACTTATTATTTATCGCCACCTCTGAAGTGAACCGTAAGTGAACCATGGCGGGCGATTCACGAGAGTAAGTGATTCACAAAAGGAACCAAATGAACCGTGCCACCCTAAACCCTGGTTCAACCGGTAAGTTTAAAAACTAGAGATTGATATTTTCATGTTGTAAGAAAGTTTATTTGGAAATGTATTAGACTAATATTTCTAGTGGTGAAGAAAATGTATTATTGAGTGCAAGTCGTCGATTGGACCTACCCAGTAAAAACCAAGCAGTCATTTTATGAGTCACTTATGATACAAACGAGCAAAATGACCTAGAAAGAGCTACTAAAATTGAAATTTATATCACAAAATGTTTGTCAACATGCAAGCTTATAAAACATTATGTGAAAAGTATCTGCCATTGAAATAACTAATTTTGTACACTATTGCAATTAATTTTATGGCCTGATATAAATATTCTTTGCCTTACCTTTGCTATTGTTTCTTGTGATTTTATGTACTAGTAAACATAAAATGAAAAATAACAGTGTTGTTCTATTGTATAGCTTACTCTTTATTGCTGAGTTCCATCCTGAACAACTAAGTTGTAATGTAAGTAAATATGTTCTCAAAAAGAAAAAGTTTCAGTTTTTTTCTTAGCAGCACTTTCTGAGTAGAAAATGAAATGTAGATTTTCTCTTTTCTTAAGGATAAATCAGGACTGATTTGGAGTGAATTGCCCTCACGTATAAGGACACCCACGTGAAGACTGTGCCAAGGCCTCGCAAGAGTTAATCCGGTCCTGGTCAGAACTCATCGACCAAAGAAAATTATGTAGCTCTTTTTCACAATCACAAAAAGTCGTTTAAATACACAAGTATCATATGGAATTCGGGCATTCACAGAACTACTGCTGCATGTATATTAATAAGTAAAATAAAATGTAACAAAATATTCAAAACTAATTTATAAATTATCTTCAGTGTGAGAGAATACGTGACATTAATAAACTTATACGTATTTATTATTTGAATTTAAATTTGAAGAAATAATTTTAAAAAAATTGCGTCAAACATTTCACGTAACATTAAGCTAAGAATCATGAACAGAATAACTCGAGCGTTCGTCATTTTGACTGAACTTTAATTACTTTTATGGCTGGAGTGCCTGATATTGTATTATTTTTATTATTGTTATTATTACTATTACTATTTTTATTATTAGTATTATTATTAATAGCCCGTTCAATCCCTAATAAAGCAAGGGCCACTTGCGCGGGGCAAGGAGGCTTACATTATAAATTGGTCCTCGAGTAGCTACCTCGGGGACCTTGCATGGATTCACACTGTTCACACTGTGCATACTCACACTGTTCACACTCACACTGTTCACAATGTTTTTTCACGCTGTTTTTATGGATTTCTCCATTTTTTCCTCATTTTTTTACGGTCTCTTGCAACTCTTGACCATTGATTACCAAGAAGTTTCCGGAAGTCGTCAGTTCACCTACGATGTTGTCTTCCATCGCTTCTCTTCCCTATTTGTGGGTCCCAGGAAGTTATTCTGGATGTCCATCTGTCATCTTGGAGTCTTGAGAAGTGGCCTCATCACTTCCATTTTAGTTGATGAGCAGTCAGCATTGCATCTTTTATTTGTGTTCTTCCTCTTGTTTCCTCATTTCTAATTTTATTTGCTAAAGATATTCGGAGAATTTTTCTTTCCATGCTTCTTTGACATACTCCAATAGCATTTTGGTTTTTCCTTGTCATAGACCAGGTTTGTGCACCGTAAGTGCGAACAGGTAGGATAGTGTCAGTTATGTCTCTTATAATTTTTATGCTATTTTTTTGTTTAAAAGAATAAATTTCAAGCTCTAGAATTTTTTCCATACTGCTGAGATGCGTCTATTAATTTCTTTATCATTTTTCTTGTTGAAGGATATTGTTTGTCCAAGATAGATGTATTCTTGAACGTATTCTATTATTTTGTTCTGTATTGTTATTTCTTCCCCTTCTCTGCCTGTCAATATTTTTGTTTTGCCAAAGTTTATTTTTAACCCAATTTCCTTGCTGAATGTATTTAGTTCTTGAAGTGTATTTTGAATTTCTAGATGCGTGTTTCCTAATAAGACTATATCATTCGCAAATCTTAGATTAGATAGTTTGCGTCCGTCCATTCTTGAATTTTATTTTATGGAATATATATTCTATTAGGCAAATGAATAACTTTGGGGACAGTGGGTCACTGTTTGACACCTCTTTCAATTCTGAATTATCTTCCATCTCTTTTGATTTTGATTCTTGCTTTATTTGTCATATATAATTTTGCTCGTATTCTTATGTATTTGTCTTCTACTCCAATTCCCTTTAATGCTTTCAATATACAGATTTGCTCTACGGAGTCGAATGCTTTCTCATAGTCTATAAATGCTAGATATAGTGGGAGATTGTGTTCCTGGAATTTCTCTATTAGTTAATAGTTTGCAAATGGTCAGTGGTTGAATAACCTGGACGAAATCCTGCTTGTTCCACTGATTTGTTAAATTCTATTGTTCTTGTTATTCTTCCTTGTATTATTTTTGAGAAAATTTTATATAAGTTGGACATCAAGGAAATAGGTCTATAATTGTTGATATTTTCTTTTGATCCTTTCTTGTGAAGTAGAATGATTGTATTACGTTGCCATTCATATGTTATTGTGTAGTATTATTTAAATTTGATTGTATAGCTGATATTGTATAGTATTATTTAAATTTTAATATATGAAGAAGGTTAATAATACTCTACATGAAGTATAAATAAATCACAGACCAGTCAATGAAGAGGAGATAGTGGACATGATCGGGAAACGAATTTTTGACCTCAAGAATGAACTTGTAAAAGTCAGGAGATAAGCTTAATAAGTACCTGCAAGGTAAACTAGGATCGGGAGAACGTGTAAGGTGCGTTTTCCCCCTACATCTCGACAGCGGCCCCTCGGGTGGATGCTGGATAGCGTGCGTTTTCTGTGAGGTGATCTCGGATTCGATTCAAACTGGGCCGGGGCAAAAATGAAGCTATAGCATTCTAACACAATTTTCTCAATTTCTATAACTGTGTGACGAAAGAAAACTCAGGCTGTCCAAGTAAGGTAGGTACGGTGAATGCGTCATGCCCACCACATGTCTCCCTTATCCGCAGGCATGGATAAAAAATAAAAACAGGACCTAAGTCTGCTAACAATGCTCGCTAGCTGGCAAAAGTCTTAATAATCCGAACTCAAATGCCAAATTCATACTGACAGGCCTCCATATCTCCAAAACGGTATAGGATGGCTAAACCTTCTACTTGTTAAAACGAAGACTGTTAACATATCCTATAAGATTGTTCCGTTTTATATTTTGAATTATGGATAATTTTCAATATATCTTCTCGAAAACTGCAGCGCATTTTTGAAAAACGTTTTTGTATAACTTGTTTGTACACATTTTGCCTTTCCTCGTCTCACCACTTAGATTTAGAACAAGCTTAAAAATTAGCGTTTTAAATCTTGAAATTTCCTTTAAATTGAGATATTATTTGTTATTTTATCTTCAAATGATTGAAAGTCAGTAATTTGTAATATTCAGGAGAAGTCTGAGATTTCTAAAGAAAACAACACAAAGCACTTGCCCTCATTTTTGTATGTACACAACACATTTCAGGAAATATTAAGAACACGTTTCAACAGCTCAATAGGAATAGTTCTAAGATTAGGAGTTTTGATCTTCATAGCTGCAAGATTATTTCTTATTTTTCACAGAATGTTTACACATAAAGGAGGAAATAGTTTATACATTTAAAATTAATTAAGTTTAGTGTTAAAGGCATTGACAGTAAATTCTTCACTTTCCTTCAACTATTGAGGGATATGTGAGGCCGGCCTGGATAGCGGAAGAGGCTGTGCTCTCAGCGCCTCGGTCGGAAGGGTCACGGGTTCGAGTTCCGCCGACGGCATGGTTGCTTGTCCCTTGTCTTTTGTGTATGTGAGTTGTCGCAGAAGACCATGTGAGTCTGCTGACCACAGATCGAGGAGTCCGCAAAGTGCGTCAGTGTCTTGTGTAAAGGTTAAAATGTGTCCCCGAGAGGGACATTGCGAGTATCCGGCGTGGATTGCCGAAATCAAAATTCCATGAAAGCTAGAAAAATCCCCCTCAAGAAGATTGTGAGATGTCAGTATTTATGAAATATCTTATTAAGAACATTGCTGTCTAAGATGGCCTTGGTTTTTACCTCAATTTATCTGTTTCATCACATTTTCCCCCAAAATGCATGTTTAATTTGATTTTGCTGGTGTTTAGTAGGTACTACATGAATAATCTTTTTGATAGCGCCAGAACGTGACCGATCAAACACCAACGCATGACGATTTGGCTACTAATAAAAGGCAAATGTCACATGTGTAAGTTCGTTACATGATAATTTTATTACATGATCATTATAATAAAGTGATCAGGTCATCAGTGACCATCCTTCATTCCCTAGAAATTTGTAATATTTATTCAGAGACATTTTGAATAAAGTTCATTTTTAATATTCATACATACATACAAGCTAAGCAATAGCCTAGTCCGTTTTATCAAATATTACCTAACAATTAATTGTTTACTATACAATTCACAAGAAAATTCATCTCAACATCTCCTGCACTGTTACAATAATAATGAATTGCGTTGAATCCAAGGAGCAGCGTAGGCGAAACTTCGCTACGATCCAAATTATCTGTCTTTTAACCTCATACACATGTTTGAACACTCATCTGGATAAGGGGAGAACAAAATGCAAATCGTCACTGGTTGTGAAAGTAGCTCTTTCATTAAAATACACACTGAATACTCATGCACACACTATGTTCGAACCGTTCCATCTAGTTCAGTCCAAAATAACGAGTAAACAATCTTCCTCGATTGTGTAAACGATAAAACATACTCTAAAAATTACATTCAGAACAATAAACTCTGCCTAATTATATTTGATCATTTTCCTCTAGGTCAGTACAATATAAAGTGTAGAAAATATTTGCTTTCTTGTGTCAAAAGAAAACAGATTTCCAAAAGGACCTTAAGCAATTTGTGGTTCAGTGCGACGTGAGGTCGTGTGAGCAAACTGTACTTCCTGGGGACCGCCAGCCGCAAGTATTGTTTAGGCTTGCAACTAACGCTTCAACATTTCCAATTATTTATAATTGACACTCATGACTACCCTGGGTATATGTATCTGTATTAGGGTCAATGAAGCGTAAGATTGGCGAATGAGAGAATAAGGAGGGATAACTGTCGATTGATATTATTTTATTTTATGAATAGTAGAAGATTAGTAACTACAGCTAGAATGGTAGTACTTTATGGTATAAATGCACGGATTGCATAGTACACTACATATAACTTTCTTTTCATGTTTTTTTATCCATACTATCTACTTAAAAGTTTAAGCTCTATCTTTACAAAGATTTCTCTTTTGAGAGAGAAACTCCACCAAGGACCTACATGAAATAAGCTAGATTGGAAAATTTTTATATAAAAAGTATTTTTACGATGTATACAATTGTGGTATACTTATGATTTTTTTCCAGTAAAACTTGTAGACCCATTGAAAAATTGTTCCTGATTGTCAGTATATGGTTCTTAATAATAAAACTTATCCAATTTTATTTATGACAATCCTTTATTGTTCACATTTGCACACAGAACACAACGTTTCGTAACTTGTTTAGTTACATCATCAGGCTACCAAATTACGGAATACAGAAATCAATATTATTCACTATGTCAAATTGGTTAGTTAACAAACTATTTCACATATTCAGTAATGAAAAGTTTAATACAACTGAGTTAAAATGTTTCATGTCAATTGAGTAAAAATGAATCTTAATATCAACTAAGTCGACTTCCTAAAAGTAAATTGTCTTCAAAACGTGTTGAATAATAAAATATTAAATAATAAAATTAGATTATAATAAAAGACAAACATACAAAACACAAACAAAATAAACAATATATTTTCAATGAGGACACTCACCTTAATAAAGGGAACTGTTGTCCCTTTTTTAACGGTCAAGCACACGAGGACGAACTCAACAGCAACCTCCCCAGTGGTCTCAAGAATATAAACTGTTCCTAAGATGACTAACCTAACGGTGACTACCTACGGTGCATGAATAAGCAGTGTGGCAACTTAACAAATTAACAATTAGGCATTACTCTTGGTATTTCTTAATTTTGTACAACACATTAACATATGCGTTGGTAAAAACATTCATTTCTACGTTGGTATTAAGGGTGTGATTTAATTTAATTCGAAGGGTTTCAGAAATAAGTCGAGGGAATCTCCTGACCTAAGTGCCCAAATAATTGGTTTCTTAAAATCAAATTCATGTGACAATTTCAGACTGTGTCTTGATAAAGAATTGAGTCGAGGAGAAGATTCTTTAATATTTCTCGAATGTTCTTTCATTCGTTGTTTAATTGGGCGCTTAGTTTGTCCTACATATGTTAGATTGCAATCAAGGCAAGGTAAACTGTATACCACGTTCTCAAGTTCAAGAAACGGTACCGGTCTTTGATATTTTTAATTGGATTTTGTTTATTGATTAATTTATTGTGTATTCGAAGTTTAATGTTTGATATAAGACGTTCTTTCTTAAACTTATTTTGTATTTGGGTACGTATGGCATTACTATAGTCTGTTCTTTTTCTGCGTGTTGTGTATCTGCCATAACTATATCTGCTTGTAACCTGCTCAATACTCTCAATCTTTTGTTGATGTAGCGCCTCGCAAATAACCTAGGATAATTGTTTTCTTCTAAAATGTTCCTAACCTTATTCAAATTAATATTATGGAATTCTTAATCGGATAACTTTATGGCCCGATCTACCAATTCATAAACTACCGATTTCTTATGCTGAATTGGATGGACTGATAAGAAATTTAACGTTCTATCTGAAGAATCTATCAGTTGTATTAACTTTTAATTAAGTGATATTGTGAAATAGTTTGTTAACTAACCAATTTGACATAGTGAATAATATTGATTTATGTATTCCGTAATTTAGTAGCCTGATGATGTAACTAAACAAGTTACGTAACGTTGTGTTCTGTGTGCAAATGTGAACAATAAAGGATTGTCATAAATAAAATTGGATAAGTTTTATTATTTTTTGTCCAGATTTGCAGAGGAATGACCCTTTTTTAAATTAATTAGTCATTTATTTTCTGACTTTTACCACTTTTTTTACACGAATAATGCTATTTGCACGCCTATGATATTAAATTAAAATGTATTTGTGCTTATTTAATGCAAAACAAATGTCTCAACTTTTGAGCTCTAGTCGTAACCATCGTCTCCACTATCACTTCTATCTTCTAGATATCCTACATCCACAAACATAGAGTTATCACTCATTCTGATTCGTCACCATTTCTGTGATACGAGGCACCAGCGGTATCAATGCAGGTACCACTACCTTGTCCGCTCCGGTAGTCAAGAGTGTAAGTTACGTTGTTTTCATTGCTACTATCGATGTAATTTATAGTAACAAAGCATTATGACATTTTATTCCCTTAGGTCCTACTAGGCGCCCTTAGTCCCTATTAGGCGTTCCTTTAACAACGCTCTAGCCTCCTATGTGTAGAGTGTTAATCTCATCTACGAATAATTTGTTCGTACACTACCTTCTCTCTTCACCTCTACCTCCAGAACCTGTCTCAGGTATCCTCCAGTTTTTTGCTAGGGAATATTTCTTTAATGCCTTCGATTTAACCTTCCTATTTCCACTCCATCATTTTTCTTTTTCGCGACTCGTCAAGTCTACAGTTGTCCCCCCTCCCCACACACATACTTGTTCTGTCATGGTTACGGTGAAACAAGTATCTTTGAATTTTGAATGTTTCTCTGAACTAGATTTTGTTATATCAATTTGAAATTCTCATATCTGGAGCTCTGTATGATTAGATTAATGGTAAATGATGGAAATAAGTAGGGAAAATGAGAGGACTAAATAAATCTGTAGCTAATTCGTCTCTGTTCTCAGAAATCTGACGAGGATTACCGGATTTGAACATTAACATGAATTTCACATGTAGATACCCGTATGCCAAAGGTTGCGAAAGGATCTGAAAACAAATACGCTGGCCGTTACTCCGACAGTAATTCCACAACTACAGCGCCATTTTTCTGAGCCTGCAAGCGACCATGTCGGCGTCGCGCGCTGCAAGCGCCTGCAACGTTTTCGCGGCCTCCGTCGTCTCCTGCCGCCTGCAGCGGCGCTGGTGCCGGCGCCCATGAATAATTCGGCGCCAAGGGAGGTGCACGGCGGCGCGGGCCTGCGGTCGCCGCGGCCTCCTTTAGCCTCTCCCCGCCCCCTGCCGCCGTCGCCACTCCACCCTCCACCCCGCCGCCCCCATCACCGCTCCGGCCTTCATCCCTACCGCCGTCGTCGTCGCCCGCCGCCGCCACCGCCTTCGCCGCCGCCTCCACCTCCTCCGCCACCGCCGCGACCGCCGCCTCTGCTACGGTCTCTATACCTCTGCCACCAGTGCCTCCACCACTCTCGCCGTCGCCGCCGCCTCTGCCGCCTCCGCCGTGGCCGCCGCCTGCGCTACGGTCTCTATACTCCCGCCACCTAGCGCCGTCGGCGCCGCCTCCGCCGCCTCTCCGCCCTCGCATCCATGCTGCTAACCCCCAGAGAGGCGTGTGTCTCATTATGCCTTTACGAGGCGCTTGGCTTCTAGGGTGAGAAAGGCATCCGCTTCATTTGGCCGATTGCTAATGAAGCGGTCACATTACGCTCATATTTGTGTCGAATTTCACTCACAAAGTAAAAACTCTTATCGAAGAACAAGCGTTGTTCCACTTATCGATATGTATGGTTCAAAGATTATGCTGCCAAAGTGTGAGTGGGCGTGGGGGATAGCACATATACATGAAACATTCAAGCTAAGAAAGCAGATATGATAGTAGAGAGTGGTTGTTGGAGAATCAAAAAGGGAAGTTATGGCAGTCAATGTTTGAACCTTGAGAGAAATGTCCATGGTGATTACCGGTCAAAACGCATACAGGAAAATGGCTACAAAAGTAATGTCTTATAATACAGCTCTAACGACACTTTGCCTACAACAAAATGTTTAACCTGTGTGACGCTTGTTTACTCGCAAAATCTCTAAAGGTAAAATACTTACGCATGAAAAAAGTCTTTGTATGAAAGTTTGTGAAAACCAAACATTTACTCAGAAAGTGAACTTAAAGATCCATATTTAAATAAGTAAAATATATTTGTAAAATATGCGCAATACATATATAGACAAATTTTTCAATAAGTTGTAAATTGCAAATATTATAATTACCTTCTGTGTCCACTGCCTACGTATTGTGGGGTAACTTAAATCGCTGGGGTAAATTTTTGAGTATTAGAACAACTTTATTTGAAGACATTTGAAGCACGTACACTCACAACTACAACACTGTTTACAAATTACTGGTAATGTGCATATTAAAGGTGTGAGAGATCTTTAAAAAAATATTTCTGTAATTTTTGAAAAAAAATGCTTCGAATTAAACTTTACGACATATTAAAGAGAGCAATTAGCACTATTCGTTCGAAAAGTTTGACGACAAAATTTGGAGCCATTTAAAAGAAAATGAAGATTGAGCGTTTCTGAAAATGCGGAATTTTGAGCTAGTTTTCACAGAAAACGGTTGACTTTTAGAGGAACTTTATTTGACATTATTTGAAGCACATGTACACATAAATATAAAAATGTGAACAAATCGCCGCTAAATATTAAAGACGTGAGAGACAAATAAAAAATACAAAATTTTGTAATTTTTGAAAAAACAAAGAAAAGAGCAATATGGCGCTTATGACATTTAATACGGAATATTTAGCACCATCCTTACCAAAAGTTAAAAGAAAAAAGTTTGAACCGTTTTTGAGAAAATCTGGTTTTTGTATTTTTTTTATATTGCACATATATATAGGTCGCAATATTTGCGAAAACTACTAAAATTTTCAAAATAATTGTACTTGACCTTAATGAAAGAACTCACTATGGAGAACAAATTTTAATTGAAGGAAAAATCTCTATCTTCAATTTTGTAGTAGGAAGACGCCAAATAAAATCCAAACTTTTGCAATTTTCCAAAATTCGGAGTTAACCGTGAAAATCGGACCTATGTCACCTTAATATGTGTATTTTACTCTATTCTCACAAGAAATTTAAAGAAAAAATTGAAGCCGTTTTTGAGAAAATTTTGAAAATGGTCGTGGGGCTTCATATAAAGTACCCCCAAATTTTGAAGAATGTTTTTCAAAACCTCAGAGATTCGACTCATGCCAGATGAGCAGGGGTTCTTCATTTTTGAAAAAATCGTAGTCATGGTTTAGGTGCTAGTGTTGTTAACGTACACCGGATTGACGGACGGACGTTTTGCTTTCAATTGGTTTTCCGGTATGAAGTATGCACAAAACAGGGATTCTGGCTACACCAATTGTTAGGGGATTTTTTACCTTAATTTATCAACTGGTTTTATCCACTTTTTCGTTATCAGGGCCCGGCAATGAATTTTCTTCTGCCGAAAATTCGCTGTTTTTTCGCGCAGCATTACATAACTTTCCCTATACTACGATATTACTCCGTATATTTACGGGAAAGTGAAAAGGAGAAAGCGCTTTTTCCCTACCGCTTTTTATCACAATGTAAAAAAGTTAATACAACTTATTTTAGACTAAGTTTTCAAAGCAGTATTTACCCCCTGTTTAGAGTATTTAAACTGTGAAAAATCAAAGACTAATAATGTTATGATGCATATGTATGTGTTTCTGTTTCCTATCCAACACTCACACATTTAAACATTGCCAGAGACTTGGAAATAAATAAAGATGGCAATGTTTGACCCCTGTGGGGTAACACTGCCACATTGCTTGCTTTTAACAAAGTATTGAAATCTATCAAATTATTGCGCTTTTCAAAGCTGTGTCTTCAATATTTTGAAAAAATATTATATTTTTCTGAAGAATTAAATGTCAATATAATTATTGTGATTATTGATGCAACAAAATAGAACTTTAAGAGAAACAATGATGTGGCTTACTATTAAAGGTTAAAGAAAGAGCACAAATTTCTTTCTCAAATTGATTTATTGATGTGAGTATAAACGTAATAAACTTTTACATCAGTTTTTATTATTAACAATATCGTTACCTTCTGTAACAGTAACTGTAAATTTATTATTCCTGAGTGCATTAGAAATCAGTGATTCAAATTCCATAAATGTGTTTACTTTAGGGCATTTCCTTTTCTCTTGATGAAAGTTAAGCCTTTGAGACCGTAAAGGAAAGAATGACCTCTGAATGGAAATATGTCTTTGACAAGGTCAAGAATCCTTCTCGCTATCGTATTATTATTGTTTTGTGCAGATCACCCATATCAGAATGCATATAAAATTTTACATTTTCAGTTATGCTTTTGAGATAGTCATTATGAAAAGAACATGCTTCATCAGGTCTTTTAGTTCGAATACCTTTCTGTTAAATGTAAATCAACTTAGTTTAGTGAGTAAGCATAAGTTTTACATATAATTTATGCATATCCTTTATTTATCCTCATTTTTTAACTCACGTGATATATGTGAATGTTGACTGTAGAATTTTCCTAACGT
>JAHLJT010004567.1:84575486-84984435 GCA_031308135.1 Acheta domesticus
TCCAGCGTTTATTGTTCTTGGATTAGACATGTGGTTGTTGACATTTACCGAGAATGTTCTTTTGTCAAGAAAACTATTTATTATAGAGAGTATGTAGTATGTAGTTCCAATTTTGGTTAGTTTGTACTTCAGAGCCTGATGCCACGTTCGGTCAAATGCCTTCGTGATGTCTATGAAGGTTGCTATAGTGTGGTGTTTTTTTTTATTATTTTTTTGGAAGGCTGTGTATATATGTTCTGTAATACGGAGTAATTGATTTTGTGTGGATATTTTTTCTGTGAATCCAAATTGTTCCATTGGTATAGCTTTTGTTATATGGAGATGTTTGTTTAGTCTTTTTAGGATAATTTTTTCGAAAAGTTTTGAAAGGTTTGGCAATAAGCTTACTAGGGCGATAACTATCAGTGAAGTTTTTGTTTGTTTTGTTTGGTTTGGCGATGGGGATGATTATTGCATGCTTCCACGTCAGTGGGAAATATCGTATTCTGAAGCATGAGTTTTAGAATGTTATTAAGAATGATATTGCTGGCGGTGGCAAATTCTTTAGCGCTGTGTTGTTAATGCGATCATGACCTGGGGATTTTTTGGTTGGAAGGTTTCTTATGATTTTATTGATTTCGGACGGAGATATGTATTGAATTTTGTGGTGAGGCCCATGAATACATTCTCTGTCTGCTTTTATTATGGTGTTGTGTTTAGGATGAAATTTTGTGTTATTTTGGGTGAATGTCGATACAAAATAGTCCGCAAGTTCTTCAGCTTTATGATACGACGAATATGCTTTACCTGTCGTGGTTTTTTAAGGGAGAGATTAAGTTTTTCTTTTTTAGTACTTTCTTGGTAAACTGCCAGAGCGAGTTGTTGGTGTTCAGTGAATTTAATAGATTGTGAAATTGTTGATTTTTGTGATTTTTATGAGTTTTTTGACTATATTAGTGATTAGATTCAGCTTCCCTCTTGAGTTCTCTAGTTCTAAGTTGGATCCATAGCCTTCTGGTTTTGTTTTTTATAATTATTGCGTTCAGGATAGATCGAGGTAATTTGCTGTAAGTGTTTATGTTAGTGTTAGGTAATGTGGTGGGTTAAGACTTTTTAATAGTGGAAGATAATTAGCTCGCTCTAGTAGTTGATAGATTGGTCTATTTCCAATGGAGTTTTCAGGATTTTTATTTTGGGGATTGCATTTCTAATTAATGTTTGGTACTTTACCCAGTTTATTTTCAAAGTATTTATTTTAGGGATAGGGACGTGTTGAGGAGTTAACTGTTGGGTGGTCAGTAATACTTGTATGTGATCTGAGTCGAGTTCGAAAGGTGTTGAGACGTGAAATTTGTATTTGTATCGGTTATGCACTTCAGAATAGAAGGGTATATCAGGTTATAGTTCGCAAACGGTCGAATGGGTAATATGTTGGTTCGGGTGGGGATAAAACTTTTAAGTTAGCTTGATTAATTAAACTAGCTAAGATTTTTCCGTCGTGATTATTGTTTTGGCAACCCCAGCTTGTATGTTTGGCGTTGAGGTTACCTAATAATAATACATTTTCCGTGGGTTGGAAGACATGTTTTAAGTTCGCATTTTTAATTTTGGTTCTTGGTGGTTTATACGCTGAGATTATTTTCCATGGTTGATTGTTATGTTTACATTGATTGCGATGGTTTCAATGCTGGGGAGTCGGGCAGATTTATTTGGCAGTGATTATAACTTGATTTTACCGCTATTAGTACGCCTCCTGCCTTTAGTTTCAGATCTATCAGCTCTGTAAACAGTGTAATTTGGGATGAATAATTTATTTTTATGATTTAGGTGGGTTTCAACTATGCATGCGATGTCTACGTCATAGTGGTATAGAAAATGAACTAATTCTACCTTTTTATTATTGATGCCATTGGAGTTCCAATTTAAGCAGGTTAAATTTTTATTGGATTTATCTGCCATTGTTATTAGTCAAGTACTCGGTTACGGAGTTTTGTATGGTACTGATTATAGATGGTATTAAGGAGTTGATGAAATTGAAGATGCATGAGGTAATGGCATTTATTATTGAGTTGATTATCGGGTTAGTGGAATGGGGATCTTGTGAATGAGAATTTGGTGGAGAGGTGTTACGGCAGTACTGGACGGGTGTGGGTTGGTTTTGTAAGTTTGAAATATGGTTGAAGTTCGGGATTGGGTTGGTTTGAGGCAAATTTGGGAATGATTCATTACCATTTAGGTTAAATTGCGAGGATTGACTGGTATTGGATTGGTTTTTAATTATATTACCATTCGCCGAATTTTTGGTTTCTCTTTCACTTAACTCTTTGAAGTACTCACAGTTTTGATTCCTAATGTCCGCCCGGTGGTCACCTTTGCAGAGAGCACACGTCGGAGTTTCATTCTTCTTGGGACACCTTACTGAATAATGGTTGCCCGCATAGAACGCGCAGCTGATAACGTGATTGCAGTTGTTTTTTGGTGTGTCCGAACTCCAGACATCTTTGGCATTGCAGGGGGCCTTTTGGTTTTTTTCGTCTTTACTACACTCACCCGATGGTTACATATTTGATCTATTGTTAGTATGGTATCTATTTGTTCTGATCCGTTGAATTCTGCGGCCACTACAAGTGTAACACCCCGCCCCCGTACACACGACACTCATCGTGTCGGCGGTGTTAATCTCTCTCAGGGCGTGACCCGACTCACCTGTGGATTCCGTCTGCTGCAGGTTGCCTCATGTGCTCGGCTGGAATCTATTTAGGACGCATGCGTGACTGGCATATTCATGCACTACACAGTAAAAACGCTCTTTCATGATTTCTGAGTTTAATTCACAGCAAAAAATAATCGGGTGAAGCCCCCTACAGTTCTTAATACTATCTTAACCTAACTTATAACTAGCTTAACTTAACAGTCCAACCCTTCCGGGTCATCGGAAGCTCCGTTCCTCCGGGCGTCGGCATCGGTCCGGGTGTCGGGCGGCAGGGCAACGGCGCTCCCCCCGGTTTCCTGGGCCGGACGGGCAGCTGGTGGCCGCGGCGGCGGTGTCGCGGCACGCGGAGGCCTTGGCTGCGGCGGCGTAGGGCTGCCGCGGGCGGCGTGCGCGACAGCGCAGCGGCGGCGGCGCGGCGCGTGGGCTGGCGCGGCGGCGACGACGGCGTGGCGGCGGCTCTGCGCGGGCGGGCGCGCGCGGCAGGCATTGACTGCGGCGGCGGCGGCCAGGAATCGCCACACCAAAGCGTCTTTTAGTGGCGGCCGGCCCTCAGGCCGCGTCCGAAAGCTTCTTCGTTCATTCGAGTATCGGCACTCACACGGTGTTCCGCCTCTCCCTCGGCGGCACCTGAGCGGGCGGTGAGGTGGCGACGATGCGTTGCCGGCGGCGATCTAGCGTCTCGCGGCGGTCGTTGCCATCAGACCCAACACCTCGGTCGTCGCTTACATCGGAAGGTAACACTCGCGGCCGTCGTTCGTATCGGAATGGCCGAGTCTCGCGTTCGCAGCAACCTCCCTTGCTCGCGAGATCACATGTCTCACCACCCGCCTAGTGTTCGACTATTGGCGCAGCCAAACCGCGTGATGCGCGCCGTCCAATTGCCATGAGTCCATCGACGGTTGGAACCCGATTTCGAGTGGGCGTTCACGTCACCACGATTTCCTGAGAAGACGCTGGGTGCTCTGACGCAGCGCTCGGAAATACCAGAGGTGTGGCAAACGGTCTTTGAACAAAGGGAGGCGCTCCCCCCGGCGGCTGGCGGCGACCCTTCGCGCACTCAGGTAGCGGAGAATGCACATTTTCAGCCAGCTAAGTTTCCCGGACTCCCTGTTATATAAAATATTCATCTCGCACACGCCGAAATTAGTTCGTGTGCGACCGTCCCATTACATTCACCCCCTCCACCGCCTAGCTGTGAAATCGGAGAGAAAAAGATGATTTCATGCTCAACAGAAAACTAATGGCGACGGGAGCAAACGGAATAATTTAACAAAAAAAACCCTAATCAAAATATAGACGAAATACGCACTAAAACTACAAATAATTGAACAAAGTGCTTACAATAGCAAGAAAAATAAAAAAAACTATGACAAATGAAGCGAGGGAAATACTCTCGGGAATATCTCATCCACAAACACCAACATTAAAACCAACCCAGTAACGTCCTCGTTATAGGAAATAAGAACTCCAACCCACATCAACAATAAAGTAAACCGTCTAACATTAAGCAATGACATTAAGTAAAATTCTCTAAACGAATGAAGAAGACACAGGCAGTCGTTAGAGACTTAAACAAACCACATCAACAATAGCATATAAATTCAACGAAGACTAGCACAAAATAGACAACTAGAGCACCAATAATTGACAAACAAAAATACTAAAATACGACAATAATTAATGAAAAGGACAAAACAGGTCTCATTCGCGAAATGGAATTAAATTAAAAGCATTATATTTTCCTGCCGGTTGCCTATCGTCTGTGACGAGTTCAAAAACATTGGGGTGAGGATTACCTCGAATAGTGAAAGGGCCTGCGAACAATGGAAAAAACTTCGCAAACAGACCTCTCGGCGCGTCAGACGAAGCAGGTGTGCGCAGAAGCACCTGTCCCGACTTTGAAATTCGTGCGGTCTCTTGACCATCTCTCTCTCTTTTCAGCTGCTCTATTTAAGTTCGCGTAAACAATGCGGCACCTTTCCTCATAGTTCAATACACTGTGCGTGGCCAGGCGCTCTAAAAGAGGAAAATCGGCTGGTGGCTTCTTTCCGAATGTATTTCAAAAGGAGATAGGCCCGCGCTCTCGTGAGGTACGCGATTAAATCCATTTATTAATGAGGGCAGTACTTCTGATTCAAACACCTAATAAAATATGCCTCAGAATTTCGGAGACCGAAAGTGAGTGCGACACCAAACATAACTCAAACCATCGTACAAAAATCCAGTGAATTTCTGGTCATCGGGGTGAATTGCGATCTGCAGTAAGAAGAAACAAAATCAATAGCTGAAAAATATTTAGCACCATGGAATTTCCCTAAAGTGACGTCAATTGGCACGACCGAGTCGTGATCTGGAACAGTTACCTGATTTAACCTCCTAGCATCGAGACAAATACGAACTCCACCATCCTTTTTCTTACTATTACCAGGGGATTGATATACGGGCGTAGAAGCTCTTTAATAATTCCTTCTGCAATCATGTCTGAAATCGTCTTATCTACTTCTGTCCTCAAAGCAAATGGAACAGGATAATTTCTACATTTAAACGGTGAGCGGTCGGTAAACTTGAATGCGAAAGAGAAAATCCTTAATGGTTCTGTCGGCCGAAGAAAAATTTCAAAATTATTGAACAACATGTCCCGTAAAGCGCTATTCTCGGCTGCTGTCAGACAGTGGTTGCGATCAATAGAGTGGGTGATACTTTCTCGTACCTCGTCCCTATTCAAATTGTTTGATCCTGATTCATCAGCAATCAATTCATTATTTTCGCCGGTGAACGGCAGTAAATACGGCGGTTCGAACCTCAACACGTTCTCTTTGAAATCGATACAGACCTGTAACTCACGTAAGAAATCAACGCCTAAAATGAGCTCGTAAGCTAGATTTTTGATGACAAGACATGTAGCATCGAACTGAAAAACTCCGTGGCTAATAGTGACAAAGATTTGTTTAGTAATGGGATGGCTTTTCTTCCTATCCGCTCCAACGACTGTTAAGTTTTAAGTTGGGAAATTTCGGGCAAATCATCTGGATTAAATTAAAAAGAAATTCGAAACGACTGTTTAAGAACTCCAAATTTAGTCACCTTTAAAATAGAATTGCTCCGAAACGGCTGAAACTTCACTCCCTGAATCGATTAAAATCTGGACTGGCTTGCCCTCGCACTCTGCGGCGATGATCGGACACCTTCTTGCCCTGGCACGATCGACATCGCGATCCGCTTCCTCCTCAAATAATTCGTCGACAATAACGGTTCTCACTAGTGGCATCTCTACAGTACTTGTATTGCGTCCCAAGCGCTGATGCCTACCTGCTCCGGACGCTTCTAATTTTCCGAGGGTCGGTTCCCTCGCCCCTCGGCGGGTGAATGTCCATCGGGTCGTTCGTCCCGAGGTGGGCCTCGGTCGTGCTGTCCCCAGTTTCTGCCGGCGTCGCCCTCTCGACGCGGCCACCTCTGATTGTTTTGCGGTGGAGGCCTATCAGTTTCTGTCTCATATTCCCCGAAATTCGTGCCTGGTCGAATTTTCCTAATAAATCTTGGAATTCGTGGATATTTTCCAAGCGCAGCGCTGTTCAGAGAATTCTGAATTCGCTCCGGGAACTGTGATGTGATGATCCAGATAAGCCGGTTATCACTAATTGAAGGATCGCACAAACGGAATGCTGCAATTTTCCCGACGGCATAGTCCAGATATGATATCCCATCTTCGGATACCACCTCTTCTCTAATAGTCGGCGCTCATACGTGAATTTGGTTTCTGCCCCCCAAAACCGTTTCAAAAATTTCTCCCTAAATTCCTCGTATGTCTCGGGAAATCGTGACATTGATAAGCTCCACTGGAGTGGCGGCTCCAAACAAATACTGTTGAGCGACATTTTGCTTTAGCCTGTTGGGTACTGCGTTAGATAACGTAAAAATAATCTTCATGCGTCGCAAGAATTCGCACGGATGTTCGTTTTTCGCACCTGAAAAACCGAGATTTTGCGGCGGCGATAATGAACTCTACTTCCGTGGCCGTCTGAACATACTCCTGCGGGCGTTTGCATTTCGTCGCGCAAACCGTCGACGCTTTCTCGGATTAATTTGTTTGAAATCCGCGCCCTGTTTCTGGATTGACGCCTCGGTCGTCGCTTGCAAATTTTAATATCCCCATCAAGCCTAGCGACTTCCGCGCTCACCTTCCATCTAATCTCGCGATTTCTTGCAATTCGCGGCGCCCTTTTTTTCTACTTCAATTACGGCGTCCTTCAATCCGTCACAAAACTCCGCGACTTTTCCCTTAGTTTCGTCTACGACAGATTCGACATGCGCGTGCAAGCTACGCATTTTCCCTTCCTGTTCTCTAAGCTTGACCTCTACCTGCGCCTCACACTCCGCGAGTCGAGCGTTATTTATCTCGATCGACGCATCTAGTCGTTCGGCGACGGCAACCGATTCGTTTAGAAATCGCGACTGATTCCTGAGTGTAAGCGGCGATGTGCTCGTCTAAGCGTGCGGTCGCGGCACTCACCCCCGCTCTTACGCGCTCGCCTATTTGGTCGCTGATTCCGTTGAACCGTTCCGTGAAGTGCTCCGTAAGATCGGCAATCTGATTCGCCGTCTGTTCCTGGCTTTCCCCCAATTTACTGCGTAATGCAGCGAACTGACTTTCCTGCATCTCTTTATTTTCCAATAATTTGCATTGAAGCTCAGCAAATTGACTCCCCTGAATTTTAGTAAGATTTGCCATCTGAATTTCGTGATTTTCGGCAAATTTTGCCATCTGATTTTCTATTACCGCCTGCATCATTGCCAACATCTCCGCCCGCTCCTGTGACGCTGATGGCTCACTCTCGTGGTCGGACATCTTGACGTTGAAACGCGCACACGATAAACACTTAACACGGTACACAACACACAAATACAAGAAAAGCAAAAACACAGAAAATACACAATACATAGCAAAATATCACCCTCGGTGAACAAATTATTACTTTGGCAATTAGCCAGTTTAATTATAGCTACCGCAGTCACGCATGCAAATTTAAGAGACTTTACTGAGGAATCGTAAGTCGGGTCACGTGGGTTCGGGCCATAGATCTGAAATCTACCTCGACATCACAGGTTCGGCGGCACGTCGTCAGTGAATATAGCCAAATTGGCGACGATTAGCCTCGCCTGATTCGTCGCTTGCCACACGTTGCAAGGCGCCATTTGTAACACCCCGCCCCCGTACACACGACCACTCATCGGTGTCGGCGGTGTTAATCTCTCTCAGGGCGTGACCCGACTCACCTGTGGATTCCCGTCTGCTGCAGGTTGCCTCATGTGCTCGGCTGGAATCTATTTAGGACGCAATGCGTGACTGGGCATATTCATGCACTACACAGTAAAACGCTCTTTCATGATTTCTGAGTTTAATTCACAGCAAAAAATAATCGGGTGAAGCCCCCTACAGTTCTTAATACTATCTTAACCTAACTTATAACTAGCTTAACTTAACAGTCCAACCCTTCCGGGTCATCGCACGGGCGCTCCGTTCCTCCGGGCGTCGGCATCGGTCCGGGTGTCGGGCGGCAGGGCAACGGCGCTCCCCCGTTTCCTGGGCCGGACGGGCAGCTGGTGGCCGCGGCGGCGGTGTCGCGGCACGCGGCAGGCCTTGGCTGCGGCGGCGTAGGGCTGCACGCGGGCGGCGTGCGCGACAGCGCAGCGGCGGCGGCGCGGCGCGTGGGCTGGCGCGGCGGCGACGACGGCGTGGCGGCGGCTCTCTGCGCGGGCGGGCGCGCGCGGCAGGCATTGACTGCGGCGGCGGCGGCCAGGAATCGCCACACCAAAGCGTCTTTTAGTGGCGGCCGGCCCTCAGGCCGCGTCCGAAAGCTTCTTCGTTCATTCGAGTATCGGCACTCACACGGTGTTCCGCCTCTCCCTTCGGCGGCACCTGAGCGGGCGGTGAGGTGGCGACGATGCGTTGCCGGCGGCGATCTAGCGTCTCGCGGCGGTCGTTGCCATCAGACCCAACACCTCGGTCGTCGCTTACATCGGAAGGTAACACTCGCGGCCGTCGTTCGTATCGGAATGGCCGAGTCTCGCGTTCGCAGCAACCTCCCTTGCTCGCGAGATCACATGTCTCACCCCCCGCCTAGTGTTCGACTATTGGCGCAGCCAAACCGCGTGATGCGCGCCGTCCAATTGCCATGAGTCCATCGACGGTTGGAACCCGATTTCGAGTGGGCGTTCACGTCACCACGATTTCCGAGAAGACGCTGGGTGCTCTGACGCAGCGCTCGGAAATACCAGAGGTGTGGCAAACGGTCTTTGAACGAAGGGAGGCGCTCCCCCCGGCGGCCGGCGGCGACCCTTCGCGCACTCAGGTAGCGGAGAAATGCACATTTTCAGCCAGCTAAGTTTTCCCGGACTCCCTGTTATATAAAATATTCATCTCGCACACGCCGAAATTAGTTCGTGTGCGACCGTCCCATTACAACAGGAATGGGGTTACCGTCCTTTTGGAGTCTAGTCACTTTCAGAATAGAAGGGTACCGGTGATTTAAGTCTAATATTATTTCAGATTCTGTTATTAATTGATGCAGGTTTTTAAATACCACTGAGAATTTCTTGTTTGAGGGGTCTTTGTATGAATGGAAGCCCCTTTGTGTTTCTATTAGATATTTAACAATATTCCGGAAGTCTGTTGGTGTTTTGGCATTGATCTTGACTTTATCGTATTTAACGTCTGATACGAAATTGTTTGAAACTTTATACTTGAGTTCCTTGGTGAAGTTACTAATGTTTGTAATATTAGACACATATATTGGAGGGATTTTGACTGTATGAGACAGATTTTCATTTGGAGTATTGTTTAGGTACGCAAATCGCGTATCCTCAATCTCGGCATTGACATTTCCTAATAGACTAAATTTGTTTCCGGTAGGCACATTATAATCTAGTTCACTTGACGATTCAGATGTGACACTAAGTTTGTTGGGATCTACACTCAATTTCTTGTTTTCGTGAAAGATTGGAAGTTCACCGACTGACCTTTTTCTGGTAAGAGAGGTTGCCATTGAAGAGAAGGTTTGGACGTTGGTCGCATTTGCTGATAAGTCGCCAACCTCGAGATTTCCTTCGGGGTTAGGCTGGTTCTGGGCTGCGTCTGTGATGTACTCCATGTCTTCACAGGATGGTGGCAATTCCGAGTTTTGATGCACTTCACCTGTGAAGGAAGTATCGAATCCACCGTTGTTTAGGGTTAAAAGAGCATTGCTTATTGCTTGCTCTGTTGATGAGTCGATACCGAATGACATTCACTTATCACACGATATCATTTAAGTATAACTGTCACTTCGAAGTTCACTCACTAAGGGATACTAGTTAACAGACGAACTGCGGGAGCTCCGCTTACTAGGTCCGCACGGCTCGGAGTCGAGCGCTGGAATGTGTCTATTTTCTATTCAAACAAATGCGAGAAGACAATTTTTCCGGGCGGGTTTACAGGATGACTCGTTTACGCGAGCGTTTATCATCAAACTCCCTCGATAGTAAGAAATACTAGTTGAACCCCTGCGATTGTACCTCGAAAGGAAAAACATAATTAGTGACTATCAAAAAGTATGATTTAAGCACTATAAGAAAAATTAAAGTATTGTATCATGTTGTTTAGACTTATTCTCCGAGAATTATGAAATGAGGGAGGTTTACAAATCCTGGAACAATACAAATTCTGTATTCTGAAAAAGTAATTGAATGTTTTATATTTACCAAACTTTATTCATGAATATTGTAGTGGACAATAGCAGGGAATTCTGCTATCCACTTTACCTAAAAATGTAACGAAATTATGTACATTGCAATTTTTTTTGAAGTGTGTCAAACGATTGCTGAAAATTACGTTTATATGCAGTTACTAATCTTTGCATTTAAAATATTCAATCTTTGAACTCAAAGAGCTATCTTCGCTTCTCTGACTATAACTCACAAAACGTCGACTGATTTTAATAGAAAAATTGCAATACCTACAACAAAACGACCACGACCAACTGCTTTCAGACTACCAAATAGTTTGTTTTGAAACCCACGTTTTGACAAATGACGGCAGGTTACCGCCGATTCTATTAATTTTACGATACTACTAGTTGATGTACCCGGCTTTGCCCGGGCATTTATCATGAGTAATACCACGAGTACTTTGGAAATTCTCGATAAATTTATTCTAAGGGGATTTATCTGAGAATTTCCAAAGCACGAATGGTATGTAATAGGACTATTCCACGAATGAAATTACGTCCAACAGAGTTCCCAAGTGCGCCAAATATTGAAAATAACTTAAAGCTATGTTAAAATCAAAGATGTTGTGTTATAGTACATACGCAGTTTATTGAACATAGACAAAGCGATCGATGTATCCTGAGATAGATGAGTCTCAGTTTATGATTGGCCAGTGGGGAGAAGCGGTAAGAAAAATCGGATAGAAAAAGCGATTAATTTTTTGAGATACACCACCCTCAATGGGGCTTTTTGTATATATAGTTCAACAATATTGGTTTTAATTTCACGAGTGGAATAGTCGTAATAATTTATTAGACAGGAAGAGGAATTCCATCTCTTTCCGCCCTGTGATGGTGACTATTTCTGTGTCGTCTATAGTATCCTAACTATATGCCCCGTCCCTCTCTGCCTTACTCCCTTCTAGAAAAACCCGGTCTTCCTCATTCAGTTTCTAATTTTAAAAAATATTTATGTTTTTTTTTCTCTTTGGAATTCTCGTCCCTCAAACTTCAGTTACTTTAAAACTAAAAATAAACAAATCTAAACAAATAAACTGTACTTAAGTATATTATTTTGAGGAATTTTATATATTATACCAACGCATTCAATCAATAGCCACTTGTTAATTTCCATATAAAACTTACTCTTTTTCATATTTTCTCACTTATAAAGACAACTTAGAAATTGATCTTAAACCCCACTTCGAGTCTACTGATGTTTAAATATAATTAAAGTGCTTTTAATGGATTTGAAGTAAGAGTTTTAGTGTTCTTGATAAATAGTAGCTAACGGAAAGGTGCCATTAACTACGTAGATAATTATATTTTCAAAGATAAAAATAAATCCCGGCAAAAATATAACTTTTTATATAAAATGTCTTTGGTTCTATTTTCAACAATATTAAAAATTAGGTATACTTACGTTCAATTCCACCCAATTCCCATTTCCCATCACTCATTTACTTTAATACTGCTTCTTCTTGCTGAATTTACTCTCATTAAATAATCATACCTTCACTACCCAAAAGATACGCTTTCACTCTCCAGCACAATAAAACACTATAATAATTCATCCATCTGACACAGTTCAGCATAACACATAATTCATTCATAATAAGTTTCACTATCGCTCGTGCAACTCGTAAATACGTAATAGTCATGCTTAATTTACTACAACCAAATCAATAACTATTTCATTTAGAACACATGTGTATATTAAAACCTTTTTAAGACAATAGCGAGCATTTACAAGAGGAAAATGACTTTCTAATGATTTTAAATCACTTGTTCACTAAATACATTTTTGCCTAGACGCAATCCAATTTACTTTTACAAATAGGGTGATGAAAAACTCAGAAGCATTCTTAAAAATGAATATTTTGGATTAGACAATTTAATGTAAAAATAAGCTAACATTCAATTTATATTCTAAACGCAATTCTGAGCATTAATTAACTCAATCGTAGATCTCAGTCGTCATCTTCTTATGGTACGAAGCTAAACTATTGCACATTGATGCACTCTTGAATCTGTGATGTAATGCTTGGCGAAAAACCCACTCCCACGAAAGTAATTGTTTTGTCAATATATTAAACTTTATGGTTATAAATCATAGTCTATATCACTTCTGACCTTCAAAGGGAGTTAGGGCAAAAGTTTCAACGAGTTTGGTTCAGGACATTCACAGATTTTCGAGCGGGAACTCAACGCACTTGTATCTTAATATATAGATTAAAATTTAGTTTCAATATTGTAAAACTGTTAAAAAGAGCAAAAGATCTAGGGCCTACTTCTTTTCATTTAAAGCAAACATCTGGAATTGTGGATTATTAGATTTTTAATACTTAATATTATATTCAAAGTTCATGATTATGCCATTTGGAAATAATTGTTAAGTGAGAATTTTTCCATGCAAAATTCTGGGTGTGGCACTAGTCGAACAAATAGAAAAGAGACGTCGTTCTTTTATTATCAACAACGCTCCGCTCAATTGATTTTTGCCAGTGCCACACTGTCTCTGTTTTAGTGCCCCCTACCTATTATATTTTTAAATACGTTCTGAAAGTTGTGATCTACAATAATTTTTGAAACTTTTAAACTCTTTGAGAAATTCTAAATTTTTAGTAGTTTGTGTTATACTTGTAAGTCTTCAGGTTGCGAATTATTGAATTATTTTAATAAAAATTGGGATTTTTTCTGCTTAAATATTATTCACAAATTTGGAATTTCTTGCAATTTGATTGATAAGTAATTTGAAATATATGGCTTAAATACTTTCAAAAACTTTAGACGACTATTTTACTCATTCTACTATAAGAAAATAAGTTCGCCAATTGGAGTAAAATTGTAGCAATCAGCCGGTTGGTTCAAGCCTTTTACATTGCCACAGAGAAGGGAGCTCGGTTTCTGCTTTAAAAGACTTCTTTCTTTCGCCGGCCGCGTCCCCACCGCTACTCTCCAGTGCAGAGGGAAATGTCGTAAACTATTGGCGCGACATTTCTTCACATCGACCGGGTGCGCGATCGAGGGCCGGTGAGCTCTCTCGCTTCGGTTGCCCTCCGTGGGCGACCGCTCCAAAGTTGGTGAGATGCGGGCGGGGAAGTTTCCTCGCGGACAAACAGATGCCCGTATGCGTGAGGATAAACAAATAAATAAATAAAAGTTACTCAAGATGAGAAAGCTCACCTAAGTTTATCGAAATGGGAGCAAGGGGTTGAGACGTGAAAGTTATCTCGAGAACATTTTTTTCAAATTTCGAATTCACTCGAAATTGTTTGTTTACACGCTGCTCTTAAAGTGCGTCAGTTTATCTGGGGAATTCTTAAATAATAGAAATCGTGTAGGGTGTACTGCTGCGTTTTATAAGTTTGCGAAGAAACATTAGAGACTGAACCATGCGTTTGATTTTTGTTTCAGTAGTTTCATTATCAGACATATCATTCATTCAAATATTATCTATATTGCATGTAAAAGACAAAAGCAATTTAAAATGTCTAGTTTTATGGTGATATGTTGCCAAATAGAACTGAATTGTAATACAACAACCCATGTTTGGATTTTGAATACATCTTCTCTTTACATTAATGACTTTATAGTTCCATACTTTCCGTAACTACAAAATATAAAATGCATATACGAAATATAAGAATGTACAAAATTAAAATAAAAATATTCTTGTGGTGTTTTATTTTGATGTTCCCTCTGTTATTTCCGTCCCTCCTTAAATACTTCAAAGACTCTCAGAATTACCGAAGTGCCTGTACCGTTTCCGAAAGAAAATTGAGACATATCATCAAGAAGACGATTTAAATACATATGGTATGCAAAAATAAATTACTAGAATAAAATAGACCAAAACGTAATAAAACATTGCGTAGGTGTTTGAAATTACAGCTTGTTATTAAAATCTTGAAAACGTTTTGAAAGAAATTTTGAAAACATGAAGTGGACTTTGCATAACCTTCACAATTATTGGGTACTTCATTAATTACCAGTTGTTACTAGGTGTTGCCCTTACGTTTATAACAGTGGACAAGCACAAGAAAAGTTTTTAAAATTGTGTTCGTTCATATTTCACAGGTAAATTTCAGCTGGTTCGAGTAAATGGTCACCTGGATATGAAGTAACGTCTGGTGTCCCGCAAAGTTGATAACTCAGATAAATCCTACTCTTTATTTTCATTCACAATGCTGGTGATAAACTCAAATCAGAATACCATAATATACGCTGGTGATTTGAAAATCTTCAGAAAGATGACGATGACTATGTCTACATTCTTCATCAAGATCTCGATGAACTTAACAGATTCTGTGAGAGGAACAAGCTGAAGGTGAATATTAATTAGCATGGGATGATATTATTCTCTCGATCACTCCACCAAAGACCTACAGTATACCAACTTAATGAATATCAACTCGAGGAAGTTACATTTGTGAGTGATTTGAGTGTCATAATCGATAATAAATTAAACTTTCTGAGTCACGTGAATAAGATGACATCTGATGCATTTAAGGTTCTTGGTTTTATACTTAGATCAGAAAAAGATATCAACGACGTTCACACACTTATTCATCTGCACTCGAACTTGATCTGTCCGAAACATGAATACTGCCCAGTTATTTGGTTACCAGACACTAAATCTTTTTACTATTAGAGAGGAAAAAATACAGAAAATATTCTGCAAGAATGTCATGTAATACATGAATATCAGAGGATACAAATAAAAATTGAGGACGTGTATGACAAGAGAAAATTGAACGTAATTTTATTTACTTCCTTGTCATTATCATTCTACCCGTCCCTCGCCATCCGGCTTCGCCTCAATATGCTCCGCTCTCTATTTTTCGCCCCGCGGACTCTCCCCATACGTTCATGTCTTGCTCCATCTCTGACGGAACTAATTTTCAACTTTGACCTTCAATTACTCAAAGACTAATTTGCTATTGGAATGATTCGTAATTGGTAGAAATTTTATGAGCTTTCAGAAAATTACAATGCTCTTTGGTATATTTCCTCATCGTTTTTGAGATATTCATCACGTAAAATTGAAGGCTGCTCTATTACATTATGCTTTAAGGGATGAAAATGTGGGTTGGGGAATGTTTAAATCTCATGTCTTCCTCTGTTTCGAAGGTAAAGTGTGCAAAACCGCATAAAGATCGAAATAAAACTAGATTTGTCTTTAAAAAACACGACGCAAAGGAATCCGAAAAAGATATTTCTTTTAGGGAGGAAACTAGGCAAACGGCGAGGATACTTCAAGGATTTGGACGGTATATTTGGAATAAAACGAGTGCTAAAAATGTGCGTTTGATATTAATGCTACGAGTATATTTATAAGCTTATTCAATTAATCATGCTATACATTTACGTATCAAGAATGGAAGTTGGTATCACTTCGAAAAATACGAAATGAATTCACTACTTTCTTGGAATTATCAAGAGAGAGAGTTTCTGACTTTCAACCTATAATGCAAATTTTTAAGGGGAGAGCTTCAAGAAAGATTTACAGCTTGAATTCTCATTCTGAGGTGAAGGCATTAGACTGATACCCATTATCTCCCATGTAACGTGTCTTCACGAATCGTTGCGCCTTTCCTTTCGCGTGACCTTTTCTCTTGCTATCCTACTACATCGCGGGTTGAGATCAATCTCTCACCCTAATTACCACTTCCTTTCTTGAATAATGACCGATAAAATTACGAAGACCTTGAACTCGTTAAAAAAATAATTGCGAGTGATAATGTTTGTGTTAGTCTGATGTTAAAGGCAGTCTGTGACAACACATGAGCTAGTGTATGAATTTGGATGAAAATGTCAGTCAGGTCACATAGATGACAGTCAGGTCATTTGTACTCCATAATGAAGTGAATTACAGTTACTTAGTTTCTGTAGAGTAAATGTTAGAGTAGGATAGAAGTAGGTTAACTGGACCAGTTTTTGACTTTCCCGTATACATACGTATATACTGGGTAATACTTGGCTCTAGTTGAAGCTTTGAGAAATTGAAAAATTTTCTTCAGAATTTGGGGGTATTATACATGAAGCCATCCGAACATTTTCAAACTTTTCTCATAAACGGCTCCAAATTTTTTCTTTAAATTTCTTGTAAGAATAGATTAAAATACACTTATTAAAGTGGCCTAGGTCCGATGTTCACGATTAACCCCAAACTTTTGAAAATTCCAAAAGTTTGAACATTTTCGTTATCTTCCTTCAACTACAAAATTGAAGATAACGATTTTTCCTTCAAATAAAATTTAATCTCCTAGCGAGTTCTTTCATTAAGGTCATATTCATTTTGTTGAAAATTTTAGTAGTTTTCGTGCAATACTACATGAAACATGTGCAATTAAACAAAAAATATTAAAATTACAAGTGTAAAAAAAATTACAAAAGCAAGATTTTCTCAGAAATGGCTCTAAATTTTTTCTTTAAACTTTTGGTAGGGATAATGTACTGTATGTACTGCCTAATGTACTGTATGAGATGTCATTAATGTTGTTGTATGAGATGACCTAAACCTGTTGTTCTATTTTTTTGTTTTTTCAAAAATTACAAACGTGTACCTTTTTTGACTTCTCTCACGTCGTTAATATTTACACTAGCGGTGATGTGTTCACATTATTATATTTATGAGAACACTTGCTTCAAATAATGTGAAGTAACGTTTATCAAAATCTGGGTACACTGGGTCAGTTAATATCCATCATCAAGTTAACTTAACTCTATCCTACAATCATTTTACACCTCCCGAGATAATTACATTTAACGTAATCTTTTTGTTATCTTTTTGTTTCATACAATATCCTCGTGAATCACGCTATGGAAATAATTGCTTAATAGTGTTATTCTTATTACAAACGTTTATCATCTCTTTCAAAGAGTGCAAAGGTCTAATCAAACCTATCCGATGATATTAGTTGAATATTTTGTTGAAAGGATTCCTTAGAAATATTACTTGGATATCTGACAAAAGTCTGATAATGTGTAAATAAGTTTCCTTAATCAGGATCCTTTGAGCCTGGAAGCTATTTTTTTCTATTTTATTGTTTTGTTTATGATGACATTACATAGTTCAGTTACATTTCACTCTACATGCTACATTTGTAGTATGTTGTATGTAGTATATTCTATTCTAGTAGTAGTATATTCTACTATTACATTTGTTGACTTACTAGACTAAAATTAAACTTACAGCTAGCCTTACGCTTGAGGAAACATAATGGTCACTTCTAATCAGGGTACATTTCGGAAAACTGCTTCAGGAATTTGTGAAAAGGGTATTTATATTTTATTCTTATGGGATAGATGGGGTTGCTGGCTAGGTAGAATCCAGTTAAATTTGGTATCTGCATGAAGTTGGAGTAGAATTGGGTGGATAGATATAGGATGTGCTGGGCTGTGGGTTGGAAATTGAATTATTTATGGAGTTGTGCATTAGATATGAGCTATTGTACGTTGGTATTGTCCTTAGTAATTGATTTTGGATAACTTGGATTTTGTTAGATTTGTCTTAGCTGCATTTAGCCGTATTCGGCATGCATACAGGAGGAGTAACTATTGTTTTATATATTGCGAGTGCTGTGTCATATGGTAAATGGCTGTTTCTGTTGATTATTGGGTTGATAGTTTGTGATAGTTGTGATAGTTTGTGTGTGTTTGTGGTGTTTCCAGTTTAGTTTTGTGTCGATGTTTAGGCCTAAGTATTTTATTGACTTGTTTGATGAGTACCAGTTTATTGTTTCATTGTTTAATATTAATGGAGAAGGAGAGGTATATCAAATTCAACTATAGACTGTCTCTTTTGAATTGTTGAGTATAAAAAAGTTCCAAATAATTATAGACAGTCTTAAACAAAAGATATTTATTATCTTGACAACGTTTCGGAGACTATATGTGTCTCCATCATCAGGCCATTAATTTTATTACGTCACAATCTATAAGATAAAATAAAATTACAAATATTAAATCTTCAAAGATCTACAAACTTGCATTAATTTTTTAAAAACTTAAAACTAAAAAATAATAAATTGAAGGAAAGTACGTAGTAAAAAAATTCCATACTCACATGATTTAAATCACATCATGATTTAAATCATGATCACATTAATGTTCCCCTCAATGCCTCATGAATTGATATTCTCTACTTTAGATGATGATACAAAACATCTTAGATACAAACTACTTAGATACAAAACATCTAGCATACCTAAAGCATAAATTTTACTAGCATTAAGATTAATTCTTCAAAATATAACCTTCAAGTTTCATGACAAAATTTATTTCCAAAAAGATGGATGCCCTATAGGTGGAGTTTTAAGTTCCATTCTTTGTGAAATCACAATGAGAAAATTAGAAACAAATATTCTTTCCCAATTGAATATAAAATTTTTTACCTGATATGTAGATGATATATTAATGGTATTACAACACGATCGGGTTAATGAAGTTTTTGAAAAATTTAATTCATATCATCGTAACTTGAAATTTACATTGGAAAGAGAAGTTGAATACAAGATTAACTTTCTTGATTTTACAATTTATAGATTTCCAACATTTTGTATTACAAATTGGTACACAAAACCTACATATGCAGGAATTATCTTAAACTTTTATTCCAATCATCCTACCGTAATGAAAATTGCCATTGTCAAAAATCTAGTTGAGAGAGTTTTTCGAATTTCAGATTCTATATTCTATCCTGCAAACCTTGAAAAAATATTTTTATTGTTAACAAGAAATTCATATCCCATTAAATTTATTGAAAAATTTGTATGCCAGAAGTTGAATCAATTGGTACAGAGATCTTTTGAAATAAATTACGTAATAGGTAATCCACCACCTTCTCAAAAATTTTCTGATAAAATTATATTTTCGCTACCTTTTGTTCCGAGTATCAACAACTATATAAGAGAATTTTTTCAAATAATTTCCCCAATGTGGTCCTTGTCAATACGATTATCAATAAATCTAATGTAGTCCGTCATGTCAAGGATCCGATTCCTAAATTAAATATACTCCTATATTAAATATACTGTGTACTCATTAAAATGTTCAGATTGTGATTTAATATATATTGGACAAATTCGGAGGAGGTTAGGAGATAGGATCAAAGAACATAAAAATAACATTAAATTACCCTTTGAAAAACAAAATTCCGTTACTGCTCACAGAATAAAACACGATCATATTATTGATTTTCTCAATCCCACAATTTTAACTACAGAACCCAACTGGTTTTCGAGACTAATTCTAGAATCTTTATATATAAAAATGTATCCTTCTTTAAATTTTCAGATTGAATGTAATCAGTTTTCAAAAAGTTATGATTCTATATTAACCAAATTTAATAAAAAATTCAAAAGTTTTTCAACAGATATTTCAAATAAAGTTATCCCTCCTAGAATTCTTAATACGCAAGAACTTTCATGTCCTTACTATTTACGAAGTAAGAGTGGACTTGTGTAATAATTAATTTTATAATCTACAAATTCATGTGAGTATGATAATTTTTTACTACGTACTTTCTTTCAATTTATTATTTTTTGATGTAATGTATTAAATCATGTGAGTATGGAATATTTTTACTACGTACTTTCCTTCAATTTATTATTTTTTAGTGTTAAGTTTTTAAAAAATTAATGCAAGTTTGTAGATATTTGAAGATTTAATATTTGTAATTTTATTTTATCTTATAGATTGTGACGTAATAAAATTAATGGCCTGATGATGGAGAGACATATAGTCTCCGAAACGTTGTCAAGATAATAAATATCTTTTGTTTAAGACTGTCTATAATTATTTGGAACTTTTTTATACTCAGGAGAGGTATATAGTGTAAGTATAAATATTTTGGCTGCAGTCTTAGTTAGGTTAAGTTTTATTTTGGATATTGATGGCCAACTTTCAATCAGATTTATATGTATTTCGATTCTATTTTTGATTGCTGCGAGTGAGTTTCCAGATCAGTTAACCGCTATGTCGTCTGCAAACTGAGCTATTTGTGTGGGGTTCAATTTTGGAATATCTGCTACATATGTGCTAAAAAGAGTGGGTGAGAAAACGAAGCGGAGACTTTCTTACTGACTCGAAAGCTGAAATGAAATTAGTGTAACAGAGTTTTTGTTTTTACGACATTCATTGGATTCTGATACTTTTCTCGTGAAATGAATGTACCGTTTCGAAATACTGAACTAATGAAATCACTTTCTCCAGCAGGATGTTCCTTTCCTTAATTGCACTTAATAGTACAATAAGTTTTGTAACGTATCCGCACAGTAGTGTTTGAGAGTCAAGTCATTATTATTTTCAACAACACAAAACAATGCAAGCAAATAACTACATTCAATTTTTTAGGAAAAAACAATTTAATACACTAAACAAGTGTATAATAAATACTTTTAACAAGTGTAAATTCACTTACTGTCAGTGCAATTAGTTCAGTGTAACATTTTGTACTGATACCATTTTATATATTAACTGCAAATACTACTAGTGAATTCTTGTTAATTTCAAAGACTGCAAAATAAGTGCCTTATTTTATTCTTTTCGACATATTGTACACAAAGTATTTACTCTATAAATGTCAAATTTTCAATTCAACATATTCTTTACCCTGATTTTGGCTACTTTTATCTCTATTGTATATAGAAAAACATGCATCCTGATCATTTCTAAAAGTCTTATAATATTAAGAACATTAATTACAGACTACAAATAACACAAGTGTCAGCATAACTGTTGGTGATGTAGATACCTTTTTTTCAATAAAGAATGAAAGACGGATGTTGTCTTCCAGACAACATCCGTCTTTCATTCTTTAATACAAGTGTCATCAACTTAGTTCGTAAGTTTAAGTTTTGTGCAATATGTCCCTTCAACAACGCAAAACATTTATGAACGTGCTTGATGCCTAATAGATGTCTCCATCCACTTGCGTCACTTTTTTCAAATCATTAACCATTGAAGAAAATATTGGCAAGTTTTGGCAAAGTTATTCTGAAGATAAAACCAAGACTTAAGAGTACATTGAATAGTTTTCACTAGAAATAAATACTTTTTTATTTGTAAATCATTTCAAAAACTGTGTCCCTGAGACATTACTGTGATGGTAAGGGCTAAAAAATGAGTTATCAACTTACAAAATACGGCCAAACTAACGACAGTTGTGTGAAATTTCATAATGAATATCCGTAGAGAATATACAAGTTTGAAATATGATAAAAGAAAAAATATATTTCCTTTAAGAAACAAAAAATACTTCAGCAGCTCTAAAAGATTAAATACGGCAGTGCGCTAAAGTTTGATTAGCGCCCTCATGTGATGCTTTTAAAGGATATTACAGCATATCTCTTTAATGGATTTTTATAACACCTTTTCTTATTAGAGAAAAGGAAAACGCTGCTGGAACTAAGCAGATTAGTTACTTTCTTAACCACAAGCTACAACAGTTCGTTCCATTCGCATTCAATATTCGGCAGTTTTAGGTAATTATTGCAAGCATTAGAATAGAAAAGGGCTGAAATGAGATGCAAAATAATATAAAATGTTATCATAGCTTACATAATTGTCTATAACATAATTACTAACTTTACTCAACTAACACTAATATCTAAGATGTTAATATTACCCTCGCTTCATTCTGCAGGATAATGAAAATAAACAAGGCAATATCGTTTGAAATAAAATGGCTCTACATCTTGGTCTTTTGAAGTTGCTGCATTTATAAATAAATTCAGTTATCTTTAAAAATTTACATTTATCTGCGTTGTAACTTTTGATTGAAACGTTCTTATGAGAACAGGGAGAGGTATCTCAGGGCAACGTATGTTACTGCAGTGCTTCTGGCCGCAAGGTTCGAATTCCGACGAAGTTTTGACACTAGCTAGGTCAAGTTCTGTGGCTGTCTGGACGAGAACGAGAATTCTAGCGGCCGGCTGCTCTGATCCAACGCTGCCACCGTCCATCTCAAATCCTCCACCGTCGGGACGTCAACACTAGAACCTCCTGGTTGGCAACTACAGCAGCCACAATTGGTGACACTGAACCATCTAACAAGGTCGATGTAAAATGATCCCAGAGAACACTTCATCGTGAAATTCGTGCATTATGAACCTAAGCGAGATAAATATGGGCTTATACTCAATAATGAGATATAATAGACTTAACAAACAAAATATTTTCATGTAGCTAATGAATATAAAGCAAGAGACTGAAGGAGCGAGGGGAAAGTCTCTTATTAGTTTGTTCTGCTCTCCATTATCGTCGCTCTGGCCGCTCTCCTGACCACGTTCATGTTTCTTGTTCTAGGATATTGGCCTAACCACTGGTGAAGTAAATTGTCTTAGAGCGGAGGTACTGCTAAAATTATACTTTAATTTTTGTTGATTTAAGAATAGGTAATATATAAAATACACGATAGTTCAAAGAAAAGAATCCTAAAATTCAGATTCTGAAAATCCATTTTCAGCTCTCATATACCTATTTAATAATGCTAGAGACGAATTTTTATTTTACCACTTTTGCTCATGGGTAATTGATTAGATGCCTTAATTTCACTTAAATTTCAACCAATTTGAATCGTTTGTTCGCAACAACTTGGTGAACATTTTTATTATTGTAATAATGATGAGATGCATTTGTTTTCTTTTGTAAATTAAATAAATAACATAATAATCTACTCGGAGCTGAATCCACACTTTTCTTTTTCATAATTTGTGTTGTTTGGCTTATATATATATATATATATATATATATATATATATATATATATATATATATACACACTTAAGATTTAAGTATATAAGTAGATTTCTAAGAAGTACATAAAACATACAAAACAATATACTATACAATACAATGTATATATAATAAAGTACATAAATACGTAAGTACGAATATTGTTACATTAACTTGTAACTACAGACACGAGTCAAATTGTCTCCGCCTTGCCCATTTTCTAATATGACTAAACTACATTACCGGTATATCTTATCTTCAATATCTCAGCACTGATTATTGTGATTTCCCAGCAAATTCATGCTTCCTCTTTCGTCTGTGTTTACTTACCGGACATTTTTTGTCGGTTGGTACAAGTGGGAGTTATTTTGAGTCCGTGTTTACTTTATGTTACTAGTCTAGTAACGCACTAGTCTCGCTGTTATTAAATGTTTTGAAGTTACAGAAACACTCAACTGTAAATTGGTATTGTAAGGGACTGAATATTCAGCTGCGGCAAGAAATGCAAAACAAAGGCAATTACAAGACGTTAGGCAAAGAGAGATTAGACAATGCCACGTAGAGACGCCATCTAGACTAGACAACGCTATCTAGGTGGCGTTGGACTAGATTATAATGACAGCAAGGAGGAAAAAAATTCAACAGTACGTACTGTTACAATTGTCCCTTAAACATAAGGAAAAGAACACCTCATTTAAGCCCCTGTTGTAATAAACCAATGTGCCCTAATTGCTCTTTGTACTATACAACTTAGCTAACGTATTCGCGAAATAGTTCGTGAAATAGTTACACTGAATACCACTCGTGCTCTGGAGATTCTCAGATAAATTCCGCTGCTGCACGGCTCAAGAATTTATCGATAATTTTCAAAGCTCTTGTGATACACAGTACACAACTTGTGGCATTGTCTAAATTTATCTTTGCGTTCTGCAGACCGGTATAAAAGCCATATCTACAGGAAGCTGGAGTCAAAAACACGTCTGAGGATATTCTTTATTATAATTCTGGTACCAGTGCCTTATGGCTATAAAAATATTGCTTACTGATTCTTCCACGTTCAAGTTCAACGTTCAAGTTTATGCGAACGAATAGGGGTTCCGTCATTGACGCTGAAGACAGCTTGGAATGGAGCTGAACTAACATCCATCACGAATCGAAGCTGAAGACAAACACTTTGAGACGATATTATTTTTTAAAATTACAATTCTGCCTTTTATGTGATGGATAGGTGATTTGCAGGATAAACGACAATAACGGTTTAAACGGTTTAATGAATCAGTCATTTTTTATATTATTATCATTATTTTACCATTATTATTATTACTATAATTAGTATATAATTTGCTTGTTATATAACCTTATTATTGTTATTGTTGTTATTATTATTGTTGTTATTGTTATTATTGGTATTAGTGGTCTGTGTTACTGAGAGACTGTGTATTTTCATGTTTTTGTAATTATCTGCCACCGGGTTATACCCAATTGCAGTTTAAATAAATCTATCTAACAATAGACGAAAAATGATGGAACAATTCTGGAATGAGTAAGAAGCAAAACGAGAAATCTCAAACAATCCTGTCCCGAACCTCTTTGTCCGTTATAAATTCCACATCGATCGATCTGAATATGAATCCGAGAAGAGTAGAGTTTGTGTTCTCGCCACTGGCCTACGGGCCGCCGCGCACGGCAGGGCCCGGGAAGTACGAAGTGTTGAGCGCGCGGGTCGGGTGCGCCGGCTATTGCTGGCTATCGTGCTGCGGCGGGGGTGGCAGGGGTGGCGGCGGTTGCGGCGGGGGCGCGTGGGACGGCATGCAATGCGCGGGGCCGTCGTCGCATCGCGGCCCCGCAACTAAGCTGCGAGCGAGCGAGCGAGCGAGCGGGCGTTATCTGCGGGGCCGCTGCCTGCGGGTGGGGTGGGCGCGGCGGTGCCGCTGCCGCCGGCGCCTCTGAGTTCATCGCGCGCCGGCCTCCTGGGGGCTGTGCGCCCTGCGGCGCGCGCATGCGCAGGCGCGGCCTCCCCAACGCCGCCCCGCCCCCGCCCCGCCGTTGCCACCATCAAGCAACGCTGCAGAGGCCGGCAGCAACGGGAGTGAAAGAGCCCCACTGGGTTGTTGGGGGCTGGATGATGAAGTGAATTGATTTATTGGGTAGAAGTCGTAGTGGCAGCCACTACTACAGAAACGTATCGATTTAATTTTGCTTTTCCTTTGCAAATACGAATTAATTAAATTGTCTATTCCTCATACTCACACCAAGGAATTAGGGAGCTCAAGAAAACTTGGATCGACAGTGAAGTTACATTTACTCTGGAACCAAAGCACAGGTCTACGAAGCTTTCACTTGAAGGCTCTCAGTCACACTACACTAACAGTTAACGTCACGTATTATAATAAAACTGCCTGAACCCATGCAAACATTTCGTATTTTGCTATTACGAGCTCGTAATGAATGGGTAATTTCAGTCGCTTCGCTTGGACAGTTCTACATTTCAGAGAGGACTTTATCTAGTCTTATAAATAAGCTGCGGACTTTTTGGCTATTTGCCTATTTTTATCCTTCAATTAAAAACTCAGCATTTTAGGTTACTTATTCACTTTGAAGCATTAGGTGTACTAAAATGTTATACTACTAAATGTTGTATCCTAACTAAGCCTACTGAATATGCGCTGTAGCGCTTCTACTGTTCCTTGTAACGTAGGGCTGGACATCTCTACTACGTATGGGAAGTTGGATAGCGCACCTGTAACTATTAATCATATAGTTACCTGAAAGAGGCCCGAAAAATCGATATGTACTCTGTCCCAGGGTCCCTCTGGTTCTGGCCATGCCACCCATTGCTGTGGTGTGATTTTTCTGAAACGCCTGGCATGTTTCACAGCTCCTGACCAATCTCTATATCTCCTTGTCTATACCTGGTCAGTAACAATTCTGTCTCGCAAGCTGCTTGGAATATACTATGCCCCAGTGCCCTTTATGCAGTGTTGCCAAGACTTCCGACATAAGGCTGGCTGACACTATTACTCTGGCACTGCTTCCCGTACCCAGCAGTAACACTCCCGCTTGTTCTGTCAATCGTTCCCTTACTCTAAAGAATGGTACATTTCTACCTCTTCGCGGCCATCCTTTTCTGACTCTCTGGCTCGACGGAGCAAAGGGTCCTTGTCAGTGGCTTGGGCGATGTGTTTCGCGCTGACAGGGAACTGCTGCATTGCCTGCTCCATCTCTTGGTCTATTTGCAGGCAGTCTACCTCGAGAGTGTCGAACTCCATATCCTCTCCGGCTGGGAGGCGTGACAGAGCATCCGCGTTGGCATGTTGCGAGGTACTTCTGATAGTTATATTCGGACAAGAACAGTGCCCACCTTTGTAGCTTCCTCGCCATACTATCCGGGATCTTGCTAGCCGGATGAAAGAGTGCTACTAAGGGCTTATGGTCGGTAATTATTATAAGTTTGTTTCCGAAAAGGTAGTCATTAAATTTTCTCACCCCAAAAATTATCCCTAAAGCCTCTTTTTCAATTTGTGAATACCTTCTCTGATGGACATTGAGTGTCTTTGATGCGAAGGCTATCGGTCTTTCTATCCCGTTGTCTTTCTAGGACAGGACTGCTCCGACACCGTACTCTGATGCGTCTGTCGCGAGCACGACGATCTTGCTGGCATCGAAATGTGTTAATTCTGCTGCTTCTACCAACTGTTGTTTGATTGCCTGAAATGCCTACTGACATGCTGTTGACCTCTCGAACTCGACTCCTTTTTTTCTTAATGCGTTCAGTGGTGCTGCTACTGTTGCAAACTGTCTAATGAATTTACGATAGTAGTTTGCTTTACCCAAAAATGACTGCAATTGTTTTAGATCTTGGGGTGGTGGTAGGTGGATGACTGCTGCACATTCTCCAAAGTAGGTCTAACTCCTTCACTATCTATCATGTGTCCCAGGTACTTGATTTGTTTCTTAAAAAACTCACATTTCTAGTTTTGCCCGTAATCCTTCTTCTTGCAGTTTCTTCAACAATATTTTCAAGTTTTCCAGGTGTTCCTCATTATTGCTGCCTATGATTACTATATCGTCCAGATAGGTAGTGCAGCCGGGAATATGACTATCTGATCAATGTACCTTTGGAAGATGACGACCGCTGACGCAACTCCGAATGGCAACCGCTGGTATTGCAGTAAACAGATGGGAGTGTTGACCGTTAGATATATCTTGGATTCTTCATCCAATGGCAACTGCATATACGCTTCTTTAAGATTGATCTTAGAAAAATATCTTCCTCCTGATAACTTCTGAAACAGATTTTCCAGTTTTGGGATGGGGTACTTGTCTATCTGTAGTTGCGCATTTATTGCAGCCTTAAAATCTCCACACACTCTGATACTACCATCTGCTTTTTTCACTAATATTAAGGGCATGGCCCAATCGCTGAAATTTCCCTTTTTAACTACTCCCTCCTCAATCATTTTGAATAGCTGCTGGTTTACCTACTCTCGGAGTGCTAACGGTACCGGCCGTGCTTTGCAAAATTTTGGTTGCGCACCTGGTTTCATTTGTAGGTGGACTTCGAATGTATTTGACTTACCCAGCTTAGGGGAAAAAACTTCCAAATATTTTTCTGTCAACTGCTCAATTCTACCAAATGGGACCACTTCTGATACTAAGTTTACCTGGCCTTGTACTGTAAACCCAAATTTCTGAAATGCCTCGAGACCTAGGATGTTGGCTGTGTCGAATCTGTTAACTACGCAAATCGTAATTTTCCTTACTACTCCTTTGTAAGCTGCTTCTACTTGCACATATCCTCTGGCTGGAATCTGCTTCTTACTTTCCCGTATACGTACGTATACACGGAGTGATATACGTAGTATAGGGAAAGTTATGTAATGCTGCGCGAAAAAAAATGGCCAATTTTCGGCGGAAAACAATTAAATGCCGGGCCGTAAAAACGAAAAAATGGAGAAAACCAGTTGCTAAATTAAGAAAAAAATCCCCTAACACGTGGTGTATCCAGAAACCCTGTTTTCTAGGTCCTTGATACCGAAAACCCAATTGAAAAGAAAACGTCCGTCTGTCCGTGTGTGAACACTGCTAGCGCCTAAACCATACGTACGATTTCTTCCAAAATAGATATTCCCCGGTCGATCTAATTCTAGTCGAAGCTTTGAGATTTTGAAAAAGATTCTTCAAAATTTGGGGGTGATTTATATGAAGCCCTCCGGGGATTTTCAAAATTTTCTCAAAAACGGCTCCAAATTTTTTCTTTAAATTTCTTGTATAAATAGAGTAAAATACACGTATTAACATGGCATAGGTCCGATTTCCACGGATAACTGAATTTTTGGAAATTGTGAAAGTTTGAATTTTTTCTGCGTCTTTCTCCAACTACAAAATTGAAGATAGAGATTTTTCCTTCAAATAAATTTTTTTCTTCATAGTGAGTTGTTTCTTTAAGGTCATGTTAATGTTTCTCAAAATTTTGGTAGTTTTCGTGCAATATTGCGTGTAATATGTACAATTTTAAAAAATGACAAAAACAAGATTTTCTCAAAAACGGCTCCAAATTTTTTCTTTAAACTTTTTTAAAAAATAACTCAAAATAAACTTTACGTCATATTAAAGAGTGTAATTATCACTATTTGTTACAAACGTTTCAAGAAGAAAATTGCAGCCATAAATGAGAAAATGGCGTTTGAGCATTTCTGAAAATGCCGAAATTTGAGCTACTTTTCACAGAAAACGGTTGTGTTTTCGAGAAACTTTACTTGACATTATTTAAAGCATTTATACTCGTAAATATGATAATTTGCAAAAATCGCCGCTAATGTACATAATAACGACGTGAGAGACAAGTAAAAAATTTACATTTTTGTAATTTTTGAAAAAACCAACCGATAGACCAAAATGGCTTTTATGTACATTTAGAGTACATAAAATATAGAGTACATTATATAGAGTACATTTAACACTATCCCTACCAAAAGTTTAAAGAAAAAATTTGGAGCCGTTTTTGAGAAAATCTTGTTTTTGTCATTTTTTAAAATTGTACATATTACATGCAATATTGCACGAAAACTACCAAAATTTTGAGAAACATTTACATGACCTTTATGAAAGAACTCAATATGCAGAACATATTTTATATGAAGAAAAAATCTCTATCTTCAATTTTGTAGTTGGAGAAAGACGCCGAAAAAAGTCAAACTTCCACAATTTTCAAAAATTCAGAGCCGTACGTGAAAATCGGACCTATGCTAATGTTATGCTATGCTATGTTAATGCTATGCCTATGTTAATAAGTGTATTTTACTCTATTCATATAAGAAATTTAAAGAAAAAATTTGGAGCTGTTTTTGAGAAAATTTTGAAAATCCCCGGGGGGCTTTATATAAAGTACCCCCAAATTTTGAAGAATTTTTTTTCAAAATCTCAAAGCTTTGACTAGAACCAGCTCGACTGGGGAATATCCATTTTGGAAGAAATCGTACGTACGATTTAGGCGCTAGCAGTGTTCACAGACGGACAGACAGACGGACGGACGGACGGACGGACGGACGGACGGACACTTTTTTTAAACATTTTGTCTCTATTTTGTTTGATCATAAACAATATATTTTGGTATGTAAATAAAAGTAATATAAAATAATAGAAATTGCAGAATTTTCCTTTCTCCAGTGAGCACTATCTGTCTTGCAATGCAATATATAAAACATGCAAAAATAAGCGAAACCTGACGTGAGGCAGGCTTGACCCACTGTGTAATAAATACAGGAAAGTATAATTGAATAGAGAATAATTTAGTAAAAATCGCTGCCAAAGACATCATTAAAAATAATCAAACTCAGGAACTATAACTATAAAAACACTCATCATGTAAGACCAACGCTTATAGTAACTATCATATCGTAATGTCAACTGCCATGGCTGCAATGCAAATGTCTCTGAAGGAGAGGTATGTGTCGTGAAATTTTCTGGTGGTACTTTAGACACTAATAATGTTTGGGAAGTGGTGGTGGAGAGGCCGAAAAGCTGACTTAGACTGACAATCATAGGAAATCAACTAGTATGAAAAGTTCTGTGCCATTTGTTGCAACAGCTAGATAACAATAGTACTGGTAAATTTCCTCCATCATTTACACTTAGTCCCATATCATAATGAACAACATTGTCATAGCAAAAATATATACGTTAGTTTAGTACTGAAAATGAAATGTTAAATTGGGGTCAGGATCTAAATGTTAATAATTACTAAATACACGTTACAAAGCTTCAGCAGTGTTTTGTTTGAAAGTAACATGTTTAATTATTCAGTTTAATAGCACGCAAAACATACAGTTTACCAGTTAGAATCTTTGCGTGTAGATAAATTTGGCTGCTGAGTTGCGGAATAAAGCTTGTGGGTAGGAGGACATTCCTTCAAATAAAATGCCCCATTTAGTAGCGTGTACAGATAAGTCGTACTAGCACAACAGCGCATACAAGGGAGGATTCACAGCCATGCATTTACTGTACGCACGAAAGAATCTCGCTTTTCGATGTACGATACGCGAGGCACAAATTAAACACATCAAGTGGGGGTTTATTTTCGAGGGCCACATGAACGTTTATGGAAATAACTACGAAGACAAGAATTTGATTGTAGATTATTGAACATCAAACTCATAGCGTTAGCATAATGGTTCTTTCAAATTCTGTAACAGTTGAAATCTGTGAGGAGATTGAAATGACTTAAGATTTGCCTGTTATCTCCTTGAGAGTGAAGAATAAAATTTGTTCGGCAAGTATTTGTAATGCCTACATATAAAATTCTTTATTTTCTACTTATATTACAATCGTTTTATTTTTGTTCAATATGTATTGTCGTTCCTTACGATTTCTTATGTGTAGAACACTAAATATATGATCGAATCGAAGATTTCCTGCGCACTTTCTTACCCAGAATTGATAGTTGGGAAGGTATGGTGTGAGTTCTAATATTTCCAAGATATAATCACACGCTCATCTCAATAAATTGGCGAGGTTCGAATCCTACCTCTTCGACCTTGGCTTTTTGCAGTCGAGATTAAACAATGCTGACTTTAATTTCCCATTTCTGAAGTTGAAAGAAAATGAAGTGTTGTGGAAATTACTTTCCTGATATTATAGCATCGTTAAAATTTTAAAATGTTTTATAGGTAACGTTGGGGTACCGTACAGAAAGAAATGCACATTTATAGTCAAAGCATTACATATCAGATTTGTAAAAAAGTCCCAAATCAGACGTTCCGGAGTTCAGTACGAAACTATTAAGTTTTCCTCATGCAACTATTCTTATCATTGCGTGTTATCGTTAGTGATTATGAAATAAATTTCCATGTGAATTTTCTTACTCTTAACACACATAAATTTTGATACAATTGATTTATAATAAATTATTAAATTTACAACCTTTTTATAAATAGTACTAGTTATTTTCCATTTTCATTTAATTTCTACATTCGTCGGTAAATGCCTTTGTTGTGAAAATTATATGTTCTTCTAGCTACATACCTGAACTTTTGGTTCAATTATTCATTTGTTCTCCTCTACCAGAAAAGTTCTCCATCAATATTAATGTCGTTTCAATTAACTGTTTCGTTACTGTTCAGTAAATGTTGTGAACTGGGAGGAAAATGCAATTTGGGAACGAATACGAGACGAAGCAGTGTGGCATATAATTGCAGAAACGGAAAGTTAATGTGGCGTGGGAACCATACCAAATCGTGGCCTTAAATATTGCGTGACATTCACCATAAAGGGAATGTAACAGAAGATTTTAAATGTTCTCAAAATACATTTCATTTTCGAATGAATGTCACTATTGAATCACGCAAACATTGCCTTACTTGCGGATCAAGATAAATCCACCAATTGTATGCAACTGAAGAGACAGAACAACATACAATAGGTCTTTGTCAGTAATAACTACTTATTATGTGTTTGAGATTATATTATATTTTCCTTAAAGAGAAGCCAATTATCATAAATACAGTATATTGGCAATATGCTGTAAAAACAAACCAAAATGAAAACTAGTGTTCTCATTGGTCGGAATATTTGGAAACAATTACTGTGCCATTAGAAACAATATTAACCTTGATGAATGTTTTGAACATTGCATTGGCGTGTTTTTCATATTTAGCTATTTGTACTGTATTAAAACTCATTAGTAAATATATTTGATATGATTGATTGTTAGTGATTCAGTAAGGCAAGCGTCAACTACGGAGGTCAGTAGTCCCGTAAGTGTAGTGCATTTTTTTTCTCCCGGGAGATGGTGTTCTTCCCCTGCTGGAGGGCGAGATCCGGCGCCGCTCTTCCGTCGACTAGCGGGGTTTTCCCCAAACATCTCCCTCAAGCTGTGCGCCGCCCCAGCTGGGACAAGCTGTAAGCCCTAGACTGGTCTCCAGGCATATTATACAATAATGTAGTGCATGTTAGTGTAAGTGTGTGTGTAAAGGGTAAAGTTAGGAAAAGGAAGAGGAAGGAAAGATCACGTCCTGGCGCGTTTGTTAGGGTACTGCTCCATCATTCGCTTTGTGTTGATCAGAGAAACCACGGAAATCTACCAATCAGAGCAGCTGGCTGCTATAATTCTCCGACAGTGACTGAACTCGACCTATATTCGGTCGAAACGATAGTGTCGAAAATCCTGCCACCGTCGGGATTTGAACCTAGGATCTTCCAGTCAGAGGCACTGCAGTGCTATCAGTTGATGCACTGAGCCACATCTCCCGGTTTATATTTGATAATTACTTACACCTTGAGAATATAATTTTCCTTATCGCATTAGTTGAAAACAGGTATTCAATAGTTTCAAAATGACCTCGCTCTTTAACAATCAGTTCAAGTCTGATAAAACTGGGAGAACCTTCTTTCAATACGCTTAACAAGCCTTTCAATTTTGATGGTTTTATCCCTGCTTGTAGCTCTACGCAAACTCTTTATAAAATCTTAAAACTCAACTGTGAGTTGCTGACAACCAGACGTCAAGTAACTTTTTTGTTTGTTAATGTTCAATGTTGATTTTCAATGCAAATGCTGCCACATACCTTTCGAGACACTCGTACCCTAATCATCCAAGGAAGTATTCATGGAATTTTGATAGTCTGGCGTTAAGAAAATTTATAAATTGAGTTGTTCGGGGATACTATACTGTAACCGAACGTGTAGGTCGGCTGTGGGGAAATTTCGAGGGTCATTGGCTTTCTTTGAAATTTTGGGAGAAAAAAACACAAAGTTGAAACCACAAACATCAATATAATTGAATCTTCATAGAAAAACCCAGCCACAAATTGCAAAATGACCATAACATACAGAAATAATAAATAAATAAACAAAGAAAAAAATAACATTGGGCAGCATAAAAAAACCCTCGGAGGAAAAATCAACTGCAAGATTATCTAAAATAATTTTTCTCTTAGTTGAAAAGAATGAGAATCACTGTAGTATATTCTGTGATTAAATGCAATGGAAATTCAATTAATTGAACAAATGGGATCTCAGATGAGACGAGGAGTGATGAGAATGTGCTGTCAAAGGGAGGAGTACTTGCATTTCAACTGACAGAATATCATACTGCTTTCTGTTTGTGAAAATTGCAGTCAATTTATCCCTCAACATACACTACGTCAACACTCTCATAATTTCGTGCACGAAATCCTTTGGAATTCAAAAAAGAATATCTTGTATTCAATTGAAATGAACAAATTATAGTCGTTGAAAACAGAATATTAAACACCCTTTTTTTAAACTATAGTAACATGAGAGTACAAAATAATATCTCGTATTCTGTTAAACTGAATAATTTTTTTTTGAAAACGCAGAAAGATCAACAGAAATTCTTGCAAAAACTATAGAAATGAAATTACAAAAAAATATCTTATATTCTGTTGAACTGAATGAATATAGTTTTTGAACAAAAAACAGAACATTCAATAGAAATTCTTGAAAAAACTACAGAAATTTACCCCATTTTACATCTACTGTACAACATTCAAGTTTGCTCATCTTCTTCAATAGCTCGTTTCAAATATGATTTTCACAACACTTTTAATTATACATAAATAACTTCGAGCATCTTCAAAGAAGTTACTTGAAAAACTACATAAAATTACCCTTTGTTACAACATTTCTTGTGTAATGTTTAAGTTCAGTTACCTTCTTCAATGACTCCTATAAACTATAATTTTATGACTTCCTTAATGGTCCCTAAGTAGCTTTAATCGATTTATAACTTCACCTTGGTGTTAACACTACCATCCATGATACTCCTTTCAAAAACAGAAACTGCACTTCTAGCTTATTAACATAGCAAAATTCTTTCAAAATTCAGTACAGTCCTCCCACACGAAAAATCCATAACTGCAACTATCTTCTGCACATGTTACCAAAATACTATGAGAATGCACATGGAACGGATATACCAGTCATTAAACACGTTTTATAATGGCAAAACAATCTCCGAAGGTGAACTACGGAAACCATACCTCAACCTTAATTCGGAGGTTGTGTCCGTGGAATTGTCTCCAACAGTGAACGGCGTGAACCCATAATCGCGCAGTTCGGATGGAATATGCCCGATGGGGCACGTAAGAATCGAAATACCGACCTTAGTCCGTTGGAATATTTAGCTCGCTCTAACAACAGAGCGTACTGGAAGAACAACCATGACGGCGTCCGCCTTAACGTGGTACAATTTCCGCTGCCTGGGCTCGCGGCCACGCCTCTCGCTCCCCGAACTCACACCTCTGCTTCTCGAAACATTCTTTTCATTTCTAACCCTTTGTTTCACGCCCCTCCGCCACGTACGTCAGCACCGCGTAGGGGTGACAACTCTCCCCCCGCGCCACCCCTCCAGCGACCGTTGATAAGGCGACGGGACGCCGCCGCCGCCGCGGCGCGAGCGCGAGCGCGAGGCGATCTGGCTGAAAATCTTTTTCTCTTTGCCAAGTTGTTAGCGATTCTGAGCGAGCTCAGGATCGCTACAATACTCATATTACGTTATTTTATAAGTGGACTGTATGATTACTGGTGATGAAGTACAGTAGTTCCGAAACCATTTGACAGCTCATATGGGATTGGCGCAGGAGTTGCAGGATACACACAAAGAAACGTTCCAGCATAAGTAAGATTTAATTATCAGATTTGTTGAATTGTCACTTAGAGGAACACAGTACATAAACATAAAGATTTCACTTGGCGCGTCAATTTACACTTTGTCCTAGTACAGTTTTGCAGGGACCTTGTACACTGCAGTAATTACCTTAGAGTGCCGACCAGAAGCAGCCGAGAGTTACACAATTGAAGTAACAATTACGGGCGTAAACTTTACGCAAGAGTGACAGATACAACATTTATATGCTTACTGCACGGTTGAATTAATGAATGTGTGCGAGCTGTTTGCAGCTCAAGTTGCACGATTAAACATCACTTTACATGCTTCTGCAAGGAGCCTTTGACACGCGCGTCTATCTCTCAAGGTGCCTTTCAGTAGGACTAATCTTTCGTGAGTGACTTGGTTGAGCGACAGAGAGACGTTTGGAATGAGCTCTCTCGCACGGCAGAGGTGGGGATGGCGATGACCAATTATGGATTGCCGTTTGATTTTGTCTGGAACATTCTGGTCTTCGTCCGTTGCTTCTCTGCAAGCCGGAGGGGGCAGAGATAGCGAGGCGCGCTCGGGAGCGAGCAGTCTCCGCCCGTTGGAGATTTCGTGGAAAAACGGATGGAGAGGCGATAGCGTGATTTCGCCGACTCAACGGCCGCGCTCCTGTCGATTACGCATCTTAACTGTTCTGCCTTGCTTGTGAAATAAACGTATTTATTCCTGCTTTGCTGTGGGACCGAACATGAGTAATGTGACCTTCCGTTCGTCCGTTCGTGTCACTTACGTTTAGACCCCTTCCGGTCCACCAATCGAAACAAACGAGGTGTTATTCGACGTATTTCGGTCTCCTGGTAGGTTAATGATATTTTTTGCTGATTTATTTTTAAAATTTTGAGAAATTATTTTAAAGACGCTTTTTATATTTTTTCGTGCAACTAAAACCCGTTTTCCTCTGTCTTATGGTACACACAGAGTTCATCAATTGCTCATTCCATTCCTTTGACCAAACAAATTGATTGGGACAAATCTCAGTCAGTTCTCTCTAAGATATTTCGAAAGAATTCTTGTTACAGTTTTTTATGATTTCAACGCACTTACGAGAACATTAGTGAGACCCTGTGAATTCTCATACTCTCATTCCGGCATTTACAAGACTCTTTACGACTTAATCCATCCGAATGATTATAATTAAAACTAATGTTGTAATGAAACATCAACTTCAATAAGTATTTTAATTGATATTTTTAATAAAACTTTCTAGTTCTAAAAGACAAGATAAGAGTTTCTTTTTACTATTATTAAACTTAATTATAATTTTGCAAAGCTCAAGTAAAATGTTTTAACATAAAAATACCAGCTAGAGCAACAAACCAGATCTTTGTTTTCTGGAAAACTTTGAGTTGTTTTCTTGTATTTTTTTAGTTATATTGAAATGTACCAACAACGTCTCGTCATAGACTCTTACGAGATCGTTGGCATCATTCATCTAAGATGGTTATAATCGTCACCCGTTCCGAATTTATATTAAAATTTTGGGCGCCAGGAACAGGTTACGTTAATTAAAAATGACCAATGCTTCCACAGCTAATTTCAACCAATGTATAAATGTCCGGCTAGCTGGGTCAATGGGTCCTGTTATGGATAATCGCTATCGCCTAGATAGCCGATTACTTGATCTGCCAACTGTACAGTATGGCGAGGAATCTGAAAGGGAATAATTATCTATTTCTAACTATTTAACAATTTTGATTGACTAAATGAAAATCTTTTCATTTCCAAAAGAAAAAAAATTCAACAATTTATTTAACAATATTTACAATTGTTTAGTCCTTAGGTCATGACCTCGTTTTAAGATATATATCTTTTGTACTGCAGTAATTATTTACCGTCTTGGTCGCCGACGCCCCGCAGTCTCTTCTCACTTGAATGTAGGCGATCCCAAGTTCCGCTTCTCTCTTCTAATCTTGCGACGTTGCCGACGCGTCCAGCCCTCACTGACTAGAATATCTACCGGTTCTTAACTGGTATTCAGAGTTCCTAGTCTTCCCCAATTAGTGGTAAAATATTAAAGTCCAAAACCGCAATATAAGAAAACACTTTCAAAGTCCTAATCGAACTTCCCGTTGCACATCAACTTCCAGATTCCGCAAAACTATTGAGTCTCACTCGAAAGTTACAAGTCCTACTTCACTAACGTTGATCTCGCGAGCGATCTTTACTACTCGACGACAACTATCAGAATGTCCAGTTCTCCCTGTTCTTTCGCCCTCAACGCTTCGGTATCCGTCCCTCGTTCCTCTTTTTTAAAACAAAACTACAAAATTTGACAGTCTATTCTCCCTTAGCCAATCCATTCATCTCTTATCAAACCAAGTAGCCACGCCTTCGACAGTCACTCCTTTTCAGACCAATCACACATTATTTTATCTGTCTATCTAGCCAGCGCCCCCACCTCTTCAAGGCCTGAATGCAGTTTGTTGACCTTGCCAACCACTGCGCCGGCGTTGCTAAGGCTGTATATCGCCATTTGCATACCCTTTTGTCCAACCCATTTACAGCCAATATTATTAACAAAATATTATATATTTTGGTATATCACAATATATTGGATGTACGTATACTATGTCTGTTTGGATATTCCAAGACCTTCTATCTAAATATTATAGAAGATTATGATTGTGAGAGAATAGAGAACTAGTGGTGCTTCAGAATGGCACAGACATTCTTGTATTAGTTTTCTATTTCCTTGGGTCTAGGCTAGCTACTCGGAATTGCCACATACTCGTGCCAGCTGCCATCTATCGCCGACCAAACTACATTTTCTGTGACATTTTATTAATTTTTCGGTTTCCTAATGATAGAACGAAAATATTAATTTTAGAATATTAAAGAGCAGTCCTCAGTGGCGTCCTAAATGGAAATTTTCTTTAAAAAATTAGGAGCCGTTTTTAAGAAAATGGCGTTTAAGCGCTACTAAAAATGCGAAATTTAAACCTCTATTTCACAGAAAAGTTTTGAGTTTTCGAAAAACTTCATTTGAAGACATTTGAAGCACTTTAACTTACAAATACAACAGTGTTTAGAAATTGCTGGTAATGTGCGTATTAAAGGTATGAGAGATCTTTCAAAACAATTACATTTGTATAATTTTTCAAAAAACAAATTTAGTGGAGTTACAACAGCACATAGTTTCCTGCATTATTGGAAACAGCTACGTAGGATTAAAAGTATTGCCCTTTCTGCGCCACTAACATCTTAGATATTATTTGAAAACGTCCAAATCAACCAAGAAGCGAACAACTCACTGCGTCCATCGCAGTATTGTCAAAAACTATGTGAATTCTACACTTGCATAAAAATATAACACAAAAGTTTGTGAACTTGTATTGAAAACAGAAGACTTATACTATACAGATATATCTAGTCACAACAATGACGCGTAATTTACAGAAATTCGCGACAGCGGAAAGAATTCATTTGTTGCATTCCCTGCATTGTCGATACTCCCTTAATGAGCTAGCAATTTTGTATTCCAAATATTTTAAAATAAATAATTTATAAAAGATTAATGTGTAAATGTATAACAAAAAGTCGAATGTAAAAACAAACAAAGAAATAATACACAAAATTGCAAATTCTCATTTACTATCCTGCTGTTTGATTACTATATTCTATCCGGCTGTCTGAAGCGCAGTAAAATATGCAGCAGGCTATTATGTTTGTCACAGTAATTTGTCACACAATGCCCTTAAACGCCATTTTCTTAAACACGGATACAAATTTTTAAAACAAAATTGCCATTTAGGGCGAGGTTTTTGTGTTCTTTAATATTCTAAAATTAATATCATCTACCATGAGGAAACCGAAAAGTTGAGAAAAGTCAAAAAATGTACTTTGGGCGGCGATAGATGGAAGGTGGTTTTCTCAATGAAATGTATTTATCAAAAATACATCTTCAAATAAGGTCATGCTTAATTTTTTGAAAATACGAGTAGTGTTTCTATAATGTGACAAACATAATAGCCCACTGCAAATTTACTGCATTTCACACAGCCGGATGCGCCGTATAGAATTTGTAGTTTTGAATATTAATTCTTTGTTCGTTTTTACATTCGACGTTTTGTTACACATTTACACATTAATCTTTTATAAATTATTTATTTTGAAATATTTGAAATAAAAAATGCTGGCTCTTGAAGAACCGACAATGCAGGAAATGCAACAATGAAATTTCGTTTCTGGGTCTCGAATTTATGAGAATTACATATACACGTCATTGTTGTGACTTGATATAGCTGTATGGTATAAGGCTTTTTTTTCAATAAAAGTTCACAAACATTTTGTATTATATTTTTATGCAGTTGTAGAATTCACATAGTTTTGATAACACTGCGATGAAAACAGTGAGTTGTTCGCTTCTTGGTTGAATTTGACGTTTTCAAATAATATCTAAGATGTTAGTATCGCAGAAAGCTCAATATTTTAGTCCTACGTACCTAATTCCAAGAACACCGGAAAGTATGTGCTGTTGTAGCAGGATTAGTTACTTTCCCGTATTCGCACTATGTACGGAGTATATAAATAGCACAGGAAAATTCATGTAATGCTGCGCGAAAAGTCGGCGGCAGAAAAAATTAATTCTCGGGACATAACGAAACTATTGGTGCTATAGAATGGCACAGACTTTCCCGTCTTACTTTTCAATTTCCTTCGGTCTCGGCTAGCTTTTCGGAATTGCCACATACTCGTGCCAGCTGCCCTCTATCACCGCCTCAACTACATTTTTTTGACATTTTCTTAATTTTTTGGTTTCCTAATAGTAAAACGGAAATATTATTTTAAGAACATTAAAGAAAAATAAAAACTCGTTCTAAATGGCCATTTTCTTTGAAAAAATTGAAGCGGTTTTTAAAGAAAATGGCGTTTAAGAGCTGCTAAAAATGCAAAATTTGAAGCTCTTTTTCAAAGAAAAGTTTTTGAGTTATTCGAAAAACTTCATTTGAAAACATTTGAAGCACTTACACTCACAAACAATAATGTTTACAAATTGCTGGTAATGTGCATATTAAAGGTGTGAGAGATTCTGCAAAAAGTTACATTAGTGTAATTTTTGCAAAACCGAAAAAAATATCCCCCAAATGAACTTTACGTCTTATTAAAGAGTGCAATCAGCATTATCCGTTCGACAAGTTTGAAGAAAAAAATTGGAGCCATTTATTGGAAAATAGGCGTTTGATTTGAGGTAGTTTTCTCAGAAAACGGTTGAGCTTTTGACAAACTTTACTTGATATTAATTAAAACCCATGTACTAAGAAATATAATAATGTGAACAAATCCCCGTTAATGTAAAGGACGTGAGAGGCAAGTCAAAAAAATACATTTTTGTAATTTTTCAAAAAACAAAAGAATAGAGCAGCATGACGTTTGTGTCATGCTGCTCTGTTCTTTTAAAAGAAAAAAAATGATGAAAGAAAAAGTTTCATCTGAAAGAAAAAGTTTGAGAATCTCTATGCCACACGTATTTCGTAAACACCATACAACGTACAAATTGAATCTGCCAGCGTTTGCGGTCTACTGCTCGCACCGAGTGCCTAGTGACTTCTTCCATCGGCTGCCTTGTCTGATGAGGTGTCTCTGCAGCTAGGCTGCCCACCGACCTTTGGCCACGGCTATGGTAAATTCAGATAATGTTTCACTACTGTCAAGAAACAAACATTTAAAAAATCAACATTAATGTTTTCTGAAGAAAGTTCATTTTAGGACAAAGGCTTCTATACACATTTTCGAGTAGCAGTTTTAAAAAATATGAAAGTTTTTCGTACTTTCAAACTAGAATGAATACAAATGAATAGTTCTGCAAAACTGGACGATTCAACGAACAACGCCAGTTGAAAATTAATTTCCGACGCAGAGCTTTCAAACAATTGAAATGGTACTTGTGGTTGTGTTTTGATTTGCTGTTTCGTATTTTTGTATCCAGCCAGTAAGCCAATATTCATGGAAAATTGTACGTACATGTACTACGCCCGACACGAGCATTTTCCATTAAAATAAAAACATAAAGACGTTATAAATTATGCATTACCCTGAAATATTAAGTGACCGACGCGACCTTAAAGTAAAAAGGTTCTATCTAACATTTTTTCCAAAAATGACTTTGTGATATTTGTATTGGTAGCCCTGAGATTTACATAACATCTAAGTTACATTGATCTACGAAGCTTAGTTTCTGAGACAGAGATAAGGTAAAATGGTTCTATCTGCAAAACGTATGCTCAAGTTCGGGAAAAAAGGTTCTATCTGCTTCATCGCGCAAACCAATCTGTTTACATGTATGTGGACATTATCTTGTTGCCTGTGCAAAGTGTCCAGGTATTGTAAGAACTTTTGAGAAGCAGATTTAATTGCGATGTTGTGTGAAACTGAAATTAAAGATGCTGTTTTTGAGCATTCTTGTTCTGAATACGATCCTAATGCGGCAAGCAGTACTGAAGAAGACGAGACACAGAGGCAAAACAGTGCTGTAAGCACTGTTTGTGTTAAAGCAAAACAGTTCTGAAAGAAGGTAAACATATTTTTATAAATATCGAACTATTTATTCTTTATCGGGTTTAATTGGTAAGACCAGGGTTTAGGGTGGCGCGGTTCCTTTGGTTCACTGATCCGGTTCACTACGGAGGAATCGACTCAGTGAACCGAATACTTGTTTACTATTCGCGTTGAACATGGTAACGTAATAAATGTCTTTGAAAACACATTCTATTTAAGAAGCGCGCGTTACTTGAACAGTCTTTACTACTTAAGCCACTCATTTTCTGTTACTTATGCCTATCGTCTTTTGCCTATGCCTTACGTCTATTTAGTTAAGCAAATGCTACTTATTACATTGCTCTATAAGCCACAGAATATAAATGGGAAAAGTATAACTCACGTATTTGTTGGAATTTTTATACATTTATTTTAAGTTATGAAACAAAAATATAAAAACAACAACAACAATAATAATAATAATAATAATAATAATAATAATAATAATAATATAAACGTAGAATTTTAAGAACCTGAAACAAAAAAAGTATTTTTAAAAATAATACAATATAAAATAAAACCAATATCAAATAATATTAATAACTCACTATTAAATAGAATGATAGATAAATAACGAAGGAAATTGAATAAAAGCGAAGAAAAATTTGTTGAAACAGCGTAATTTCTATAACAGAAAAACATCCTTTTAAAAAGAATACAAACTAAAATTTATAAACACCAATAGGAAGTAAATACTAATAACTCACTTTTGAATGCAATTGAACGATGAAAAAAATTAATATTAACAGGAACTCATAAATTTAAACAAAAAAAATTAACGTTGAAAAAGATTTTTTAACATCACAATTGCTGTAAAAATAAATTCACATTTAAAATAAATTCTATTTCACAAACTCATACTACTTAAACTTTTGTTATTGGGGGGCTATCGGGTTGGGCCCCCAAACCCCCCATTTTAATACGAATAAACCAACTCGTTTGTTTTTTAAACCAATTCTACTTAATATGTTAAAGAAAACGGAATTTTAAAAGAAAAAATCCACTCACACAGTCGTTGAAATTATACAATTTTAATAGTATTACCACTACCATAGTAATACTGAAAATTAGTGTAGTATCTCGGCACGAATTACACCCTCATAACACGAAAAAACCGTCAAGCTTGTTTCTGAAAAAAAAAACCCTACTTTTTACGAACTGAAAAAATTAGTAATAAAAAATAACTTGTTAAGCTAATAAAATAAATACAAATATTTAAAATCAATTCTATTTCACAAACACATACTACGTACACGTTTTTTATTGGGAGACTTGCACCTCTCAAATCCTCCATTTTAATACTAAAAACAAACTCGTCTACTTTTTAAAGCAAATACTACATAATATGTTAATCATAAATAAATCCTGCATTTACATCTTCCATCACGGTAGACACACAAAATCTATTAAAAGATGTCATGAAATACGAAAAAACACGAAATACCACTTTTCTAATCGCATTAAATAGTGCCAGTAAATAAATTTGTTGTTATGGGAACAACTGAAAGTTACATTACTAGAAGGCTTTTTAAAATCTAAAAACATGTCTGTACTAATATTTGAGTTCAAACAGCAATGAAATCAGCTTAGAAACAAGTTTAATTCAACAAAAACAAGTGTAGTGAAGTGTAATTTTCAATGTGAAGTGAAGTTGTTTTAAAAGTGTCGTGATGAAGAAGAAATGTTTCGTAAAATATGAAATTGGTCATTTCTTGTATATTTATGCTTTGACCCATCAAAGCTAATCAACCCGAAGATAATTCACTTTAATTTATCGCCACCTTCTTAAGTGAACCGTAAGTGAACCGTGGCGGACGATTCACGAGAGTAAGTGATTCACTAAAGGAACCAAAGGAACCGCGCCACCCTAAACCCTGGTTCAACCAAGCACTGTTTGTGTTAAAGCAAAACAGTTCTGAATGAAGGTAAACATATTTTTATAAATATCGAACTATTTATTCTTTATCGGGTTTAATTGGTAACCATCCAGAATTTATGATAGTTCGGCAAAATTGGGCATTTGGATATTCCTTACGAGGCCTGAGTGAATGTCTTTCTAAATCAACGAATTTATAGGTTAGGCGACACAAACTATTTGTACTCCACTTCACATGTTGATATAATATTATAAAATTGGTTACCTGTAAATCCTGTTTACAACCCGGATTATCACGACTTTACTTCTTTTTGGTTAACACGTAAATGTATTGTTAACCCTTCGTTAGGAGCGCATGTATCTAGTAGACCCAATACGTTTTAAGAACTCAATATCTCGCTGTGTTGTGGCTGTAAGTTTTCGCAATCTGGTGACATCGTGTAATAAGAAGGATTAGAAAAATGTGCAAAGGTCGAAGAAATATAAAGTTGGCTTAGAACATTTAAATTACAGAGGCAAGGTCATCAAGCTTAGTTTAACAAAACTACAAATTGTGGAAATTTTTGTCGTCACAACTGCACACTAAATGTCACTCTAGAAGAGGAAGAGAGATTATTTATTTCGTTTTACAAATTGGAAACTTATTCTGAAAAGGTCAGCTACATACTGAGGACATCAGATCCTTTCGAGAAAAAAAGAAACCCAACAGAAAATATTCTAAACCTTCGAAAGAAGAATACATTCGTTTACAAGTTTTATGTTTCAAATAGAGAAATTATTGTGGGTAAGAAGTTCTACCTCAATACACTTTCTATAAGCCATAAGATGATATATAATGCACATTTACACAAAGATAAAATAACAGGAGCACCAAAATTGGACGATCGAGGTAGCAGAACTAAGGATAAAATACCAAAAGATGTGAAAGATTGTGAGGACACACATTAAATCTTTCCCTAAAACAGAAAGCCATTATTGTAGAGCTAGTACTACTAACAAGTGCCTCGCCTCCAACTTGAATATCACGAAAACGTACGACCTCTACAAGGAATGTTGTGTAAATGAAAGATGTCAATTTGTAAAATTATCTATATATAGGAAGATTTTTAATGAAGAATTAAATTTGGATTTCTTTCAGCCAAAAGCGGACAGATGTGATCTTTGTGAAGAATACAGAATTAATGAGTTGGAAAATAATATTTCTAATGATAATTAAAATACACTGAAAACGTAGATAACAAGGAAAAGAGGAGAAAGGAAACAGAGAAAGATCATAAGATCAAAGATGAACATACAATTGTAGTACCCTTTGATTTAGATAATGTGATAGGAATTCCGAGAGCGAACAAGTATTTTCTTCTATAGGAGAAAATTAAATTTATTCAACATGACAGTTCATGTTTTCCCAACCAAAGATGCATATTGCGCAATTTGGACAGAAATTGACATAGGCCATTCTGGAAATGACATTGCAAATACCGTTTCCCAAATTTTGGGAAAAATAATTCAAAACTAACCTAAGGTAAAACATATTATAAGGTGGAGCGACAGCTGTGTACCCCAAAACAAGAATCAGATGATGTCTCTGGCAATGAAGGACTTTCTAAAAAACACCAACAAATCGATGACATAGTAATGAAATACTCTACTGCTGGTCACTTGTATATTCAGGTAGTACACAATGTTCATTCCCAGATAGAGAAAGCTCTGAGAGCTAGTGAATTCTGGTCACCGATTGCTTTCATGCGGATACATTTAGCAGTAAATAGAAAAAAGCCACTTAATATTATTCAGATGCAAACAATGCATTTTAAGGATTTCCATAAAAGCTGCAAACATCTTCATTTTAATAAATACCTTTCCCTCAATTTTCGCAATTAAAATTCACTCAAAGACCAGCTGAAGTAGAGTATAAAATTAAATATTCTGATTCACAATTTTCCACCATAAATATGCGACCATACATTTCTACAAGATGGGTCGCGAAATGTTCTTCTTCTATCTATCCGCCTGTACAAACGTACGTGGCGAAAGAGAAGTTTTTAAATAAAGAAAAGGTAGCCTATTTAGCATAACATGTTGAAATGGATGCCAACTCTGGATCAAACCTACTTCAAAAAATTGCTAAAAAAACAAAAATTATATTATGGCTACGCGACATTTTACTGTAATATGTTTGTAACATATCATTTCAAATTTAAGTGTAATTCAGTAATTTACAATAGGTTACTTTTTTCCACTTCTAGTTGGCTAAGTCTAAGAAATGACATGAAAATAAAATTGAGCACAATAAATAAGATTTTTTCTAAAATGTAAGCACATTTCTTTAAATTCATTAAAACTTAATAAATGATAGAGTTACATCTATATTTGCATTTATTTAAGTAATATACCAGTCAAATTTTCCTACCAACAAAGATAAAACCTTTTTGCTCGAACTTGAAAATACATATTGAGAGTAAAAAGGTTCTATCTATAAAAATAGGGTCTTGGTTTCTACCAAAGTTACAATGCTTTCAGAATAATTATCAGTCTACAGTTTTGTGCTTGGAAGTCAAGTACACTGACAAAGTTTCAAAACATTTAATAAAATAGTTTTTGTTTTAGAGAGGAACAAAACTTTGAAATGCTCTCTTGTAAAATTTACTGCGGTGCAGATAGAACCTTTTTACTTTAGGGTCGCGAATTCGTGAATATCTCTCATATATATATATATATATATATATATATATATATATATATATATATATATATGTAATAAAAATACTTTATTTGCGTTTTTTATTTTTTTGAACCAGATCACACAACTGCAGCTTATCGTTTTATCATTAAGCAATTACTTTTAAGCAATTAACCCAAATACACTAAAACGTTTGCTTATGAATGCACTGCGACGAAATAAAGTCGATCAATACAGTAGCACGTAACTGATGCTTCGGACCACGATAAGCGAAGAATGAACGATTTCACTAATTCAAATCCAATAGAGCTGCTGTTCAACCCATCTTATAAAAAGAGGCAATGAAAAATTCATTATTCGAATGCAATGTTCTGAAAAAAGTTTTCTTAAAGAAGATGGTAAAGGAAGAGAAATGCCAAACGTTTTGGAGATATAAAAAATGAGGAGGGGAACAAGGCGATGTAAGTGGTATATTTTTATAGTTCAGAGGTGACAATTATCGTATTGCAAAAGTAAATACATAATGTCTTTATTTATCTTGTCCTCAATAACAGTCGTGTGCCTTATGAGCCTCCCAATTTCAATTATCGTTTCATTATACCTCAGTGTACTATTTTCGCAAGTTAGGGGTGAGTTATAACTTTTTTTGGGTATGCATGTAGGTTTGTGAAAATGTTATACGTTTTTAAGTAAGATAAACATTTGCTATTAAAATGTACACTTTATATCTACATTACTAATTTACAATAAGCACAGAATTGAAGGCAAACTATGCAGACTCCGATCGGGTGGGTGGGAACTAGCAGGTGTCTATGGTTTCTTTAAATATCCAAGAACTAGCGAAAAATCCAAAAACATCTGCTTTGTTTATCAGTATTTTTATTGCAGCAGACTACATTACATTCTATTTAGTCCACGTGCATGCAGCACTTCTTTACGTAACCAAGAAAACAAAAAGAAATAATTTGTTTACTCATAACAAAGAAAACTGCATTAATAAGTATCCTTAGAATGTTTTATATAAAAAACGGAATGTAATTAGGCCACAACGTAATATACTTTATATAACAATGCAAAAAATAAGATTAAAAAAGGAAAATTTGTACTTGTTGTGCTTGTTGTTTGCGTTCAAATAAGTGATAGTACAGTAATATTTCGGTGCTGCCTGAACTATTTGATAAATATGAAGTAGGTATGTGAACAATTAAAGCAACGACTGGCATCACTTTTGAATGCTTAGTTTTAGGCAATGTCCGAAGGGAGGGACAACTAAGGCAACTAGCCTTAGACTCCGACTTAATTGGGACTCGGGTGTATATGACAACGACTCCTACTCATGCTTAGCTTTGACGATAAGAAAGTAAAAAAAGATAAGTTTTGACCAAATTGTAGATGAAGTCTACAATGTTATAAGTAAAATATAATTATAACAATGTATATAACTTTAAGATACAATTTTTTTAGAAAAAACGAATATTTAATTAACTGTAGATGAAGGCATAGTTGACTAGAGAGGTGGCTCATGTTATCAACTGATGTCACTGCAGTGATTTTCACCAGGAGGCAGTTGGTTCGAGTCCCGACAGTGGCAAGATTATCGACTCTAGCTTGTAAGCTAGATCGAATTCAGTCGCTGTCTGGAGAAAAATTCTAGTGGCTGGCAGCTCTTATCCGTTTTCCGTGTTTTTTCCGCTCAATGACGCGAGTGCTGGATCAGTACACTAGCAAACGGGCCACGGACCTCGCGCAATCTTTCCCTCTCTTCCTCGTTCTATCCTCATCTCGTATTTACACACACACTAACATACCAACTACAATACCACACATGCCGGAAGACCGGTCGGGAGCTTAGAGCTTGTCCCGGCTTAGGGGTGCCCCGCTGGTGCGAGATACCCCGCTAGCACCGGATTTCACCATCTAGAGGGGGGGAGATCACCGCCATCTGACGAGGGAAACATGCACTACGCCTACGGGACCTCAGCAGTTGACACACCCGGAATCACTAGCAATCAATCAATCAATCAATCAAACATAGCATTACCGCTCTCAAGATATCAAGGGCCTATTGCGTAACGATTAATTGATTAGTGATTCCAAGTGCGCTAACTGATACGGTCATTATCCTGTAATTGTAGTGCATGATTTTATTCGAGGGGGACTGTGATCTTTACCCGCTAGATGGTGACATCTGTTGGCTAGCAGTATTTTCCTCACGAAACTCACAAAGTACGATTTATCATGACGAATGTAATGGCTTGGCGACGTCTGATGAGTAGGCAAATAGTTGTACGCGTTTGCCTCAGGCAGGCAAGGAACATTCAAATATCTCTCTCTGGTTTTCACAAAATATCTGCTAAACCGCATCTTCCTGCACTTATGATGACTTATTTCTATTCGAATTGAACGATTTAATTCATGATATGTTGAATAATGTTTTAATATTGTCAAACATGAGTGAAATTTGTTCTTTCTAAGAGCTGTATCCAATTGAGAGTTGCGTTTCTGCAGAAATTATGTTCGCATTCAGGACAAAGTCATTCTTCTAAGACATCAAGAAAATATCTACCGTGAACATGAAACTCCGTCTTGAGTTAACGACTTTCAAACTGGAAGTGCAGGAACTGATCAGTCGAAAACGACGCCGACCGGCGTGGCGCGGGGATTGCGGCAGGCGAGGCAGGTCGTTCCGAAGAGCCTCCACGCAAAAGTCTTCTGCGGCAGGCACCGAGAGCGCTGATATCAGGCGAGTAGAAGAGTGGGGAGGGGATGCGGGCGAAGTCGGTAGCGGGGGGCGGGGCGGGAATGGGGGTGGGACGGGAATGGTGGCGGGACGGGGGACGGGGTAGTCGTGGAGAGTGGAGGGTGGAAGGGTGCGCGGAGGGGGAGAGAACGAGGTCGGGACGGGGACAGGACAGGGCGGAGCACGGGTGGGGTGGGGGCAGAGCGGAGACTGTGGCGGAGGCGGGAACGGTCGTGGGAGCGTGGGCGGGGAAAAGGTGCGAGGCGTGGCGGGAAGTGAGGCGGGACGGGGGCGCCCAGGGGCGGGGCAGGGGCTGGGTGAGAGCGGGGTGACGGCGAAGCGGGAGCAGGGACGTAGGGGGGAACGGAAGTGGGAGATGGGCCGGGTGGGAGCGGCGGCGGGGGCGGGGGGGGCGCGGGAATCGGGGCCGCAGTGCGCGGGGGGCGGGGCGCAGGGGCCGATTGGGGATTCCGGCGGCTGCCGTTAACCGGCGCTGGTGGCGCAGCCCTAAACGGCCCAGGGCGTAACGGCCGCGGGAACGGCCCCGCGCGGAAGCACAGCACAGGGCAGAGGGCCGGACTTCGAGGCGAGCGGGACGCGTCGCCTTGCTGCCTTGGAGGAGGTGTCTTGAGATACGAAATGTCCAGGGAAACCTCGTGATAGCAATAAGAAGAAGATTAAAACGGGAGGAACACAAAAAAAGTGGCATTGTAAATATCTAGGGGTAACCTCTCAAAAATGAATCTCTCATAGATGAATAAAATGTAAACTAGTGGCGTTACAGCTTTGAGATTATTTTAACTTTTCAAACTTTTGAAAATTCAGTGAATTCAATAAAATGGATTTGCGTCATTTTTATATGGTATTTTGTTCTATTCGAAGGGAAAAATGTATCCATATTTGAGAAAATGTTGAAAATATCGTTCGGGTATCATGCAAAGTACCGCCCAAAATCAAAATACCCGTTTCATATTCAAGGGGACGAACATGAGACAGATCAATCAGAGACTGTCAAACTTCATGAAAATCATATCTATGTTTTAGCCGCTAGCGTTGTTCAAGACAGACATGTACGGATAAAAGGACGGTCGTAATGACAGACCTTTCGCCGTAAACCCATTTTTCGATATCATGATCCCATAAAACGTGGATTCTATTACACAATTTGCTATATGCTATTTTAAATAACATACACTTCCCACTTAAAGTCATGGTAACTATGTAATTCCTAGGCATTTTAGGATTCTCTGGGTTCCCTAGACTTCCCCACAGAACCAAGACGTTCCTTTTCTGCATTTACTACCAGCAATGCTAAATTCCTCTATCATAGTTTACAAATTGTGTGTAGAGCTTCTGAGAGCAATTAACGAGATAGTAGATTGCCTCGAGACGTGATCCCCAACGACTTCAGGACACTGACTGGATCTTGGCATAGCCCCTGAGGTACCAACCACCACTGGCAGGATTCTGGCGTTGGGCACTCCATGAAGTTGGGCTGTCATGGGAATGACTGGTTGGTATTTTACCACATTTTCCTCTCCTGCTTTTAGAAGGCTAGACCCATCCTCGTGGCGGACAGTCACATCGACCACGTGGACCCCTTCCCGGCTTTTTATTACCAGGTCAGGTTTAAGTGTAACCCCTTCGGCAACAGTGAAAGTGGCTTCCGTGGACACCACAGTGTCCGATTTCCGGAGCATCTTCCCCTCTATGAAATTTTTGATCTCGTCATAGCGCTTTAAGGAAGTTATTTACTATATACAGAAGCCAGAATAATTATCAATACTTTATACAGCGTTACAATACTTTATGAAGTACGTAGTATGCGAAAAGTAAACTAATGGTGCTACAAAAGCTCATACTTTCTCGGATTATTTCTAAAGGCACCACAATATTATACTACTATATGAATCTTAAAAGTGTTTCAACCAGCAATTTTGCTCCTCCGCAGATACTCGAACTCAGGTCCATCGCGTGAACTTGCAGTGGGCTTTACCGTCACACCACGTCTCGCCAGTCACTCTAACGTACCCACTTGGGTCGAAGCTTAAAAATCTAATTGTCTCTCCCACTATTTCGGACACGAAATTTTTGCAAATTTAAAGAGTTTAACTTAAGAGAAAACGAGACATGCGCCATTCTTTTAAGCGTCTCTTGTCTTATCCGTGGAAAAAGATAATTAAACAAATTGGAGCGGTTTTCAGAAAACGAGTTCTTTATACATTGCATTAATTTAAAACACAAATTAAGCGAAAACTATTTGTTTCTTCAAAAAAAACTGTACATGACTTTTTTAAACAGCTGAATGTTTTGAACAGATTTTGTTTATGGCAAAAATCTCTCTCTTCAATGTCAACTTTTGCAATTTTCAAAAATACAGAGAGTTTGCCGGAAATGGAAGTAGCATCAATTTTTTTACCGTCCTTCAAAATATAAGAGAAGAAAATTGAAAGAAAAAATTTGGAGCCGTTTTTGAGAAAAAAGTTGTTACTTAAAAAAAATGTCTACCTATACTTTATACAAAATTACACAAAAACTACTCACATTTTCGAAACAGTGCACATGACCTTTTTTCAAGATGCATTTCAACAACATATTTAATTAAGGAAAAAACTTTATCTTAAATTTTGTACGAAGACGCCAAAAAATTGAAACTTCGGCATTTTTTGAACAATAAAGAATTTCATCAAATGGGACCTGTGCCATTTTAAAGAATTCTTCACGCTATTCGAGAACAATATTTAGTCTAAAAATTTCGAGACTTTTTGAGAAAATTTTGAAAATGTTTTTGAGGCTTCATTTAAACACTCCCTAAATTTAAATCTCCGTGTCTGAGAGCCTCCAGTTCCTTTAAATTCATTTTCGAATATCAGTTTTGGAGAAAATGGGCTGAGCGGTTTAGGCGCAAGCGTTGACCACAGACAGACCTGACGTTACGCTGTCAACCTATTTGTGGTATCTAGGACCCACAAAACACGTATTCTTCCTACACAACATGTTAGAGGAAGTAATTTATTTTATATAGGACTATATCTACTTTTTCGTAACCAAGGTCTGGAAATAAGATTTTTTCTGACGAAATATGCCCGAAATTTTCCCGAGCACGATTAAAATACTTTCTCTTCTTAGGAAGAAAGGGCGAGAAAGTACTAAACCACTTATTTTTGTCACTTTTGTTTCTAGAGCACTTACATAAAATCAAGAGACCACCAATTGATAACAATTTAAAGACGCTCATCTTTTGTTGTTGTATTTTGAAAATTAACTAAACAATCTCACTCCAAACTCACACAAACTATTGAATAGCACTCACGAAAACCGTATTTCCAGGATATTGTATATAAGAATATCTAACAACACGCCTCAAATGAACGGCAATGTTCTTTTACATCTCAGGGTGAATCCTGTCCATGTCTGGAGCTTTCCTATCCTTCAGCGCCGAACCAGCCATCTCCAGCTCGGCGAGGGTGAATTATTCCGTGTCTTCTGATTCATACGACAACACGGCCGAAGTCAGAAGCCGCGCATGGTGTATATATTCATTATGTGTGTATTTGTGTATCATTTGGGAGCAGTCTCTATTAAGAATATAGCGACGCTCATAATGGGTAAAAAATTGTTATTTACGACAATTTATATTGTAATTTCAAGCTGTACTGAAAGTTTCTAATCAGCATCGACAAGCTATATTCGCCGCATTTGCGCAGATAGATTTGTCTTCTCGGAAGGCACACGCAAGACCATTAGACTGGAAGGGGATTCGACTAGGAGTGGGAAGTAAACGTAAGCAATGGCATCCTTCGAGGAAGAACAGTGTTTACGCGCGTGTCAACGACTGTGGACATTAGTTCCGTAGTGAAGTGTCTGCCTTAGGGAGATGACATTATTATTCGCCCGTTGGATTGCAAAAGGCGGCGATCTGATCTGCTCGTCGCGGCATTCGTTCTGTCTAGCTAGTGTCAAAAATCCTACCACTGTCTCAATTATCTCGAGATTTTTGCGTAAAATTTACAAAAGCTTGTCGTTTTCTCTTGTAGTTGAAATGTTTTAAAATGCTGCCTTGTTTCTCTATCCATTATAAATCGAGTTCGGGTCGCACTAAGTTTATTTCTTCCTGCCCCCTTCCTAACCTAATGATTTGAGTGGCACGGCTTAATTTGAAAATGAATTTCACTTTTAATTAAACAAGATTATAAAAGAATTAAAGGCAAACATTCATTTAATAATCTACTGCATTATATCTCTTATTCATTCAAAGTTTTATTGGATCTCTCATTAAGTTGATAGTATATTCATACGATACACATACGTAATATCAAATGTCATTTACTGAAGCAATATATAATCACATTATATTCATAATTATAATTGATCATTTTGTTATAGTTATTTCAAGAACGACCATCATATTCCGAAATTGAATGGATGGTATCTGTTGAAATGGTGCGGAATAGCATTTTGATATGAATCAATTTCTGTGTAAAGCCTTCCGAATTTGTAATGAATACAAAATGTACATACATACTTTAAGGATTACATTGAAGCAAATAATTAAATGAAAGCATTATATAACGTCTCGTATGAATTTGGTAAGCAATAATGAAGTTAACTCTGATATTAAGAATCAATATAAGAGTGAGTTAAAATACATATTAAAAGCTTCAAAACTAAGGTTTGTAGCTAATTGATTATGTAATGAAACAGATATAAGTATTTATATCGGTACATTTACATGTAACTTTCTATGCCCAAAGATAAACTACCAAGAAAACTAATATGTTTAACACCTTATTAGGAAATTACATAAGTCAAATAATATTTTATTTGATAGTCTTCAGAGGCGCTAAACTAGTACGGAATATTAGTAATCGTCCTGAGGCAGAGTATAAGATGGCAAATCCCCCTTTATCAATTACTTGTTATCCCATATATCCACACGGAAAATAAATATTTAATTAACATTGACATATTTAATTGACATAACCTGTAAATTAGCGAGTAGTCAACAAATCCGATCATTACATATTTGCCTCACGCCTGCTGGGAGTGTCACTTATTAAGAAACACGATGCTCCAAGAAGCGACGGCGTTCACGACCGACGCCACCAGAGGGAGGTCCACGGAGAGCAGGCCGGCGGCGGAGAAGTCCACGGGCCAGTGGGCGGCGTGCATGCGCAGCAGCTTCGCCTCACGCGCAGCAGGCCCCTTGGGCAGCGCCAGCGCCAGGCGCGTGGCGTGCGCAGCCACGCGGGCCGCCTGCGCGCGCGCCCACCCGGGCACCAGCGTCACCGCGAACAGCTCCAGCAGGAAAATGGCCGTCGCGAAACTGCGCAGTGGACGAGAGCAAGGCGAGGGACGAACTGTTTTTGAGGCCGCACATCGAAGGCTGCACGCCCGAACACTGACACGTAGGAGAAGACGAGAAGCCGAACGAAGAGAGATACCACTTCCACAGTTAAAGGGAATCCAGTAAAAAGAGTTGATGCGAGATATAATTTCGCGAAGATTGTATTGTATTACTCTCAATGTATGTATTTCTAACACGATGTTTTCATTCAATGGCAGTTGGTATTGTTTTTTATTCCTTTGCAAATCTCCCTGTGAACAATGTCGATTAATAATTTGGAGTTTGCACGACAGATTATCAATTCGCTTATTTAAAGTTCGGAATCGTTGACTTATTAAGAACACCAAATTTACGTACTGCAGTAAAAAACACCATGTTACAATGAAAAGACAGGTTCTTGCGACTGCAGGCGTCCCATCTTCATAAACCATCAGTGTTTGTGCATCTATTGTGATAAAAATGCAATACATAATTGCTACCCATAGTATTTCTATGCGAATGATTATTCTCGTCCTGTAATAAGGATTTGCGACGTTCTTATGTAATGCACGGTCAACGTGGGCAATCTGGCGAAGAATCGCCGTTGATTTAGATTTATGGATCAAACTCACCAGTAAAAAAACTCCCCACTGTAACCACATGACGGCATAAAGTGCGGAGGAAGGAACAGAGAAATAGACATTTGGCAAATACTGAGTATTTGCGGATGTAAATGCTGCCTTTGCCACTAATGGGGTTATTACGCACATTATTAACACTGTATAGAGCGTATCACTGAAGAAAGCCTTGACTCTGCTGTTTCGTGTAAATGATGATGCGAGAGGATACGGAGCCAAACCAACGATTCTTGAAAGAGAGTACATTGGTTTAATAGCTTCCAGCAGATTGTCCAAATTCACTGTAGAGCGCATCGTCGCCATCACGGCTTTCATAAAAAGGTAGTTATCCTTTACAAAAATGTTCCCTTTCTAGATAAACATTTAATAACGATTCTCTTTTAGTTTTTCTATCGTCTAAGATTATGTGCATGATTTGAAAATAATTTTATGACTTTTTATGCACAAACTAATTCAATTAATGTGGTGCTTTCCTTGTGTTAGCCAACTCGTTAGGAGAGCGTTCTGCTCGAATGAAACAATTTATCATTCTGAAGACAAGGAAGACGTACAGAACACGCATGGGTCATTAATACAGAATTCACTCATTATAATGTTGAACGAAACGCAAACAAAATATTTCTATCAGTAACACTATTATAATTATAAACTAGAATTTTCTTGCGAAGCAAACCCAACTTGTATCCCAACTTTGTTTTACAGATAGAGACATAGAGTTATAATCTTTTTTCAGAAATTGTTCATGTTTTCCTAAATTAAAAACCTTTTTGCTTAAATTTTTGTCAAATTTTCTTAAAATGAATCAAGAATAAGCAACTTAAAATAGTTCCACTATCATATTATATAACGTAAACAGTTTCTCGCACAATTGAAAAACTATACATATTAAAAATTCAACCTACGAACCTTGTTCAAATAGTCAGTCAAGTGTTTATATTTACCTGGCTCATTTTTTACTACGATTTGTAAATCAAGTCCCACGAAGGCGAATAGTAATGTTTGGCTCATCTGAAGTTCTTGTCGAGAGGCTTGACTGCAACTTATCAACATCATTTAATCTGTAATAATCATGAATAAAAAGTCTGTCAGTCTAATTATTATGCCTCCAACGGTGTCGTTGTATGTACACAATTTCATTGTAAATTCCACTTAACTTGTAGTTCCTAATTTTTTTTTAATTGATTGTTGGTAATGAGAACTAAATGCAATACAACATATCAGGGAGAAGAAAGTGGAAGAAGCTTACGACAGTGGCATTTTAAGAACAAATATATTCTTGGTCTTAGCAAAAATTTAATCGGAAAGGGACTAAATAACTATAGAAGTAATAGTAATAATAAAAATAAACTACGAGTGCAATAAAATAATTAAAAATAAATTAAATAAACAATAAAATAACCATTTAAATCCTCAAAATGAATAAATAATTGGTGATGATAAAACATCAAATACTTCTCCCATTATTTGTAACGTTTACAACTTTTGATAATTCAGAGCGTACGGCGACAATCGGACTTGAGCAAATTTTGTACGCGTACTTTGCGCTTTCCGAAAAACATTAAAGAACCTAGCGGTACTACAACAACAGATACTTACTATCGCATTATTTGTAACTTTCGACTTTTCAAAAGTTTAGAGAGTTCAACAAAAACGAGACCTGACTCTCTGCTCTTCTGCTCTATCCGAAAAAAAATTAAAGAGAAAATGGAAGTTTTTCTATACAAATGGATTAAAACCTGCCTATATTTCACGCCTTTACTTCACACGAACACTACTCATATTTTCAGAATTTATACCTTATCTTATTTCAAGATTAAACAAGTTTTACTCTACGGAATGAGGGAAAATTACTGCTCTACACTATAAGGGGTGCACGGTAGAGCAAGATAAACGTTGCCTTGGAATTATTTTTAGAACAGTTATTTCTTTCTAAATGTGTAAAGTACACATTGTGGTAAAATTCATATGAAAAAGATTCAAGTTTAAAGATTTAGTGGCAATTTTTGTACCTGAAATTGGAGATTTCTGGATGGCCGCCTGTGTTTAAGTATGAATCACGAATAACTGTCAGATTAGAGGCTTTTGATATGAACTTGGTAAGGAGGTCAGGAGTACTATCTACTTGTTCCAATCCGGAGATCATACAAATATTTTATTTCGGGAAGTATTTTAAATGAAGCCCCTGTGAAATTTTGAAACTTTTCTGGATAATGGCTTCAATTTCGTCTTTAGAGTTTTTGCTGAAATACATTGAATAATATGCATTTATAAAAAATGCAAAGCTCTAGTTTATTATCAAACAAATTTTAGAAACAAACAAGATTTATAAAAAAGTAATGAAAATAAACATTTATATTTTATTGAATACTCTTAATATTATTATGAGTTGGATTGTAACAAAAAAGTAAATCAAAGAAATATCATTGAAAACAATGAATTATATTTTAAAACAAATAATATTCACAAAAGGAGAGCGTTAAACAAATAGAATGACCACAAGTGACCTTGTGATGTATCACACCTTCTGAATTGTTTCATGTTTTGAGGAAATTTAAGTATTGGAAGGCAAATGAAGCCAACAACTACGCTGAACGTAAGAAAAGTATTTTTAACAAAATTCAAGACCATTGCTATAGTACTTCACTTTTCTCATTGAGAGTTGATCATCACGGCGACCCATGTTGCAACAGCACTTAAAATAACTGTGACCAGCGACAGGTCGACAGTGAAGAACCCTGCCCCTGAGAAGCGCAGCGGGCAAGCCGGCGGCGTGCATGCGCAGCAGCTGCGCCTCGCGCGCAGCAGGCCCCTCCGGCAGGCGCAGCAGCAGGCGCTCAGCTTCCTTGTACCACTTTTGCAGCCTCTACCCGCGCCATTTGGCTCACCAGTGTGCACGTAAATAACTCACATGCAAAGGACCAAACGGTGAAAATTGTGTTCAGCTCCCAATCGTTTTCAGATTTGCTGTCAAAACACTCTGAACTCAGACCGTGACCTGTTAGCACAAAGTAAGCCGCAACAAGAATTCGAAAGAACAGACTTGTCATTTCTACAAACAAGTGATATCTGTAGGTTGCGTCGAGTTGAAAAGTGTATTTCAGAAGATCATAATGACACTTCCTCAAGATATAAATTTCATGTATCAAGTTTTCTTTTGATGTTAACGTAATGGTCCTTTCCGAAGCTGTTTGCTTTCTGTTCAGACAGATAATCTGGAAGATGTTTGCTAACTTTACATTAAGGACAAAGAACCGGTGAATCACTAAGGCAACCAAATTAATGTACTGAATTTGAAACCCAATTACAACCATGTAAACCAGGATTCGAACAATAATTTTTAAAAAATTGCCATTTATAGGAAAATAAACGATAATGAAGAAAATATACAACATGGAATGGATAATTATTTCCCCAAGTAAAACATGTCTTGTACGACGATAAATATGGCCTTCATTGGGTAATAATTTCTTGTCTATAGATGACATTAACCGTAGGGCAGACAAAATTTTTTGACCATGAACAGAGGATAATATTAATAAAGCGTTGTAATGGTATATAATTATTGATCCAGCTATATGTGCTATTATTAAGTCACGACTGCAATGAGAAGAAACGGGTTTATCAGAGTGTATACCCCAAAAAATATTCCCTAAAACATAAATGCCTAAGAATAACAAAAATAAAGTAAAAATATTTGCTCTTATAAAAACTTTTAATTTTGACATTTTACCTAGTAATGTGTGAGATTCATCGCGACTGAAATTATCATACAATGGGAAAGGAGCTAATCCAACTATTCTGCAATGCCAATACGCAGGCTTGATTGTCTCGAACAGTGCATTCCTCCCTGGCATTCGTCTTGCGTTGGTAAACCTGTCTATGGCGAAACCTGTCGGTTCACGCTAACTTATGTACTTTCATCGCGTCTTCTTAGTATCTATTCATACTTCAGTTGACACAGACGCCTTATGGAATTTCTATTTTACGATCCAATTTGTTAATGGGTTATTGAATGGTGCATTATTAATTTTTAATACTCATTACTCATCGCTTTACCTCTTTGTTCTTACATCCTGCGTTTAAATGTCATTGGAGTTTTTTTCATAACGGGTTTTAAAATATTTATTTATGAAGTTTATGTAATTATCTTTCCATTAATAATTGTATTCATTTAATTAGTCTTTGTAGATATTTGAAAATGGATTTTCCTGCGATTACAAATTTTTCCTCTTGTTGTACGCACGTATGATATTAGAGTACTAATTTTTCGAATAAAATGAACTAACATATTACATACTTCTAACCAACAATCTATATTACATTCGAAACGAACAAAAAATAAACACGTAACACTATTTACTTTCTACTATTTACAATTTTCCTCGACTGCGATCCGGGCGGATCGAATGAGATAAAATTGTGCGAATACTATTTCTTAAAATTAATAAAATTCAAAAAACAAACCGGTGAATTGACCTTGGACATCAAATAACTTCTCTGCAGAGCCTCTAACCAGAAAGTCTAATGATTCGACTTCAGACGGTGGCAAGATTTGCGACACTAGGTAGATAGCTAGGTCGCTGTCTGGAGGACAATTCTAGCGGTCGGCTGCTATGATCGACAGTTTTCCGAGATGTCTACAATTAATATCAGGCGAATGCCGGAAGAGTATTCAAAGAAAAGAGTCTGGGATCGCGTGCGATCTCTTCTTTCTCTTCTTTGCCCTATCCTCACCCTTTACTTGCGTACACACGTACATGCACTACACTACCACACATGACGGAAGATCAGTCGGGAGCTGAGAGATTATACCGGCTGGAGCGGTGGCCAACTTGTAGGAGATACCTGGTTGGGAAACCCTCGCAAACCGTGATGATTGGCGCCGGATCTCACCAACCAGCGAAGGAAAACACCGCCATTCCCGGTGACAAAACACACTCTACACTTATGGGAGAAACGACCATATCCGATGGCGCGTCGGGAATCAAAATAATCAGTCAAAAAATTTAAAAAAGGGTTTTGTACAATTAATTCAGAGCAATTTACGAGGATTTAACCTGTAAATAACTTAGTTTGATGTCCTGGAGACAACAAAAAAATTTACTGAACGAAGCTTTGCTGGGACGTGTTGATGATGTATCGTTCATTGAGGAGTAGCCAAACGTGATGAATTGATCCCGATCATCAAGCATTTGACACCGGTGGAGAGTTTATGACTGTCTCTTGAGGGTGTGGACATGATGACTTGGCTTGGAGAGTGCGTGGGCCTTGCGACTTATAAGCGCGCTATTCCACCGCGGTTGAGTCTGCGGCCGAAGACTCGACGTGATGGCTAGCTGAGATACTCGCGGGCGTGGGAGTGACCATCAGTCATCGATGGGCATTCTATAGCCATACTACGTAACTGACAGAATGTCGATGGATTAAAAAGTAATAAAACACATAACAAAATAAATAAAAATTAATAACAAATGCTATAAATGATAATATGGCATCTGAAGCTTTTTGCGATTGTCGTTTATTGTTCATAAAATCGTCGATAAAAGACGTGATTTCCGTTCTCTTTTGTATTCACGAACAAATTATATTCTATAAATAAATCAAAGTGGACATTGATCTTGTTATCGTCAATGCATTGTCATTGTGGTTGAACATCTTGAGATGCTGAACCAGGCAGATCGTTCACACATTTATAGAGTTGCAGTAGTATTAGGTAATGAAAACTTGTGTTTGTATGTTGAAGGAGTATCGCAGTGGACCAAACTCTTTTGTGTGAATGAGTCTCGGATGTGTCGGTGCCACTTTGACGCACAAGTTGAATTTTGACGGTAGATCGGTTTATTCTGCCACATAGTTTGCTTACCCTTGATTCGACCCTTCTCCCAATCTGGCAGTCAGACATTAATTTATTGGACGGGAGTTCAACAACTCGAAAATATCGACAAAATGGGATTGCTTTAATAACCAAGTGTTTTTTAAAATTACGGTGTTTATTATTTAATCCTCGAAGGTCAAAGTTGTGGGTTATTCTGTTCTACAGCAAGATGGCCACGATAATAAAAATAAATATAAAAATATAGGAAAGGGAAATGGTTAAATTTGGACCATTACTTAAATGCCGCACAATCTCTTATGTAAATATACTTTTGTAATTTTCCAAAATTCAACAGTATAAGCGCAAATGGTATTTAATAGGAATATTGAACATCATACACGTTTTTTATAAAAAAGAAAGTCTATTCTGGGACAATTTTGGAACCGTACAATAGTAAAAATTGTTGTGAAATTTATGACGTTCTCGCGGTTTATGTTACATTTCCGGAAACAAACTACTTCGCGCTTTTTTTCGCGAAATGACATTTAATTATACGATAAAAATAAATTATTCATAAAAATTTTTCCGTATCACAGCATCAAACATTCTGGGGGATTGGGGTTGGGTATTAGAGTACTACTGAACCATAGAGTAAAGATGTAAAGATCCTTAGTCTATGGCTGAACTACGCAGCGCAATGAAATCCGCCTTACAACAGTAATTACTCAGTAGTAATGACCTAAGTTGTAGTCGCACCCAGAAACATACTATTCACCCACCCAACCACCATTTCTCGCTAAAAGGCAATTAATAATGATAAAAACCCGTCATTCACATAAATATTTCAATGATACCGCAACGAACACTGCAGCGAGTATGGGGGAAGGGGTTGATTCTCGTCCCACTGAGTTGCGCAGCGCAATGAAATCCGCCTTATCGCAGTCGTTCCCGTACCTACCACGCGGGAGGCTGCGTTGACCCCCCCCTCCCGGCCGAGAGAGAGGCGGGCTGGCGGGTGGGCGGGAGGGACGGGAGGGGCGGGCGGGAGGGGCGGAAGGGGCGGGAGGGCTGGAGGGCGGGAGGGGCGGGCGGGGCGGGCGGGCGGGGCGGGCGGGGCGGGCGGGGCGGGCGGGAGGGCGGGAGGGGCGGGAGGGGCGGGAGGGGCGGGCGGGCGGGCGATCGACCGATTGTGGCTGCGCGCTAATGCCGCCCTTCGCAGCCGGAGCACGCGCGCGCGCCGCCGCGGCCGCGATTGCTCGGCGCGCGCCCGCCGCCCCCTTCTTGCGCCGCCTCCCGCCCAGGGGATCCCCCGCTTACAGTTGGAACGTGTTAAGCAAATGGAGCCTGGCAGCCCTGGGAAATGAGCACCGGTGTTCCGGGCGGCTCAAGACTGCTCAAGGTTGCGTGGATGCAGAGAGAATGTTTTCATGTACTGGGAAAATTATATTTTTTTTATTCTCCGTCGTGTGTAAATGTGTTTATTTTTTACTGATACGTTATTGCTTGTTATTGCTTTCGATACGGTGTTACGTTGCATAACGTATCGGGATCGACAGGATTGTGATTACGAGAGAAATATGAAAACAGTTGAATGGTGCTACGTGTTCTCTCATGGAGAGAACTACGTATGAGAGGGAATTATGAAAGAAGAATATGGGAAGGGAAAAATGAAAAGACCAACAGAGTCAAGTTAACATGGAGTTTCCATGGAGCTCGACCGTGGATAGGTACCCGAGAACCCCTTCCCTGATCAACCTATCCTTCAGAGCTTTTAATTGGTCGGCTTTTGTCGCCATGAGCACGTGACGACGCTGCGGAGACTAGACAAACAGCTCCTGCTCCTTTGTGCTATTGTTTTGATAAATTTGAGATATCTCCCCTGAGATTAACAGGCATGGGCTATAGAGTTCATAACACAACTGTTCCGGTGATCGGCGCACACAACGGGTGAAGCAGGGGTAGAATGGTCCCTCTCGCTTGGGAAAACTCCTTAGAGAACGGCCCTTTATGCGTGGCAGGGATAGGCGCGACCGCCATTTCTACACGTGTCCATGAAAATTTCGACTGGGTAGCGCTTTGTGCGCTGGAATGTTAATTCTCGTGACAGAGGTGAGTTGGGGCGGGCGTGAGTCGATATGACTCATCGCAATGTATGTACCACGGGCGTTAAATGGTTCTAATGATCGAGCGGTAACAAAAATCCCGAGGGCAAAAGGCCTCCGAGCGTTTTGCCACCGCTGGATCTTCAGAACGCTTATAACGCCATTGGTGCATAAATGAAAATCATTCGTCATTGTAACAGTCATTTATTTAAATTTAGTTTCTCTTGTTTCACGAATACACCTTAAAATGTACAAACACAATGTAATGTGAAGCACTATTAACATTCAAAACTATGTAGTGGTTGAGAAATTGAAACGGATTTGTCAAAGATTTCTAGAAATATCAAAAGTCACCGGCGAACGAGTTGAAAGAGAAATATGTTTTCAATATAAGTGACTCCTGATCAATCAGATCTCAAGAGTTAATACTCGGAAGGAAGTACCAGATCTGCTTCTCTCTATTTGAAAAAACAATTTATAATACTGGATATAATTGTTGTAATAAAAATGGTAAAATAAATTTAATTTATGCCAGACCATTCTATCTTTTATTACTAAAATCCCGGATCGGCAATGTATATACTCTCGTTTTCTTACCTCGTCTTCTTACTCAGGAGCCTCCGGCATTTCCTTGGGGATTTCTTCTACCCAGCCCTTGCCCATACATAGAGGATTGTTTCCTGAAGGAAATCCCGCAGGAAATGACTTAACATTTTTTACAAGTCAACACTAGTTCTAGTTCTATTATTTTTAATTTGATTACGATAATCTTCAAAACAAGCAAGGTTCTTTCTCGAGTATTTTGATGAATTCTGTTAAAAATTCGGGAAACATTTCTGATGACAAGCACTCATCACAAACGATTGAGCATCAACCACACACGTATTCAAGAGATCGGGGAAATGCAGTCTTAAGACCAAAATGAATTGAAAACATGAAAAATTCCTCAAGGCTTGAACTGCTCGTGCCAAGTCTTGAGGAAATCCTACTCGCGTATCGTCGCCTACCCTGAGCAAGACTGGGTATACTTCCTTAATTTAAACGCTCGATTTAATGTTCAAATATGGTTTGAAGGAGGTCTGCCGTAGTGGTATACAGGATGAAAGAATATTAGTAGCTACTAATTTTGTTACTTCAACAATCGAATAAAAAAATACCTGGATTTTTGCCCCTTCAGGAAATCTTGATTATTTTGTAAATAGAGCTAGATTTCATTCGTTTCTTATTACAAGAAAGTATTCTTCACGCACATATAAATAAAATTATTAACAAGCGTGTTATGCTAGAAGCTGAACTGCAGTATGTTTCAGAATAAATGTTACAAACTTCTACGGCATGTAGAAGTTTTTCTTTTTCTTAATGAACTTATAGTGGGAAATTGCATATAACGAAGTTACACATGTGACAGTTGCCCCTCATTGTTAGACAACCCCGCAAGCACAGATGTTCGGCCGGTACACAAAATCTCCCTATTGTCACTCAACGTGACCTGTAGAACATTTGTACATAAGGAGACAATTTTACACCAGAGCAAATATCACATGTAATATCCTTATATAAAATTTCACAGTATATGAACATTGGCGGAAATTGATCATTTTCAAGCGCTCCACGTGCCCGAGACGTTAATAACATTTATCCTGAGAAGTCTGTAAAGGTTCACATTATAATCTGACAGCGAACTCTATGTGCAAAGACCTTTGAATTTGCCGCCGGCCGCAGTGAAAGGACACGTACATCTCTGATACCTATCCTGATGCAACGTGAAGACTTAACTCCCATGGAACAAATATTATTGAAGCACAAATTATTCTCACTTTTTACGGAAAAGCTTGGCGACGAAAAAAGATTTGTTTTAAAAATCAGTTCTAGTAGTTACAATAACAGAAATGTATAACTTCTAAAAGTCTAGCAGATATAATCCAGACTAAGAGAGATTGGAATGATAAAAATAGCACAATGTTTCAATTTTCAAAACTCGAATGAAATTGAAGAGATTCAGGAATCAATACCTTACGATTCTAGTTTTAATGAAATGTATTACGGTTTAAATCTTTTCCATCTTTCCATCTTTGTGTGCACCTACGTGATATACTTCAGTATCTTGAAAATAATATATCTTCGGATGACGACAAGATTAGCACAAAAATGTATGAACCATTTTCATGCTTTGCATCATCTACTTGTTTTGTAATCCTTGCTCAAACATAGAGTTTTCTCATAACATTTGGAAGAAATATTCTTAGGTTTATGATAATTACTTTTAACTTTTGTACATTATCTAGATCTAAATAGACTTGGACTGCAGTTTCTCACATTCGTTACCTACTCTTAGAGGGCAATTAAAAAATAATTTAGGCACTTTGACATTTGCGTGAATATTTATATCATTCAAATTCTTTTTCATTATCACATTGTAGTTTTTTATCTTGGCACTACACAGTTAAGAAGCAGCAGTTTTGTGGAAATAAAACCCTTACAGATTTTATAGCGTGGCATTTTTTTCCTTTAACTTTTGTGGTGAAAACAAATGTTTTGCAACTTTTGATGAATAATGGGGAAAACGAATCACAATGATTGTCTAACTGCTTCACAAAGATGTGTGAGTAAAGTCTAGTAAATTGTAATTTCTACGTGACTAACAGGGGATAAGTAAATGGAGTACTTGAAGTCTGGTTAGCAAGTCGAAGGGATGTAAGAAATGGTCTGGAACGAACGTGGAAGTGTTTGCTATTATCTTTTTAAAGGTCTCTGTCTCTCCAACTTTATGTGAAGGTATTTCATTGGAAAAGGAACGAGTACGTATCTTGTATCTAGATAAGCGTAGAGCACATATTTTAAAGTTTATTGCAGTGTCAGATGAACATATTTCCCGCTTGTACTATTTTACACAATTACGTGGAGGAGACGCAAAAAAGGACTGTTGTTTCACGCTTGGAGTCAAACATTGATTAATGAGGTTCAAGAATACTTCTTAAAAGTCACACTCCGGAAACGACTTAACATTTTTGTTGCCTAAATGAAATTTTCCTTAAAATACGATAGAATTATATCTAAACATTTTGTCTACGTGCCTGACAAACTATTTTGAAAAGTAAACAAAGTTATTTTATTAAATGAAATTTAAAAAATAATTTTCAGAAATATTTGATTCAAAATGAAAATCACTGTTTTAAAATGTGGAAGGTATGCAACACTGTCGGAAATTCCTTTACTATTCGTCTCTCACAGTGTTACAGTTCCAAACGAAGAGATTTTTATTTTAACTTTGTGTGAGCAATCTTAATTTAGTGGTCCGTGAAATCATACATCCTACACAAACTAATGGTGTAATGCTAACAAAGTGATTAAGACAGAGGTGTGCTGGCACCAAGGTTTCGTAATAGTAGATTACGCTACTAGTTTATAATGTTGACCTCTCAGGAATAAGAAAATATTATCGAACGAACGACGGTACAAGTAATGATGCTAAAGGTGGTGTTGATACTTATGCTTATAATAAAGCTATCAGGCTTATAATGAAAAGACGTTGGATACGAAGCTGAAACAGTATTTCCCCAAGATGATGCGAGAAAATTTGTAGTAGAAACAGGAAATGAAAAATATCTCTCGATGATGGTACGCGTAACTGTTTGAACATACCTTTACTCCTTATTCTGATCCTTCTTTTTCTTTCAACAACTTTAGAAAGGGTTCAATTAATATTAACGAGTAAAAATAATAATACAATTTTGTATTTAATAGATTTATTTTGTATCGAATTAAGAACAAATAAAACTTCGTTTTTTCATTACTCTGAGAGTTTTTTCTATACTTCTAGAGCCTTATTCAATTTCAAAGATACAACTATGATGCTTATGAACAAGTCTCAACGTTAATGCCATAAACGGTTAATATGCCATTGGAAGTGCCAAAATGGTATTATATGAACAAACAATTTCTTGCAACGGAAAATATTTTTATAATGCTGGTGTACACAAAATATATCAAATCTATTCATTTTCTTCATTTGAAAACAAAGCCTGTTAGATGTGTCGAGACGTCCGAGGAAAAATCCTAAATATCTACAAGATGATTAAATTATTAATTTTAAAAATACATTAAATAATTAGTAATGTTCATTTTCAAATATATCCATGATGTATTGTCATATAACACGTTACCTGACTTGAAGTTCCCTCAAAATCTTATATACTCTGCAAAACATTTCAGAGACTCAAGTAGCTATTTTCATGAAGTGAGAGACCGAATCTCAGGGTCGACCGGTGCCACGTCTGGGTTAAATTTAGCTTCAATTTCTCTGTGGATCAAACATCAATCTCAGTCTTAGCCCGTCTTCCTTCGCAATATTAATACCTCGGACTCTTCGACGGATCCCATTAAACTAATTTTTGTTTGATAATTCCTTCCCATTACGTTGCTCTTAAGTTTTCTCGCCTACGACATGACTTATTTTATTATTTTTTCAATACCGTGCTTTATTTTCTGCAAAAGAGTAGTTGCTGTTCATGAATGTTTCATTGGCCTCGCTTTCACTTTACTAGATAAAAAACTAATATCAACAACAAAAAGACTGTAATGGACTCGTGCATCTAACCGGTACTTACTTACGGAGCACAAACATGGTCTCCAACAGAAGCACATGTTACTAAATTTCAGAGATTCCAAAGAAAGATGGAACGAAACATCCTACAAGTCAACTAAAAAGATAGAATTAAAAACAGTCATAAGAAGCAGAACACGTATCGTTGATGCCTCGCAAGGCGGCTGAAATGGAAATGGTGTGGACATGTCATGAGGACAACGCTGGACCTACATCACAACAGAATGAGATCCTATGGAGGGCTGGCGCTATCTAGGGAGACAACATACAAGATGTAACGACACCTTCAAGAAAAAATATGGAAATACCTGGTCGAGAGCAGATAAGACAGAGAAATATGGAGAAAATTATTGATATAGTATATAGTATAATCCAGTTATGAAATGTGGTACAGAATATAGAATGTAGTGAGTGCATGTAGTGTTATGAACACATCTAAAGTGTATGTCACCTCTAAAATGGCAAGAGCGTTGAAACTATGAAATGGAGAAAGAATGATGGTGTATGTGTAATATGAGAAAGATATCTTCACCGTGTAACTTAGAAAACCATCAATCCAACTTTGTACCCTGCTTGCAGGAGGCCTTTGCCCTTAACGGGATTGCTACAGGCTGAAATAATAATAATAATAATAATAATAATAATAATAATAATAATAATAATAATAATAAGTTTCATTGTTCTCAATGATCCTTGTAATAATATTCTACGAGCGGTATCGCATTTGAAAACTTGTAAGCACGATCGACCTACTAGTTTATCCAATTTTAGAACAATTTTCGAGTGATAATGTTTAATCATGCTTACTCTGAACATTCATTGCCGAATATCAAAAATTGGATACTAAGGATTTATTAAGACTAGTGGCACGCACCAATAAAAGTTCATGATTGGGAGGCACCATAAAAACATTAATGAAACAATTTTTACAGTAATTTTCGATTTCGCATCACTCCAATTTGAGCGCTGGCTTATATCCACGTACTCTGAGAACGGCCTGGGTATTTCTAGTTCCTGTTGAATAGACGAAGAGTAGAAAAGGAGGCTGGGAACTAAGTGTACGGAGAAGAGATCTGACCAACACGAGGCCCTACGGTTCGGAGAGGGGACAGGTTTGACAAGGAAGGATCGCACACTGTCCACAGCACGCTGTTTAAAGTACTGTAAGCGATCAACGGAAAGCACGGAGACAACTGAGCAGAGGAGAAGACTTACGAATTAGATTCCCCCTGTTACCACTAGCTCACTGATAATAATCAAACACATGAAGCAATTTTCGGCTGATTTTTAGCTCAAAGCTTTAGTTCACTCTCTCTGCAGCTATTCTGATCGAGAGCTCCTAGAATCGACTTCTCATGATGGCGGATTGTCAGTAGCTTGACCACTGTCTGGAACAAAATTCTTGCGGCCGGCTGGTCTGATCGGTAGTTTTTCGTAGTTCTTCCGATCAATAACAGGTGAATACCGGAGACGTAACCAAACGAACGGACCACGGACCGATACCAATCTTTCCATCCTCTTCCTATCCTTATCCTCCCTTACACTAGGGATTCCCAACATTTTGCCTTCATGTTTTAAAAGAATATTGGATTCATCGGTACACTCCCGACGCTATTTTCTAAAATGTATCAATTATAATCATAACAGAATTGCAGGTACATGTGTTAAATATGAAAATTTCGTACTACCAATATTTTGGCAAATATCTCGATGTTCAGTAATGTATTCCGTTTCCTACTCTGAATAGCTGAGTTTCTAATATTCATGGTTGTATAATGGTTGCCAAATGTTGAACATTTTTTAACGGACCATAACATTTCTCCAGGATGTGCTAGAGGGAGTATTTTCTTCAATGATAGAGTACCTTTGTGAATATATGTTAAAATTTGTTGCGTTTCTAAACATTGGAAGCAGTTGCGTGCCTATGTTCTCAAATGCTCCGTTTTAGAAACTCGAAATAGGACCCCTAACTAAAATAAACGTGAACTTAAAGAGTTTAAAATCAAATTGATATAATAATATGGATGGTGCAATGGAGAAAATAAGAATGGGGTGTTGCTTGTTTTATTGTTTGCCAATATACCTCCACAGGGATACTTACTAAAGGCCGATTTCGGAGGACCTGTGATGTGTTCAGGTTACATCAAACTAGCTACGATCGTAAGGATGAACGACGGATTCCAAAGAAGAGGAGCTAATTTGTAAATTTATTGTTACATGTTTTGTTGCTGTATAGAGCTGTTAATTATTACGTTCATTTAAGATTTTTTGTAATCAACGAGATCTTGAATCAATGAAATTATGAAGATCGAGGATAATGGAGAAATAAAATTAAAATTATGTAATTTATTAGAATTATGGGTAACAGAAAGTAGTATTCTATTACAATGTAAAACTGTGAAATAAAATAAAAAATGAGATTTTGATAATATATATCAATCGCCGGATGGTATTCGGCTACAGACCTCCAATTGACCCTTTGATCATCATCGACCCCGTCAAAATTTCATCGAAACCAGGGCGTCGATGCCGACTTCGTTGGGAACCCCTGTGTTACACCTCATTAACTCCTACATCCACTACACTGCCATATATGTCAGAAGACCTGAGTTGAGTTGAGAGAATGTCCCGGATGTGGTGGTGATCTTCTGAGGAAGATAACTGAAAAGGAATTCCCCTTAAGCCGGCGTATAGGTCGGTGCTGAATCTCACTATCCAGCGGGAGAAGAACTCTGCCACCTCCCGCGATAAACCATTCATTAAAGTAGCGGAACGAATATTCATAGCAGTTGACGCATGGAGAAACAACAGTCAATGTGACTTTGGGGGACCTTCCAAGCACTGCTAAGCTTGCCTGTAAGACGTCCTTTTCACTCGTCGCTCAAAGTTTTGGAATGGATAACAATGAGATGCGGAAGAACAACAGGTAAACGAGGAAGTGCCTTTGTCAAAGTGGTATTCAAAAGTAGTATTAATTCTGCCTAATTCAACCAAATACAGCTTTCTTCTAAGATAAATGCATAGTTTACTCCTGAACAAACCATGTTATTCCTAATGTCCATAGGAAAGGAATGCCAAAGAAGCTATTGTTGAATTCAATGATGCTGTGCACTGAAGGGATTTCCTAGCATCTCATTCGCAAATCATGACCATAGTATTTGTACTAGTACAAAAGACTGACACGTGCAGTAATTCGACGAATATAAAAGTGCTTATTAACGCGTCTCTTCAGAAATATCGCTTGTCATGTGGATTTATATATTCATTCATCAGACGTTCTCACTGTTGTGTACCGGTACGAGTACTAAGTCTGGTGTTTAAAAGGTTAATTACAACTGTCTTTTTTGAATAAATCGCAATGGCAGGAGTCTGAGAGTTCTCCGAAAATGAGTCTAGCACCACGTTTTTTACCGTACTTTGATATGTACGAAGTGAAAATTTAAAGAAAACATTGAAGCCGTTATTGAGAAAATAATTGTTAAAAACTGCCTATATTTAACTCAAAATTAATCGAAAACTACTCATATTTTCGGAACATTGTTCTTGACCTTATCTGAAACCTCTACATCTAAAAAAGAACTTTATTCAGAAAAAACTTCAACATTGAACTTGTAGACATTGAAAAAAGTGGGAATTTTTGCAATTTTCGAAAAATCTGGGATTTCAACAAAAAGGAGCACCATTCTCTTAAGCGTACTTTAAACTTAGTTCCCAGATAACTTAACTACAAAAATTGGAACCTTTTTTCAGAAAATGTTGGGGCTTCATGTAAAAAAACTCAAAAATCAAAATATACGTTTAAAACTCCGAAATCCTCGAGTTTGTTCTGTTCTATCGAGAATATGAATTTTACAGAAAATCGTCTGAAATGTTTAGATGCTAGCGTTGTCCTCAGTCAGATGGATGGAGGACAGACAGACGTTTTCCTGTCAATAGATTTTTCGGTATTGACGACCCTCAATTCTTACTATACAACGTGTTAAGGAAAGTATTTTTATATGTAAGAACAGTATGTATTCACATTTTCGTTACCAAAGACCATCAATAAAAGTTTTTCTGTCGAAAATTCGTCTTTTTGTAGTGCACAATTACAATACTTACTGGAACTTTTTAGCTACTTTTTTAAAAACAATTTTGTGTGATTTTGATTCAGCAGCATTTTTGCTGCTGCAGGCCACTTGTTTATTGTTAAACCTTTCCATTTATTTAATTTTTTGTTTGACGTAAAAAAGTATGATATATTTCTTGACTACCGTCGGATTGTGCTTTTTTTCCTTGATGAAAATGTACAAAGACGTAACAGAAGGAATTAGAATGTCCAGGTCACATGTAATTAATTCCCAGCCAATTGATGTGTCAACGAGATTGTCTCGTCCCACGTCGCATTGCCGGTGGCAGGCCGGAATGCGGAGGGCGCAGGGCACAGGGTGGCAGTGCGGGACGGCCGCCCGCGACCGCGCTCAATCTCGTCGGCTCCGAAAATTGCGCGTGCTGCCGTCGCCGCGTGCCCCGCCCGCGTCCCCGCCTTCGATCCCGCTCCCAGCTCCACGCCGGCCCCGCTTCCCGTCCCCGCCCTCGGCGCATATCGACCAGGCCGCGCGTGAGCGCACGCACGGCGTGCTCGGGGTAGAGCGGGGCGGGGCGGGGCGTGCCGGGCGGGACTCGGCGGGGCACGGCGTGCGCGGGGCGGGCGGGGAGGGACAGAGCGGGGACCGGCACGCCGCGCCGCGCTGCAACGTCCCGCTGCGCCGCCCCGCGTCCCGCCCCGCTGGCACGCCACGCCCGTGCGCCTCTCCGCAGCCGCATGGACTCGCGTGTCTACCCGTGATGCTTTAAGAGGGCACGCACGGAGATGCATCGCGAAAGGAGGATTTGAAGGAAATTAAAATTCAATCTGAAAACGAAAGACACTCTAATAGTTAGGATTTACTCACAAAATTTGCACAACTTAATAAGGTTTGGCTTTGAGTAATTGTTTCGGAGTTTTTTCGGAAAGAGTAGATTATAAATATATTTACATTAGAGTTAAAAAATGTTCTGTTCCATAAATTGTGTATAGCGCGCAATCAATATTTTGCTCGCATCTAATGTGGAAAATTTAAACGTATTTATTTGTATGTCAGTACAATCATATTAGTATAAAATAGAGATACTTTTGGAGTCATTTTATAGGAGTATAAGGTTCACTTCTTTATACAGCATTGCTTCTTTATTCAGCACGAATGTACGTATCACTTATCTTCTTTGGCGTAATGAAGTGTGCGGGATAACTGGGTTTCATCCCCTTCTCCAGAAAGCCAATACAACATATTTACAAATGCCCTTGTGAAAATGCTTTTCTTTTACGGTGATTACTAAAAACTAAATAATAAATATCTGCATGGTATATTGGTCGAAATTTTTAGTTTCATATACATACACGAATATATCTTTTACTAATTTTCTGTATTAAGGAATATCATTCTGTATCTCAAGTAAATAAGTAATAATGAACTAAAAAATTCGCTTCAGTAAGTCTTTCTGCAATGGCTGCTCCGCCACTCCTCCCCATTTTTTTCGAACTTAGGAATACTGCAAACCGGCCGCGTTTAATATGTAACCATAACAAAGGCGCTTGATGTGTATGGTATGAAATGAAATATTCAGAAATAGCGACAATAAAATGAAGATTATTAAAAAATAGTAACTACTTTACTTTTCATAACTGAATGCATAATTTGTTGAAAATGTTTATGAGCATTTTGACGTCATAGTTATTTACATTAATTATTGCTGAATACTACTTTTATTCGTGGGATATGGACATAATATAAAAAGATATTGATTCGTTTAATTCACCAACGTCTTTGATCGATGTTTGTACGCATTTTTTCTCTGCTCCCACAAAAAAATAAATCAAAAGTGTAAGATCGTGAGATCTTGAAGTCACTTCCGAAGTTATGTAAATACCAACTCAAGTTGCAACCCATTCCAGAGAACGTTTAGTGGTATGTATTGTGACCTCATCGCGCTGGAAATACACAATCATTAGAATCGCCCTCAGTCAACTCGATAATGAAGGAATAGAGACTATAGGAATAATACCTGCCTGCATGTATCGTATGGTGAAAGAAAGTGAGACCTTCAAAATGTACTCTAGAAGTGGCATCACATTCCTATTTTTTGATCAGGCAAACTCATCAATTACGGGAGAAGTCTCTGGCGACCATATTGGACTTCTGATTGTCAGTATGTATGTACCCGAAGAATGAAACCAAGCCTCATTTAAAAGAAAAAGTATTTACTAGGACATTGTTGCTTCAACTTACAAAGTTCTGAAACAACTCACAACAATAAATTATCTTATCGTTATCCATGACCTGAAATTTCTGCACAGCGATCACATTGTAAGGAAACAATTTGTTTTTCTCACAGTCTTATGGTGCTCAACGAGATGGTGCTCTATTGAGCTAATCTCATTGCTTACGTGATGCTCTGTAACACATCGTCGATTTGAAGTAGTTTATCCTCTGGTAAAATACTTCAGTAGATCCCTTTTCAGATGATAAATCTGTTCGTAGAATAACTTATTAATTAAATTGGGTACAGTATCACGAAATGGCATTGTAGAATTTGGAAATTTCGCGAAAAAAGTTTGCTTCACATCGTTCGTCCTCTGAATACCTGCTGAGAAAAAGTGAGACAATTTACGAAGGGCAACACTGTTTTAAAAAAAGATATTCATGTAACAGTCAAGGTAGCCACTGTCATTCAGGACACTGCTGATTCTCTGGGCGAAGGTTCTTGCAATTATTATAGATTTTACCAAAGCGTTCGACCTCGTTTCCTATGATAAATTAATTCACAAAATTAGTAAGTTTAACGTAGAAGAATTGCTCTCTGGATTCCAGAATTTCTCAGCTCGCTTACTCAACGGGTGCGAATTGGACCTAATTTCTCGTTGAGGGCAGAAGTAACGTCCGGAGTGCCACAGGGAAGTGTACTAGGTTCGTTTTTATTTACAGCGTATATCAGGGGTGGCCAACAAGTCGATCGCAATCGACCGGATTATCGCGAGGCCAATTTTCGACGATCGTCGATCGATCGCAATGTCTGGGGTGGTTGCGTCCCGACAAATCAAAGAAATGTTCTTCATTCAATAATTTTCTAATTTGCGATTCTACAAATATTGCTTCTTTTATTTTTCTTCACTGATCCTTGAGAACTTCTCTCACAAATACAAAAATCCATGTGATGGTTTGTCCATGGCTTTCAAAAAGTTTTTAATAAGACCCAATTATATGTACAGTGGAATTAGGTACACATTGTTGGAGGCAAAAAAAGAGGAGTGTTAACCACATTTCTCTCTCTAAGCAATAGTACAATCTGAAAAGGCCATTTTCCCCACAATCGCTATTTTTTGTGACTGCTGTTTCACTCGCGTAGAAAACGACTGTGCTTTATACATCCGAGCTGCATGCCGAGCAGAATTGCAATTATCTTGAGATCTCCACATATATTCCATTTGCATTTCTTTTATTTTGATAAGTGTGAGGAGCAGTTTAAAGTTCTCAAGTGTCTTCTTCAGGTTAACTGCATGAACAATCGGAACAGAAGGAAACTTGTCTTCATTTTGAAGTACTGCTTTTATACTTATTTTGCTAGAGTCTACAAACAAGCGCAATTCAGTTACATTGAAATCATGACCAAGAGTATTCGATATCTTTACAAAAAGCTACGTCTCTTTTTTAGATAAATATATTCATAAAAGTACTTGGCGATTACGAAAAACATTTTCGTAAAGGGGGGAAAGACTATTCCATTCTTTTAGCCGCAACGCTAAAAGCTCAATCCGTTGTTTCGAGAAAAATTAAAATAACGAACAAGGTTGTTGAGATACTCTTGTGACAAAAAGTGTGGTTCCTCTGAGTCTCGAAATGTTGGGTCAGCATGGATACTCCTTCCCTGTCTTCCGAACGTTCGTCAGTGTGGGCATTCCTCTTCACTCACTGTCACATTCCCAGGAGGTAGTGATACCGGCAATTCTTCACTCTGATATACTGGCCGTATAGCAGATGGTAAATTAGGATATTGCAGTTTTCTTCGTATTTGAGATGATTCCAGCAATTTTTGACAGACAGAAATAACAGTCTGTTGTGTGATGTGTTGGTTTATTCCAAATTAAGGGAATAGCAAAGGGTACGTGTCGTGAACCTTTTAACCAGCATGTCAGGAGTGTAACACACGACACAAAGCATAAAAGAGGGGTCCTGGATGCCAACCTTACACCCGAAATAAAGTTTGTAACACTTTCTTATCAGAGACGTAATGTTCTTGCGATTTCACAGTTAATTCTCCACAGATATAACAAAAAGAATTTGGACTACATGTAGAGGTACATTTCTTCTTTTGAATTAATATAAAGCACAGACCTTCAAGAACTTAGAACAATAAGGAGACACATCCAAGCCCTTTTCCAAGCTGTCAGATCTCTCAATCCTGGGATGCAACTGGCAAGAAACACAACGCAATCCTGTTCCAGGTCGACATATCAGCAATGTTGACAAATTATTTTCATTTCCTAGAGATGAATTTTCTGAATTCGGTGTCATGTACAGAAATTCCCTCGTACACAGTTTTGATTCCTCCTGAACAATCACATCTGGAGAATAATTAAATGAAACTACAGAAAAATACAGAGTTCATTTAAAACTTTATACAAGCTTTGTCGATTTTAGAAAAGGCTTTTGATGGTATAAAACAATCAGCGCCATTCAACGCAATAGGTAAACAATGTGTACCAAAAAATACATAAGAATTTTGCAGAGAATATATTTAAATTGTACTGCAAAGTGAGAACTGACCAAGAAAGGAAGGCATTTGACATAAGACGTGGGGTCAGGCAAGGAGATCCTTTATCGCCACAACTATTCACTTGCCTACAAAATGTATTCAGACAGCTAACACGGATCTAAAATGGCGAGAATAAAAATTGACGGACAGAGATAGACAAATATACGATTTGCAGATGTAGTTATGTTTGCCAACTCTGCCCATGATATATGCGAGATGTTAAGAGAGCTGAGTGACAAATGTTCTAATGTTGGCCTATCAAAAACCTATCAAAAACAAATTATGACGAACGAATTCCTGGACTTGTAGCTCATGGACTGGACTCTTAGTTTTTGGTCTATTGTGACAAGATGAGAGATAAATAGCCCAATTGGTTCAGGGAAAATGTTTGCGGAACAGAAATTCATTGGTTTTGCTACTCTTGGATACTTTTTCACGGGCGTAGCTACTCACTGAAATGCATAACTAATATTTGGTAGATAATGGACATAACTTATTCGGATTCATTTTTATTAAATAATAACAGCAAGTTCTTCCTATTAATATCTTACAAATTATTGATGAATGTTTTTCGACAAGTTTGTAAGGTTCTAAATAGGCTCTCGATTTTTTCCGATACGCTTCTTGTACGACTCTCAGCCTCCACAATGTGTTAATTTAGTAACAGAGTATTTAGTTTTTAGTATTTTACTCTTTTATTACCTGCTATCTCATTGTAAATGTAAATTGTACATTTTTAATTCTTAACAAACGCAGTCAATGGCTACCTTGACGGTTATTTTTGTTGTTCTGTCCAAGAATTATGACATTGCTTTAAAATGAAACTTATCCCCCATAGTGTCACATCAGAAGGCTCAGTACAACGTAAAACGTACTGATCCCGCTGTCAAAGCAGCGAAATCCCTCGTGTATTAGTGCTGCGTGATTTATTTCGATGAAATGTGTTCCGTCTCTATTTATACATATTTATTTGCGCGCCGCGCGGTGCGAAATGTTTCTAGCCGTGATATGTGGCGTTGTCAAAACAAACAGCTGTTGCGGTGCGCATCTAGAGGATATTATTTATTATTATTAAACGTGTTTCTATTTTGCTTATGCGACCTTCATTTCCGGGATCCCTCAATATCTCAACGTACCGTTCCGAAAAGTGAAAATCTCTCATAGGGGAGGATATGGACACAGAACATTGACGATACGAAATTGAGTTGCCTTACGATCCATGAGCAAATGTATGTGAATTATTTGAACTATGTGTCACATTTCATTGCTGACTGCTAAACTCGATAAAACTATGCATAAACTCGATAAAAGTTATTATACTATACTATACTACAAAGTATTTTTCATAATATGTATTTGTCCTTGTTCGACGTTTGAAGTCATTCGTGGATTTTAATGATTTATAATCGTTAACAACACCATTTACGTTCTTAGAACAATTAGCGTAATATGTATGATAAGATTTAATAAATATTTCTAATTGTATACAACTGTAAGAAAACAATTGTTGAGGTGTTTCCATGTTGGTACCTGCAAATAATGATAAAAATTTCATAAATATGCTTCTTTTAAATGTAATTTATGTAGAAAAAATATTTGAAATTTATAAAATCATTTTACAAAATACATTAGGCACTATTAGGAATAGTGCCTAATGTACTCTATGAGGTTACATAAACGTCACTGTTGCTCTATTCTTTTGTTTTTTCAAAAATGTAATTTTTTTACCTCCGTCTCACATTGTTATTAGAAGAGATGTGTTCACATGTTTATATATACGAGTACATGTCCTTTAAATAATGTTAAGTAAAGTTTTCCGAAAAATCAACCGTTTATTGTGAAAACTAGCTCAAAATTCCGCATTTTCAGAAACGCTCAAACGTCATTTTTTCAAAAATGGCCCCAACTTTTTCTTTAAACTTTCTCTTTCTGAGATCTTTCAAAACAATTAAATCTGTGTAATTTGGGAAAAAAACAATATTCCCCAAAATGAACTTTACGTCACTTTACGAATGCACTATGGAACTATCCCTTCGAAAAATTTGAAGAAAAAATTTGGAGCCATTTATAAGAAAATGACGCTTGAGCGAAAGTTTGAGCCAGTTTTCACAGAAAACGTTTGAGTTCTCGAGAAACTTTATATAGCATTATTTAAAGCACATGTACTCATAAATATAATAATGTGAACAAATCGCCGTGAATGAAAATACTAACGACGTGCGAGACAAGTAAAAAAAAACATTTTTATAGTTTTTGAAAAAAACTTGAGCAGACAGAGTAAAAACAGAGCAATATGGTGTTTATGTCATCTCATACACTATATTAGACACTATCCTTACCAAAAGTTTAAAGAAAAAATGAACCGTTTTTGAGAAAATGTCGTTTGCATAATTTTTTAGAATAGCATATATTGCCTGCAATATTGCACGAAAAGTACTAAAATTTCCAAAAAACTTTACATGACCTTAATGAAAGGGAGAACAAATTTTATTTGGAGGAAAAAAAATCTCTATCTTCAATTTTGTAGTTGTAGGAAGGCACCGAAAAAATTTCAATCTTTTGCAATTTCTGAAAATTCAGAGTTAACCGATGAAATCGGACCTACATCACATTTACTCGTATGTGTGTATTTTACTATATTGTTACAAGAAATGTAAAGACAAAATTTGGAACAAATTTGGAAAATGTTCGTAGGGCTTTATGTAAAGTACCCCAAATTTAGAAGAAAGTTTTTCAAAATCGCGGCGCCTCCATTGGCACCAGATCGGCAGGGAAATATCCATTTTGGAAGAAATCGTACGTATGGTTTAGGCGCTAACGCTAACGCTTGCTTACGGACAGCGGACAGACAGAGAGACGAACGGAGAGAGACAGACAGATGGACTGAGGACGTTTTGAAAAAAAAAATTCATTCTCAGAGGATCCCCAAAACCTGTATTTACATTGAAATTTCGAAATCGATTTTCCGCATCATTACATAACTTTCCCTATACTGTAACCAGACGCGATGGTCGGTTGGGGGGAATTTGTGGGAACGTGGCTCTTTTCTTGAAATTTTTGAAAAATAAACACAAAGCCGTTACCACAGAACAACATTTAATTGGATACGCTTTGAAAGCAAAACAAAAAAATTACAGAATGACAATAACCTTGTCCCTAAAATACAAAAAACAAAAACCATTTGGCAATACCAAAAAACATCAAGAGTATAATCAACTGCAAAATTATGAATTTTAAAGTTGGCACAAACTAGAATCACAGCAATATCTTCTGTGACAAAAATAAATTGAAATCCAACAAATTGAATAAAAGATATCTCTGGGGAGATGAGTGCACATAATGTTACATCAGAGGGAAGAGCACAGGCATTTCGGATGACAGAATGTCTTAGTACTTTCTGTTTACAAAAATTGCAATTAACCCTTCCTCAACATACACTGCATTATCATACGTAGTAATTTCTTGCAAAACAATTCACTTCAATTACAAAGATATATGTTGTGTACAATTAAAATGAGTAAACATACTTTTGAAAACACAGAATATTCAAAAGAAGTTACTTAAAAAAACTAAACATGTGTGTTTAACCCTAAATGTGAAACCTTTATTACAACCTACACCTTTGGTTGAAATTGAAAATATGTTTTATTTTTACTCAACAGGCATCCAAATTTCAATAAATATTTCAAGATATTTAAGTTCACTTAAATTCTTCAACAATTCATAGCAAATATACTTTTATAACTATTTAATTATTCATAAATAACCCAAATTGTTTTCTAACTTGATTTGGATTTTACACTATCATCAAAATGTTTGTTTTTTTAAGACAGAAATTGCACTTGCAGTTTATTAACATGACAATATTCTTTCACCATATAAGTGATGTTCTCTCCTAAGTAGGACACACTACTTCAAATATCTTTTGAAAATAGTACATAATGGCTATGAAAATACCAATGGGACGGGTATTTCAGACATTATGCAAGAATGTTAATGGCAAAAAAAAATAATCTGACAGTGAACTACAGGAACAACACTTCAACCTGCATTCTACAGTCAATTGCTTCCAAATTCTCATTACTTTTTATAGTATCATAGTACAAAATTATTTTGTCTTTAACACCGACCTTATTTCGGTGGCCGTGGCGTTCGCCACCGGCGAAAAACTCACAGCGAACTAATGCGGCTGCCGACGCTCTGTCTTGGGCCTAAGTACGTGTTCTCTCTGTAACCACGTCGTACTCCAAGACCAGATGCCTCCGTCGAACGCGCCTCTGCCGTGTGATTTTAGCCACCACTGGGCCAAACCTATCCTTTCTCGCTAACTGGAGTTCGCGGCCACACCATCAGCTTCCAACCTGCTGCTTAAGGTTCTAGTATCTTTCTGCCATGTGCCATGCCTACTGCAAGCTACCATCATACTTTCACTAGAATTTCTATTTCAATATTATTCTCTGCACTAGGCCGACCGCGGGCGCAGTGGTTTCCAACCGAGGCGGCGCGCGCGTTTAGGCGGCGGTCGCGCGGGGATTTTAATTGCCGAGTGTGACCACACTAAGGTTGGTCACAATACTACGTATACACAAACGTAAACGGGAGTAAAGTAAAAATCCCATAACACGTGGTGTAGCCAGAATCCGTGTTTTGTGGGTCCTTGATACCGAAAAACCAATTGAAAGCAAATTCCGTCCGTCCGTCCGTATACCAAACTAGCGTCTAATCTATGCGTATGATTTTTTTCAATTTGAAGAAACTGTTGTCCAGTCTAGGCTGAGTCGAAGCTCTGCGATTTTGAAAAACATTCATTAATTTTTCGAGGTTACTTTATACGAAGCCCCCCGGTCATTTTCGAAATTTTCTCAACAACGACTCCAAATTTTTCTTTAAATTTCTTATAAGAATAGAGTAAAATACACTTGTTAAGGGGGCATAGGTTCGATTTTATTGGTTAATTCAGAATTTCCGAAAATTGCAAATGTTTGAATTTCATTCGGTGTGTTCCTACAACTACAAAATCGAAGATAGACATTTTTTCCTTCAATTAAAATTTGTTCTTCATAGTGTGTTCTTTCTTTAAGGTCATGTACATTTTTTTGAAAATTTTAGTTGTTTTCGGGCAATGTTACGTGCAATATGTGCTATTTAAAAAAATACAAAAACAATATTTTCTCAAAAACGGCTCCAATTTTTTCTTCTTTAAACTTCTGGAAGGGATAGTGTTTAACGTTCTCTATGAGATGACATTCCTCTATTCTTTTGTTTTTTCAAAAATTGCAAAAATGTATTTTTTTTAGTTTTCTCTCACGTTGTTAATATTTACATTAGTTGCGATTTGCTGACATGATTATATTAAGTTTGCTTTAGTAATGTGAAGTACTTTTTACCGAAAACACAACAGTTTCCTGTGAAAACTAGCTCCAAATTCCATATTTTCAGAAACGCTCAAACGCCATTTTTTCATAAGTAGCTCAAAATGTTTTCTTCAAACTCTTCGAACGGATAGTGCTAATTGCACTCTTTAATATGATGTAAAGTTTATTTTGAGCTATTTTTTGTTTTTTTCAAAAATGACAAAAATGTATTTTTTTAAGATCTCTCACATCTTTAATAAGCACTTTTTCTGCAATTTGTGAAACATTATTGTATTTGTGTGTGTATGTACTTCAAGCGACTTCGAATGAAGTGTTGAAAACTCAAACTTTTCGACGACCTTCAAATTTCGCATTTTAAGATCTTTGACGCGGTGTTCATAAAAGCGAGCTCCAAATGTTTTAAAGAAAATTGCATGACAAGGACAAGGTTTTATTATTCTTTAAGATTCTAGAATGAATATTTTCGTTCGATTATTAGGGAACCGAAAAATTAAGAAAATGTCAAAAAAATTTACATTGGGCGGCGGATAGATGGCAGCCGGCACGAGTGTGTGGCAATTCCGAATAGCTAGCCCGGACCCACGGAAATAGAAAATCTAATACGGGAAAGTCTGTGCCATTCTGTATCACCATTAGTTTAAATTATTTATTACCTGCTGTTTAGCATTATCGCATTCATGTGTGTTTAGATTTTACAAATTACTACTTCGTCACATATTCTCACGCTAATTGTCCTGATTGTTACAGATTTTTTTCAGTCTAATTTTAATATTCGGCTCAACTACTATGATATTTCGACTTGCGATTTGTCTTTGAATATAATAGCTGGGAGTGTTACGTGTATCGTCTGCAAAATGTGATTTGGCAGTATAAAAAGAAAAGTAGCATATGGAGGAATCTCTGATAGCTTTATATTTATATATTTGGAGGACCAGCAGACTGTAAATTAAATGATACACATAACACATAAAATTAATTGAGCTGTATGGTATTGCATAGATGGATGGAATATGATAGGGCAAAAAAGAACAACATTAGCTGTAATAAAAAATAACAAATATTTAATTACTAAAAAATTTGAGTTAAAAGGTTAGTAAACAAACAAAAAATATTAAAAAACAGTAAGATAAAAAATTAATGTGAAAAAAGTAATGAAAAAAAAGAACAAAAGTAATTGAAAAACAGTAATCTTGAAATCAGAAGTTGCCAAAAAATTAAAGTCCTTTCTTGCGTTAAATTTAAATAGATTAAAAGAGTGCACTCAAGTAGATTTCTGATGCATCAGAAAGAAGTTTGAAATAAGTAGTCACTTATCCGTTGGAGCTCTGATGGATGTTTCTTGCAGCAGATGTCGGTCGAGAGATGTTGCAGCAGCAGGAGATTGTTGACGGGGATGGCGCAGAGTTGCGACCCCAAATTAAAATGTTGTGCAGAGCAGCGTCTTCTAGCAGATTGCAGTAGGCAACTAGGCGTTGCACCGCATATTGTAAGTAAATGCTAGAGAGCCGCTTCTTGCAACAGATTGCGGTAGGCAAAATAGATTTTGCACCGCATACGAAAGTACGTCTGACCTCTGCGGAGGTTGCCACAAGAGTCCTTGATCTCGTCGGATGAAAAGTTTTTGAAGACTGGTCGGTCGAAATGTTGTCCTTTTGTGACACACAGGGGCGCTAGTGTCAATTTGCGTGTGTGTCTGAGGGCTAGCGCTGTTGGGGAGATGGCGAAGCTTGTGCACGCACTCAGCGCGCACGCATGCCCTTGGAGCCGGAGGGACTCGGACAGGAAGTTGCCAAAAAAAATGCGCCTGGAATAACAGCCTCCGGCACGTTCGCAGTCGCCACCCCCATGGGGGCGGGACGCGCGGAGGGTGGTCCAGCAGGGGTGCAGGGGTCCAGCTGGGCGAGGCAAGGACTGCATTCCTCCGAACGACGCCACTCCGACCGATTTCAACTCACATATTTTTCAACACACTACACTGGTTGTTCAAATAATTGAGTATAAGGAATTGTGCTACAAGAGTCCCCTGGGTGCAAGGAAATAAAAAATTCAATAAATAGTTTTAAATTGGGACGTAACAGGGAGTTTACATATAATATAATAGCTATGGGTTTTACATTATCGGATGTTGGGAAAAATTGCATTGAATATTTATGGGAGTCGGAATTTGTCTTTGGGAAATTGTGAGCACATTGATTATTAAATTATTTTTGCTGTGTTGAAGGACTGGTATTAACGACTGTATTATGTTTTGAATTTGGGGTATAATTGCTATGATGCTGTGGTTTGCTATTGCATTGATGAGTTGGACTACATGAAATTGAGGTTGGTGAGTTCTAGGTAACGGTGCTGTTTGCTTAGCTATTGGCTTGCATTGCGGGAGAGGGAGGAAAGTGTTGATTATTTAAATGTTGCTCACGTTTCACAAATATCTGTTACGGTTTATTGAGATTTTCATCTGAAAGAAATGCAGACCGTGACAGACGAACGTCTTGGTAAACACAGCAGCCTCGATAATTTGCTGAATGCACTTCACAACAGTTATAGCAAGTTCATATGGATTTTTTTGGAACAGTACATTTAGAATATTGATGCTGTCCATCGCAACGAATACACATGACAGTTTTTACATTGCACAGGTGATTACATTTGATCCTAGGTTGAACGTGAATGATACAATTAATAAATTTGTTCATTTTATATATGGATTTTGCTTCATCAGTTTTTGATAAGTCCATAGCACATGTTTGTAATGCCTGTCTTTGTTTATCATATAATCTGGATACTTTAATTACTGGGTAGTTGATGCGTTTAAATTATTTGCATATTTCACTTTAGATTCTGGTATTCCCATTAGCATAACTATAATATTTCTCTGTGTGGTCCCTACATGTGTAAAATGACAATGTTTTATTTTCACAAGATTTCGTATGGTTTATTAAGTCCTCTATATCCGTGAAGAAAACCTTGATTTCATTACGTTGTGTTCAGGTGGTAAAGTTGGTTTTGGCTACTGACTTGATATTTTATAGTTTTTACCTAAAACGTGTAAAGGTGGGATTTTCACTAACGGGGTAACTTTGTCTGGTTCTTTTGATGGTTCTTCTTTCGTAAACATTTCGTTTCTATTTAACACTAGAACATTATATATATCACAAGAATCGTGAGTTGTCTTTTGGTAGAGTTCTGTTCGATAATATTTGATTCACTACTTACAATTTTTTATTGAGGAAGTTGACTTTTATTGAGGAGTTTTACCTAGCTCAAGATCCTGAATCGAAGTGTGTCTATCAACTTTAATGTTCTCTGACGTGGTCATTTGCCTCTTTTTAATTTGGCTTTTGCACACTTGTCAAGACCAAACTTCATGCAGATGTTATTGCTAAAATCATTGATGACAGACAGCATTTGGGAGAGAATCGCTTCATTCTTAGCAAACACTTTCAGATCATCCATGTAAAACAAATGTGATACACGCCTTTCGCCACCATGGAGCTTAAAACCAAAGTCAGCTTGCGACAACTAGTCTAGATAGTGGGATCAAACTAATGCAAAACAGCAGACGGGATAGTGAATCTCCTTGAAAAATACCCCTGTTAATCTGAATACTTCTGGTTTCTACTGCTTCCTTTCCGCTGTGTATTAGTAACCTGGTACTCCACGACTTCATACTAGCCTTGCAAAATTCAATAAGTCTAGGATGAAATCGATAGATCTCCAGGGTCTTCAAAATCCAATCGTGTGGTACACAATCAAAGGCCTTTTGGTAGTCAATCCAAGCCATGCTCAAATTACGTTTGCGTTTCTTTACATCATTCAAGATAACTTTATTCAGTAGCAAGATTTCGTTACAGCCATAAGAGCCTTTACGACATCCTTTTTGTTCAGCTGGCATTAGATGATTCTTATCTAGGATGCCTGTACATTTTGTCAGCTATGGCTGAAGTTATAACTTTGTACAGGACTGACAGACACGTAATTGGCCTGTAGTTCTTCGCCAAATGAGCTGTCTCCCGCTTTGGGTAGAAAATACGTGATGCCGCGTGTGAGCCATTCCGGGAGTTCCTTTGGGTTATCTAAAATTTTATTAACAGCCTTTGCTAGATGAGAATGTATTGCTGTTAATTTCTTAATCCAATAAATCTGGATCTTATCAATCCCGGGGGACTTCCAGTTTCCCATGTTCTTAATTGCTTGGAAGAGGTCCTCTTCCGAGAATTGGTGAACATCTTCCACTGTTTCTACAAGTTCATCGGCAGCATCGACTTCAGATTGAAGCGTCTTTGTTGTAGGATCTGCTCTCCTCCCAGATTCCTGCCCAAAATGCTTCGACGTCATCCTTTGAAGGAGTAACAAGCTTTGGCCATTCGGGTTTCGAGTCAGTTTGCGATAGAATCTCTTCGCGTCTGTTTCAAACAACCGGTTCTGTAGACGGAAATCTATTCTACGTTTGTAACGTCTAATTCTTTGAGCCCATGCTTGAATTTTCTCTTTTAGCTTCTCAACTATCATTAGCCTGCTGGTGTCATTTCAATTTGGTATTTTTGTTCAACATTGAATATTTTTCGTTGAACTTTAAAGGTGTGCGTTGATTTACGAAGATGCCTCAGCTAAGAGTGATATTTCACGCCGGGTGTCGGCTATCCGTTTCATAATTCTGTTCATCCATGGGGGTACAGAGCTCTTTACTCTGTTTTGCTGTCGGCCGCCGGTGTTCTTGGCTGGCCCCAAAATTATCTGAGATACTAGATATCCAGTTGCATATATGATGTGATTGATTTCAGTAATATCTAGATCTCTGCCTGGGGTCTCCACCACCTCATTTAAGACAGAATTCACTGTTTCTATCACTCTTTTAGCTTATTATTATTATTATTATTATTATTATTATTATTATTATTATTATTATTATTATTATTATTATTATTATTATTATTATTAAAGCTATACCATCCCTGTCCTGGGCAAAGCCTCCAACTCTCTGGTGGGGTATCTCACAATAAAGAACTTACGGTGTAGGCTACGTCATGAGTAATGATATTTATGAGATATACACCACACGTAATGAGGTGGGTTTTGCAGTCTGCATTCGAATTCACTTTCTATACCTAAATGCAAAATATTAGCTTCTGGTGCGCCGGGCTTTTACACGCTGGTGAATATAATTATTGACGATTGCAATATGTGTCAAACAACAGAAATCCGACGAAATTCATAGTTATGAATTAATAATAACGATTGATTAAAATTCCAAAATCTGTCCCTCCTCCCGACCGTCATTTATTTGTTATTACCATTGGTGCCTTTCACAAAAAATCGAAACATGTTGTATACAAATGAGAGAACCAAATGCTAGCAAAAACCTTGCTAGTATCCATTTATTGAAACCCGCATGAGAGTACGACTCACTGATTTCCATTTTACGAAAGTCACATTCAGACCGCATTAAAGAGAAAGCACATACACTTAGTATTCATTGATGTCGTCGCCACGGGCCCACTTCAAAGCCGTCCCTCGCCGTCCTTTTCCTCCAGTTTGTCTATTGTTCTCGCTAGTTGCTGCAAGTTTCCCGTGTGCCACATTCAAGATGGCCGCCTCCGAGGCGGCGGAGGCTCTAATGTCTCAACACTTCCGCTCAGGAAGTAATTTTCCCTTCCAGCTACGCGTCTACGTGAGACCCCGAGGACCACTACGCTGGCAAGCAACGAGAGGGACAGATGCAGAGAGACAAAGACGGAATCTGCAAGGCAACGCAAACTATCTTCCTACTCTTTCTCCCTCCCTTCTTTTCCTTCTAAGATCACACGCGTTAACTGTGTCCCTTGGGACTTCTCATCGCGTTTCCTCGCTTTTGTCTGACTTGGTCTCGTTCTTTTGTTCCTCGCGCAGGTCGTAATGTATCTCGTCTCTACAGCTCACCAACTTCCTCTGATTGGCCTGCTTTCTTTCTTTCTCGTTTCTCGCTGTTCCGCGCGCGCTCTCCTGCGCGGCGTGTGCGGCCCGCAGAGGGGGGACGCGTGCTGCAGTGCGCGGGGAAGGCTATTGCGCAGGGTGCGACCTGCAGAGTAGTAAATCGGGCGTGGCGGATCCGGGGGGCCGGGGTTCGAGGCGCGGTGACAGCGGTGGCAATTGGCGGCAGTGACGGCGGGCGCTCCACGCGTGGTGTAGCATGGGGTGCCGTACTTCTCCGTCCACACAGAACCGCTCTCCATGCAGCACCGTTTCTTTCTATGTCCACATCGTTTCCTTCTCCGTCCGCACCGAACACCTTTTCAATTCACACCGTACCCCTATCCATCCACAGCGATCCCCTCTCCGTCAACCCTTTCCTCTCTCCATCCCAAACGAACCCCTTTCTGTCCACACCGGCCCTCTCTCCCCCATACCATTCCTCTCATCGTCCACATCGTCCGTTCCTTCTTCGTTAACCTGGTCCCCTCTCTGTCCGCAGCGTACCCCTCTTTTCAAACCGTTTCCCTCTCCGAGTACACTATTTCCCTCTTCATCCACACCATCCCCCTCTCCACCCACGCCATTTCCTTCATTGACCACACCGTTCCCCTTGCTCCAACCCGGTCCCCTCGCCTTCCACAACCTTACCCTCTCTGTCTACACCGTACTTCTCTCTCTGTCCGCACCGTTCCCTTCTCCGTCCACACCGTTGCCCCCTCCGTCCACACCGTTCCCCTCTCCGTCCACAGCGTTTTCCCCTCCGTCCTCACCGTCCACCTCTCTCCATCTAGGCCGCCCTTCATTCTCCGCGTCGCGTGTTCGCCGCGCCGCCGCCGTTGAGTTATGGCGAGGACATGGAAAGCAGGCGGCGACGGCGGCGGCGGCGACTTCTGGCGTCTCGTTGCGCAATTAAGAGCCGACCGCTCCGAGGGAGAGGGTGCGACGCCGCGCCGCTGCGTGTCGAGGCGATGCGTCTTCGCGCGGCCGGCGACGCCCGGGCGCTGTGGGGGCGTGAATGGAGGGAAACTGGAGCGAGAGTGTTGGTAACAATTAGCCTTTGATTGGAAACGGGAAAGCGTTGACAATTATCAGTAAAAAATAAAAAAAGAGATGGTAAGATGTATGACAAACAATACTGAGGAGTCAAAAAGGTGACGGATTGAATAAGATGGAAAGGGGTCTGGAAATTGAGTACAGAACGAGCCGTGACGAGATGAGGAAACGTTAGAAGTCATGTACAAAACAATGGGGCTTAGCTAGTCGTCCAGATCTGTGGTTGTCAAACCGGAAGCAGCTCACGAAAAAAAGAATGAAAAGTAAGGAAATGAATGGTCAAGAATTGTATCTTAAAGGAATGAGATTAAGGCAAAACGGGAGGGGTTTTCGCATGATAAGGAAATCAATATATTTCTGTAGAATCTAAAGAATGGTTTTCCTTCCGCAGAGAAATGGAGAGAGAGAGAGCGAGAGCGAGCTCGACATGGAAAAACGAGAGATGATAGAGCTCGTAGTGAGGAGATCGAGAAGTAGCTGAGGAGCAATGGTGAAGAGACATGGCCTGGAGCGCGTGACAGAGAATGGCAATAACGGTCTCGGGACCTGTGGGAGCGAGAGAAGTAATGGGGGTGGCGCGGGGCACGAGGTCCGTTGAGCGCAGTGCGGGGCACAAGGATGCTCGACCGGCGCCCGGAGTGCGGAAAGCGAGGAGAGGAGGAGGGTGGGGTGCGGGGACTGAAGTATGGGAAGCGGGGAGTGAGGAGCGAAACCCTTGTCGCGGGATATGGAGCAGTGTGTGGGAACCTGGTCGGGGGAAGTGCGGCTTACGGAGTGCGGTGCAGGGACCGGGAAGTGGGGACCAGAAAGCGGGGATTGGGAAGCGGGATCGGGAAGCGGGGTCGGGAAGCGGGTCGGGAAGCGGGGTCGGGAAGCGGGGTCGGGAAGCGGGGTCAGGAAGCGGGGTCGGGAAGCGGGGTCGGGAAGCGGGGTCGGGAAGCGGGGATCGGAGAGAGGGGATCGGGAAGAGGGGATCGGGAAGCGGAGATCGGGATGCGGGGATCCAGGAGCAGAGACGGGACGTGGAACGAGAAACGAGGACCGGGATTCGGAGAGCGAGTGACCGAGAAGCGGGTACCGGGAAGCGGGGAACGGAAGACGCGCGGGCCGGGCGAGGCCGGAAGCGTGGTGCGGGGAGGGCCCTCCACCTTCGTCTTATGAGGCGGCGTCGGCCGCGCCGCGCCGCCCTCGCGTCGTCGCAGAGAGAGCGAACCCGTGTTCCGCAGGGGAAGAGGCCGCAGAGCTGCGGTGGAGCGCCGCCACACGGGGGCGTCCGTCGCCGCGGCGTCCCCTGCAGCCGGCGGAGAGGGTGCGGACCGACGCAGCGGCGACGCTCCCTCGCAGGGCCGGAGGGGGCGGATAGAGCGTCACTGGGGAAAATGGTGGAGACAAAGAAATCATGCGCAAAGGGATAAATCGGCAGGAGGTGGAGTAAGGAAATGTAGATAAAGCATTGGGCAGTGGATGAGATTAAGCCAGGAAGAAGTCGTAGAAGAGATAAGAGAGAGAAGGAGTTCGTCTGTGGTAATATTTCACATGTTGCTAGGTGAGTATGACAGGACGGAGTACTCAGACGACAAAGATGAGGACGCTAGAGCCCTATCGCCGATATTACGATCGTAGATCGAATTGACTGGGATTGTAAATTATCTGTACCGCATTCGATGAGCTCTTCGGTTTTGGACATGATGGCTCTGTAACTGATAAATACCGGACACGAGATAATTACCGGTCAGTATAAACGTAAAAACTAATATCTGAGGATAGACAGTAAAAATAACACTTGTTCATTTCAAGATAAGAATTATCAAATGGCCAAATTTGAAAAATGGTTCACTTCAGAATTATTTTTCTCCAAAAAATGTAGAATATGATATCAATTATCGATTTTCTTTCAAATCCACAACTAAATATACTCGTATTTTAATGCCTTCATTTTTATAAGTATAGAAAGATGAAAGATTCTGAGAAGAAGGATGTTGCGGTAATGTTACGCAGGCTCAACGAATATTTCACACATTTTAGCGTTGGGGCTACACCTATTACCATCGCATGCATAATGCAACGCGCATAATGCATACTATATTGAACCATAGAACATCATACATTACTAAACTTTGTCTCTGTTCTAGGAGATGAAGCTAATTGCTTTATGGAAAACTAAAGAGAATTTAAATCATAGGTCATGGTGACTAAATACAAAATACAGAATTACGTAATATCATGAAAACATTGCAACTAAATAATTTGGAGTTAGAAAACACATCTAATAATAAAATACCTAATAATACGCATCTAATAATAAAACAGTACCTAATATTGACCTGCAAACTCTTGCACCGGAAGAAGGGAGAAGGAAGACAACTATTTCCGTTCTTTTCTGTAAATAGTAAACTTTATTTACGAACATGCATAAAAAATGTGAAATAATAGTTAAAAAATCATATTAGCGTACATTATTTCATATTTTTAATAGTTTATTCAAAATTAATGCAAAGCGATATTTATCTGTTAAACATACTTTAAACGAAACACAAGAAACACTCTTATTTGATTTTAAAATATATTTATTTTTGCACGAATCAAAAAGAAATCAGACGAATACTCCTCGAAGTCTGGGTCGATTTATCTTCTCATGGATCATTTACCAAGTCATCTCTCATTTCTCAACGTCCCTCTAAGAAATCCGACATTCTATCCTTCTGCAGTGCAGTTCTTTTTCTGGACGGGAAAGCCCAGGATGTTTCGTTGCTTTGCTGTGTTTTTATTCATCAGTATGCAAATGGGCGGGCGCCTCTTAGCGTGGGCATCGAACGAAGGAAGGCGTGCCTTCCGCTCAGGGTTTATCACCTCAGTGCACTTCGGGTCGTGTATCTCAATCAAGTACAATGTAATGGAGACATGTAGTATATTCTGGTTATTTAGTTTTACAAATAGTCATGTACGTTTCACTCGAGAAGCAACAGAATCATCTCGATAAGGAGATCGATTCAAAATAACATCTATAGAAAGAGTTCAAAAATATTTATCTGCGCCTCGCATGTTTGGAACTTTCTTAATATTACAGTAAATACTTCTTTAGAATCATCAATAATTTTTGCTCTTGTAGGTATTTTATGCGTAACTTAATTCCGTTTCAAATTTTGCAAAATTACACAGATCTACAAAATGAAACTTGTCGTAATCATCAGAAATACTCGTATAATTATATTTTTCTAAACCAGTTTTTAACACAAATTACGGTTTTGCATTCAGATTTACGCCATAACTCACCATTTTCCTGCAATAACGAATCATTTTACAATACGAAAAATCGGCCATATTTGTTTTCTTAATAAATTGTGTTAGTAAAACTTACTTAGAAATGTGATTAACTCCCATGTCTCTTGTGAACTGCTTCAGAATATTCTCTAGTTCCATATCTCTATATCCAGCAGTAATATGCCATTGTGGAGTACTAATTCCAGAAACTTTGATAGCGCTGCTCCATTGTTTTGATATCTTGGTGGAAACGGTCACCTTTCATTCATGCCACAGAGATGATCAGTGAAGAAAGCTATATGGAGTGTAGAAAGTGTAACTTAAGTGACATCCTACAGCCCAGGTTTTGAAATGTACACAAAAGTCTCCTGATTCCATTAACAAAATATGAAAATTTAATTTTCCCTAGGAAACGTTCGCACACCCACTGAAAAATATCTCGGCATCTTTTTCTTCTGGAGTCATCGTTTGCGTGATCGCATCATCTTTTAAAATATCTCGGATTTGGGGTTCCATGAAGATTACTAACTTCATTTTTGCTGCGTTGATTTTTGGAAATGTTTTAGAGTTACTTGAATGCTCCAGTTAGCCTTGCCTATCGTCTTCACCAAACAATTAGCCCAAGATTTGTATGAAGAAGAAGGACAAATCTGTTGGAATCTACGCCACTGACTTCTTCTTGTGAAGGAATCAAACACGTAGAAAAAACATTTTTGGATTATTTTTATACTTTCGAGGTATTTCTTAGGTAATACGTTATTAATAAAACACGGATATAGAGCAAAGGATCACCCGCTCTACCACCCGCAACAAAAACACTGGTCTGTATTAATTTTGCGTACCCAATTCGAGAAACCTTCATTGACAACACGCGACTCTCAAGCGAATGCAGAAATCTGCTATCGTATGTGTTTTGAAATAAGGTCAAAACAAGAGCTCAGTTCATCCCCATCCTCAGCAGTTTCTGAAGGAATGGCATTACCGTTGGGAATTCGCACAGTCACCATATGAATATCGTTCTATCTCAGAAAATATTTATGTTAGAAAAAATCTAAACACTCACTTGGAATCAGGACGTGACTCTCTTGCTAATTTCTCATATTTTCTTTCCTGATGATTTTTCATTATTGACTCGGTAAGTCCTTATTTTGGGGGGATAATTCACACATTTGCAATATAAAAACAATCGAAGCACAAAACCAATACGTGCTAGAGAAATTTTAAGTATGTGTTTGGAATCAGGGTGTGATACATAGTAAGTCACACATACTTTTATTTGTGACGATTTTTCATAGTTGACTTGTGTTATTAATAAAAGGTTTAAACTATAACATTAACACAATCTATTACCTATTCATTGCATCACTCTTAACTCATGATTTTCCATTCTGATATTCAAATAAAAATATCGAAAGAAGGCGATGGATGAAATAGATTTGGTAGTGGAAGACAAGAAAGGCGAGTATAAAGATAACTGCAGTCGGTTTTTGTTGGAGCAATGAGAAGATGAAGATGATGATGAAGAAGAAGAAGAAGAAGAAGAAGAGGGGTTGTAAAAAAAGACTCCGATAGAGAAGAAACCAGAAATAAAGAGAATCTGAGATAAGGGAGAAGAAAAGAAGAAATACGATGCTCGAATTAGGTCTTATTATCGTAGCCTGTCTTCTACATTTGACCAATAGATTTATGTTTTAACTGAACAACGAAAGTCAATAAAACATCTTGTGAACACCAGTTTCTAAACTACATCCTTCTTTGATGCTTTACGATACATCTTCCAAAACGGTAGCTCTGAAAAAGGCGCCACGCGCCAAGGCAGGGGGCCAAGTCGATAAACGCACGAGAAGGCGCATGTTCTCGTGAGGGGAGCACCCGCAGGGGAGGCCGGCATGCGAAAGTGAACGCGAGGGCTGAACGCGGACAAATGTGGGGCGCGGGGCGGGATGGGGATCATAAAACGCCTGGCCGGTGGCTGCCAGAGGACGCAAGGGGAGAAGAGACAGAGCTTTAAGTGCAGCGGCGTTGAGGGGAGAGGATCGCTGGTTGAACCGTGAACACAATGTGGATGACCGCACAACCCACTTTCGTGCAGCGTGTCCATTTGCTTGTCAAGAGGCTCGCAGGCGGGCCTTCTCTCTTCTTTGCTGACCCTGACCTTCCCTGACTTGAATGAGGTCGGGTCATACACCGCTTGATATTTCGTAACCGAGCAATTTCTAGCCTAATGCTGGACGCACTATTAAAATTAGTGGTGCTACAACAGCACGTATTTTCTCATATCATTTGTAACGACTACGAATATTGTAATACTACACGAAGTAGCAAAAGTGTTCCCAACAAACAAGTTTTTTTCTTCCGCACCAAGATTTCCGACGCTTTACAAAAGTTTATCGTTTGCATGTGAAATTTTAAAAAATTCAGAGATTTTCATTTACATTATTTCTCAAGACACAATTTTAATGAACACAATTTTATTTAGAAAAAATCTCTACTATCGGTATTAATGTTCTGCAATTTTGTTTTTGATTTTCGAAAGCTCAGAGGGATTAACTAAAAAGATACCTGCGCCATTTTAAAGCATTCTTCATGACTTTTTACGATAAATCGTAATCAAAAAATTTGGAGCCTTTTTCGAGAAACGTTTGAAAATGTTGAGGCTTCTTGCAAAGGGCCCCAAAAATCAAAATATCCATATCAAATCACCAGAGCCTCGAGTTCGTTCAGATTTGATGGGGAAATCAATTATGGAGAAAATCGTCAGAACGGTTTAGGTCCTAGCGCTGTCCACAGACAAATGGACTGACAAGCAGACTTTTGCCGTCAAACGATTTTTCGATTTTACAGGGCGTCACAACTACGTGACGAGGGGGTAGGAGGGGACACCGTGTCTGTTGATTGGGCTCAGAGTGATCACAAGAATCTGAAGGAAAAGTATTCATACAGACGGCAGTTTAACAAAAATATTTAATTTAATTACTTTCATGTGTGGAACTTAAAATGAATAATTTTTATTTACTATCTAAAATGAATTATGCGAAACGTAAATATTCTGATAATATATTAAGTCATTAAAGTATGAATGAATGAAAATACTCATACATTCTGTTTTCACATTTTTTAAAAAATTTGAATTGCTACTAAATTTTTAGTTTGACTTGATTGTCGGTCTACACTCAGGCATAGAATGAATCAATTTGGTGATCTTCAACCTATCCTTTTTCTTTACAAAATAGTCATGTAGAAATTTTTTTGAAGAGATGTTGCTTTTAGAGTTTTCAGGAATCACCATAAATATTGGGTTTGATTTAATATATTAGTGCTGTGGAGGTGATATTTATGTATTTTGAAGTGTAATCTAATAAGCACTTTATATAATTAATTCCCCTGTGCATTGGATTTTTATCTGGAATTGAAACTTTAATGTCTGTAGTTCCCAAGTTTTTGGTCGTGAATACTAGTTTCGTCATAAGGATGTTAATAAAATGTTTAAGAACCATTCTATCATTTAATTACTGAAGTTCTACCTCTTGGTTTCTTCACTATTTCCTATTGTGTTCTTTAAAAACTTGCATTTTCCTTCGCAAGTAAATAAAACTTTATCTGAGAATCTACAGAACAAGTCTTATGATGCTGAGTATAATTTACTCTTTTTCTCATTTTAACTTAATCATTAATGAATGATTTTTGCTTGGTACAACCATTACATTGATTTCTATAACAAACTTCCGAAACGTGAATGGCTTTTTATTAAATTTTGATGCAATATTTAATTGAAAAAATTCAATTGAAAAAATATTAAATTTTGTAGCAATTTGTATTGAGTTTTTCGTTAATTTTCTGAGATCGTATTGTCTCACATAATCGCTTAAATAGAACTTTCACCCCTTCCAAATTTTTCGCCGATTTTATTTCTCAAAAACCTGTTTAAATTTACTGAATTATCTGTTAAATTTACTTAAATTGTAGATCTTGGCATTCCTACAATTTTGGAAATTTGCGATAGAAACTGATAAGAATTATGAGTTCGAATAATCCATGTCTTCATAAGTGGTTTCTTTAATTTTGCGACTCGTTTTAGAATTATTTATTGATACATGTTCTATTTGAGTGAATGAAAGATACAATACTATCCAGACATTTGCACGACATCATTATATTACAGATTTTAGAAATACGAACATGAATATTAAGATAAACATCACAAAGAAACAACAACACATGAACGAATACTTCACACGCATGTATTGGAAGCACTCTTGACTAACTCTTAAGATAGTTCTATCTTACTGTTACGGGAAACACCATGAAGGAAAACGGTCCTAATTGCCATTGGGCTTCTAATTGAGTGCGGTTTAAATACGTTTGTTGTGCATTTTATCTCAACAAATATTTATTTATATTTAAAAATAACAACAAGATTTCGAAGCGCCTTTTTGTTGTTAGGGATGAAAAAATAAGCGAGTTCCCACTCCGCTTTAAATGTACTGGCTTCAACAGTCTTTCGTTTCTTTTCGGAAACTGCCATGTCGAACGAAGTCAGGTAAAGAGACTCGCACCGAAAGAACCCCCAGCAGATTCTAATAAGCTAATTGAACTGGCTGCTTGAATTTATTCGCGAGCCGACCTACCGATGAATATCAGCAGATGCTGGAACTCACACCTAATACGCTATTTGCGCTGAGGTGCTGTTGACGCATTGTGGAATGTCGAGGCCTGGTTTTATCCCTTGCATGCGTTTTGTAATTGTCATGCCTACTGTTTATGTCATTTTCGTAATACTTTTATATTTGGGATTTTGTGCAATTTTTATGCATTTCGTTATAGTAATTCTTTTTCTTAGTAGTAATTAAATTTTCTGGTACTGTCGTGTTTACTAGTTCGTTTATCGGTAATATTTCCTTGGAGTTGTTTTAAATATTTTTCTTTGTTACACAACGTTAATGAGTTTTCACACTTCCTTTCTTTGTATTTTCTGGTTCCAACCCCTCACTCTTAAGGCAAACATTGGATTATTTTCCCATTTGTGAGCACAGGGGCAAGACATGTTTACTTTTTGTTTGGTAACATTACTAATTGTGTCTTAGAAAATTCTCATTTGCATTTTTTATCCGTAATTTGTTTATATCGTGGTTAGGCGGAAGAGTGGGTCCGATGACTCGACTCTCGTCACATTAATAGCCTCAATTAAACAATGACCCACCTTTCGCTCGTTTGTTGTACTGATTGCCAGTTCACGCTAAGCATCATGATTCTGTCAGGGAATCTGTAAATATTTATCTCTCCACTGATTTGATCTTTTTGTCCTTTCCTAGAGTTCCTCGTTGTAATGGACAGAACGTGCTCGATGCGGTTTAAAAAGTGTTCCTGTAGATCAATTAATTGAATATCGGATTCGCTTTATCTGTGACGGCAGATTTATACTACCACCAGAACAAAGTGTCTTTTAATCAATAACAACACACCGTTAGGTAGAGCCTCTGTGGTTTGCACGTGCATTTGATGATGCGATAATTCGAGCAATGGCCACTCGTACCGTGTATTTCAAAGCTTTACTCGGAAATATTCGTTCAATATTCGATAAAAACCTAACGATAAAGTGCAAAAATATTATGCAGAGTCACCGTAAATTTCAAAAAACGCTGACTCCCTTTATTTAATAATTGCCTCCATAGGAACGTTTCAACAAAAACCTACAACGAATATCCCGTGAATTTGAAACAAAACTGTATTATTTCGTATAGGTCAAGTGTAAATTGAGAAAATAATTTTAGCAACAAACCCATCCATAGTCAACTTCTTATATATCTTTTTGTAATCTTGTTTTAAAAATAAAATTATTTATTTTACAAATAAAAATCTTTAAATAAATAAATACAAAATTCAGAATTAAAATAAACTAGAATATACAAGAAGTCAATGGATATTAGAATGAAAGCGATTTTAAAGGAAAGCAGAAAACGATTAGCTAGCATTGCTAGAATCCACCCTTAACGTTTAGTTACTCGCGCTGGCGTACTTTGTACGCCACTGGAACTGTTATCGCCGTAGTTGTCTGATAACATCAGCGCGCGTTCTTATATTTGACCTAACCTCGCAGAAGGCATTCAGCTGCATTCTCCTCGATACTCAGCTGCGTAAGATTTACTATATTGGCTATACGATTGTATTTCCGTTGGAAAGCGATCGCTGGCGTTATTCCTCCACCACGCGGGTACCAATGTGAGTTTTCATTTCATTTTATCACAGGATTCTTTTATTTATAGATGCAATTAAACTAATTTATTTTGTCTTGCATTAGGAACAATACAGAGATAAATAATTTAATGCAAAATAATTATTACATATTAGAAAATAATTATTACATGAGGAATCGTCAGAAGACGAAATTTGCTGGTTGAAGAACAAATTTGCTGGTTGCAGAAGTAGACGCCGCCGTCTGGAGTCATAGCGGCCGGTTTGAATTTCGCGCCCCGAAGTGACTTTTAATCTCAATTTTCTCAAAGACAAAATTTTTTTCGGAAAAACTGGACCTACCATTCTTGATGACTGGCAACATAGAATTTGGGGCATTTTTTGTAATGGGAGCTTCCGGACATCCTGTATTCTGTAATAATTTCACACCGTTCTCATTTGTGAAGGAGGATTATTAATTAATTTTGCCCTGTCCCTCTAACCTGCCGTCGCCGCGGTGGGGGTGTGGGTTCCGGTGTGGGGGTGAGGCCTCACTTTAGCCAATCGAAATATCGACGCATGCCCGTTGAAAATATTTTTTTTGGAGTGCTAGAATTCTAGAAATGTCATTTTCGCTTAATTTCCTTCTGAGAAGCTCAAAGCTCTGGTGTCCGGTAACGGTTGTGCCGAACGGTATAATCCGTTCATGGACTCTCGGCTAAGATTGTGAATGGCGACCTTCTCAGAAAGCGGCGACAAAACTCTTAGGCCGTGTCCTGCGTGAGCTACAACCGGTTTTTTTTATTTATTTTAAATAGGATTATTATACAAAGTTCAGTTTTTACAACTCTCCATTTGCTTTGTTGACTTACATCTAATTCTATAAACTAAATCTATTGAACACTACAATTGACGAGGAGACTCACCGAGCACCTCTAAGAAGCATTAATATTTGCAAAAATGTTTAGGAATGAGTGGATAGGATATCTATTTTTTATTCTTGTTGGGGTTTCATTAAATTTACCTATGCTGATGTGTCTATCTTGGTTGATGAGGGTTAGGTTGGAATAGAAGTTATTGGCCAGGAATGCTATGTGGTGTGCGATGGGATTAAGGTTAAATTCGTGGTGTAACTGCTTATTGGAAATAAACCAAGGGGCTTGAGTGATGGTTCTTAGAAATTTATTTTGAATTATCTGTATTTTGTTGATGTTATATTTTGCTGCATTTGTCCAAATTGGATAAGCGTACAGAAAAAGAGGTCTTATGATGGTTTTATACAAGATGATGCTATTGCTTAGTGAGAGTTTCCTGTGATTTAAGAGTGGTTTTAACTGTATTAATTTTGCTTTGGCTTGCTGAACTTTGGTGTCTATGTGTATTTTCCAATTTAATGTGGTGTCCATATGGAGGCCAAGGTATTTAACGGCATTGTTATGGGGAGTCCAAGGGATTATGTTGTTGTTCATTTTAAACGGCGTAGGGAAGGAATATGGTCTGAAAGTGAAGACTTTAGCTGTAGATTTCGAGGGATTGATTTTGATTTTCCATTTCGTTGCCCAGGTTTCTATTTCATTTAAATGGGATTGAATTTCGTTGGCTATGTAATTAATTGAGGAGTGGGACATGTAGATTACCGTATCGTCTGCAAACAGGGCTATGTGAGTGAATCTTGATGTAGGCATATCTGCTGTATATAAGTTGTAGAGTAATGGAGAGAGAGGTGATCCTTGAGGTAGTCCTGCTGTAATGGGTCGGGGGTTAGAATTATGATTTTCTATTGCAACTGAGAAAGTTCTATTGGTTAGGAAGCTTTTGATTATTTTGAAGAGGTACGTAGGGGTGCCTATTGATAAGAGTTTATAGTTTAGTCCTTCATGTCATACCCTGTCAAATGCTTTAGCGATGTCCATGAAAACTGCTATTGAAAATTGTTTTTTTTGGAAGGAGGAGTGGAAATGTTCAGATATGCGCAAAAGTTGATGTGCTGTGGATAGTTTATTTGTGAACCCAAATTGATAGAATGGTATGAGGTGTATTTTTTTCAGGTATTGGTTTAATCTTGTTAGAATTAATTTCTCAAAAATTTTTGCTAAAGTGGGGAGGAGACTTATGGGCTTATAGTTGTCAGGGATGCTATGATTTTTATTGGGTTTGGGGATAGGGAGGATGAAAGAATGTTTCCAGGTATTAGGGTAGTAGCCAGTTCTTAAAGATGAGTTACATATGTTTACAATGAAAGCTATGGCAGAATTGGGTAGGTTTTTGAGAATTACATTGTTTATTTTATCGTGACCGGGGGCTTTTTTATTTGGAAGGGATTTGATAACTTTTAGAGTTTCTTGTGGAGTGATGTACTTAATTTGTTGTGGAACGTTAAAATTAGGGGAATTCGCGACGAGTTGAATTTGAGTGTGATCTGGGTGGGGAGATGTGAGGTTTGGTGTGAAAGTTGATGCGAAATGGTCGGCTAATACTTCCGTTTTATCAGCAGTTGCGTGTTTTTTCCCATTTGAAGTTGTTAGTGGGGGGATTATAGATTTTTTTCTGAGTATTCTTTTCGTGAAGTTCCAGAGTGAGTTATTACTTGTATTTAATGAATGAATGATATTATTGTATTTAGTTTGTTTATAGTGTTCAAGTGCTTTTCTATTGATTTTGGTTAGAGTATTGAGTTCTTTCTTTAATGAAGGGATTCTAAGTGCCATCCATAGCCTCCTGGTTTTATTTTTAGTTTCTATGATTTTGATAATGCTTTGTGGTAGTTTGTCTGCTGTGTGTTTCCGAAGAGTGATCGGTCGAACCCAGGATTCGGTGAAAGAGTAAGCCAGAAATTTTTTTATAAAAGCTTATTTTTTTCAAAGTAGAATCTATCTTTTAAGTGACTATCACAACTGATGATAAACTAATTTTAACTGGTAATCACTGGGTACCGCATCTGTTTAATTATGTGCGTTCTTTTTTCCAAGCTTTGATTTTATTGGCATCAACTTTGAGAAGTGACACGCATTCATACAAACATAACAATTTCCATTGAGGGTTAAAACACGGTTCGCAGGTAGAAATGAAAGATAATTGATTAGCTTCCATGTCATTCACTTTATCACGCTCTGTAAGACGTTGCCTCTACGAAGCGTTCTTCGGCCGATTCCGCCAATCATCGGATCACCTCTTTGCTTATATCTGGTGGACGTTATTATATTTAGAGTTTGTGTTTATAAAAACGAGTTTATACGAGTACTTTTATTTTATTACACCTGGTCTGCAAGTAAAAAACTGCATAGGAGTTTTATATATTTTCTTATAGACTTCAACTTGGTAAAAACGAAAAAAAAAAATACCAAAAATATTTCATCTCGTCAGTTTTTTGTTACTCTTAATTTTTTTTTGTATTTTTAGCGTAAAATTCCTAATTAAAACATAGCATTCTGCTTTTTGTTTTAAAATGGCCTTAAAACTAAGACTTCTCGCATTAATGGTATCAATTAAAACTGAACTTGGCCATAAATGAAAACTGGTGGTGGTACAGAATGCCACAAACTTTCCCGTATTAGTTTTCTAGTTTTTTGGTCTCGGCTAGCTATACGGACTGGCCATGTACTCTTGCCAGCTGCCATCGATCGCCGCCCAAAGTACATTTTTTTTATATTTTCTTAATTTTTCGGTTTCGTAATTATAGAACGGAAATACTATTTTACGAATATTAAAGAAGAGCAAAACTTCGTCATCAACGGCAAGTTTCTTTAGAAACTTTGGAGCCGTTTTTTAAGGAAATGACGTGTAAGCGATACTCTAAATTTAAAATTTAAAGCTCCTTTTCACAGAAACTTTTTAAGTTTTCGAAAAACTTTATTTAAAGTTATAAGAAGCACTTTACCTCACAATTACAATAGTGTTTACAAATTGCGGGAAATGTGACGTGGAAACAAGATTTTCTCTAAAACGGCTCTATTTTTTTCTTTAAACATTTGGTAAGGATAGTGCCTAATATACTCTTTAACATAACATAAACGCCATATTGCTCTATTCTCCTTTTTTTCTCAAAAATTACAAAAATGAAATTTTTGACCTGAATCTCTCGCGTCGGTAATATTTATATTATTGGCGATTTGTTCATATGATTATATTTATGAGTAGATGTGATTTGAAAATGTGAAATAAAGTTTCTCAAAAACTCAACCGTTTTCTGTGACACCAAGCTCCTAATTCCGCATTTTCAGAAACGCTCAAATGCCATTTTCTCATAAATGGATCCATATTTTATCTTCAAACATTTCGAATGGATAGTGCTCTTTGCACTCTTTAATATGGCGTCTAGTTGAATTTGGGGTATTTTTTCGATTTTTAAAAAAATAGACAAATGTATTTTTTGGAAACATCTCTTACACCGTCAATATGCATATTTCCAGCAATTTGTAAACACTATTGTATTTGTAAATTGATGTTCTTCAAATGACTTCTCATGATGTTTTTCGAAAGTTCAAAAATTATCTCTCAAAAACAGCTTCAAATTTCGCATTTACAGTAGCGCTTAAATGCCATTTTCTTAAAAACGGCTACAAATTTTTCAAAGAAAATTGCTAGTTATGACGAGATTTTAATAGTTCTTTAATATTCTTCAAATAATATTTCCGTTTTACTATTCAGAAATCGAAAAATGAAACTTTAAAAAACGTGTACGTTGGGCGACGATACATGGCAGCTGGCAAGAGTATGTGGGAATTCCTGATAGCTAGCCGACACCATAGGAAATAGAAAACTAATACGTGAAAGTCTGTCCCAGTCTGTATCACCACTAGTTTTTTAAATCTACGTTCTCTAGATCGAACTATGAAGATTACTTTTATTTTATTGGAGAGCGTATAAAATACATTGACGTTTATCGGGAGCAAAATAGTAGTAGAACAGAGATAAAAGACTTCCGTGTTTCCTGCCTACAAAACTGAATTGACATTAATTTTTGCATACGTACTGTTGATTTCAAGTGTTTTTTAAAAGTTAAATGTGTTGTTATAATAAGAGTGTGAGAGGAGCGAATGCATGGCTCAGTGTCAAAGTGTTTCTCTAGAACTCAGAGAGCAGCGGGTTCGAGTCCTAGTCTTCGTACTTTTTTTTTTTTCATTCTACATTTTCAAAAAAAATTACTAAATTGCAAAATTATACATTTGTCTTGTCAAAGTTATGTATAATGTAAGAAAAATTTGCGATTGCGAAACAGGAATGCGAACCAGCAATTCTAAAATTATGGTAATAGGCAGTCTCGACATGCGGCATTGAGACCAAAATAATATGATCTTAAATTGCATCCTTCGCAGTACTTCCGTGTTTTCGACTCCGTGTCAAAATGAGATAAGGAGCTTTGCGACGTTGCCACTTGACAAGAAAGAAAAATCAATATTTTCACTCGCGGCTTAGCAAATTGAACTACTCCGTTTTCATTATTCGACATGGCTCACCATAGCCAAGCCTCACTAGAGCGAGTTATCGCATTAGTAAACCAGGAATTTTAGATTCCTTGATAATGTATTCCTTGTATTTCTTAGAATAAGAGATTTATGAATAATATAACAAATTCTAATAGATAATATGGAGAATAAAAAAATATTTCATAGAAATATAAAAAACCCTTTTCAGGGTCACCTTGTTTTAAAATCAAAATAATATATTTACGCTATGGAGACAGTTTTGTAATATAGTTAATTTGACAAAAACAAATCACGGATAAGCAAAACAACTCTGGGCAAGAACCGAGTTCGATCCTGCTCGGTCCCTAGACCGGTCTAGGGTTCTGGAAGAAAGGATTCTACCACTGAACCAAACAAATACATCTTTCAATTCCTTACATAAACTTACGTATTGCTGGCGTAAGTTACTTGTGCCAAATGTCGGACAACGTTTGGAATGTCTCCAATATATTTAGACAATTACATATGTATCAAACGGAATTAAAACTGGAATTACTGAAATGCATCCCACTAACTAGTCCCACTTTAAGGGAGTCCCACTAACTATTGACCATCCCCGTAATTCTAAACGGTTCCCGATATCGAAATACAGTTTTCGCTCAACAATGCACAATCATGGGGCAAGAGAAAAAAGAAATGGTGTTGAGATATTGTTTGAAATATTTTTAGTTTTGGAAAAATTAATAATCTTTAGTTTTTCTAAAGAGAGCCAGACATTTTTTCTCACTAGCAACAGATAGATCATAAAAGAGGAATGCAATGATGTAACATATGCTAATATTTTATAGTATTTTGTGTATAAAATTATACATTCTAACATGAGATTTTAAACGAAACGTGCAGTTTTTCCTGTAGCAGCCGTCGCAACCTCGAGCATTTAATTTAAAATCACATGTGAGAAAGTATATTTTTATACTCAAAATACTATCAAAATAAATATATATGTTACATCATTGCATTCGTCTATTTATGATCTCTCTATTGCTAGTGAGAAAAATACGTGGTTCCATTTAAAAACTCAAAGATGATTAAATTTCTCAAAAACAAAAAATATTCGAAAATTATCTCTACGGCAAATTGTTTGCCCCATGATTCCTCATTGCTGACCGAAAACTGCAAACATCGGAAACCATTTAGATTTAGAAGAAACAGGGGTGGCCCTCAGTCTGTGCGACTCCCTGTATATTGCTTGCATATACACACAAAAACTGTTGAACAGCTAATACAAAGAATAATGCAGTTTTATACATACCCCGACAAAAAATAACGGTATGTTTTGGCTTAAATTCTGAATATTTTGTTGTCCCACAACGACTGAACTTCTTCTGATGTGTGGGTAACTGTTCAACTTGGAAATGAATTCCAGTCGCTAGAATTTTTTCTTGATGCGTGATTCTCTTCCCGAGGTAACTTCTTGTATGCATTTCTGTTGATGGTGATCTTTTTATTTTACGGGCGCATTTTCATGGTCGGTTTTGACGGACAAAAATAAAAATAATTTTATTTTTGTAAAAGTAAGAATAATAACGCAATACATTAAAATTCTTTTTCCTCGCAATTACCTATGCATCGCGCACGCGAGCGGTGTTTGGGTCACCTTCTGAACATGTGTAATTATGGAGATCATTTTTTTACGGCTGTATCCCTTGAAAATACAAGGTTGTTACGCCTTGAATTATGAATAATGAGGTAATAGGATGATAACGAGGAATGAAGAGACGATCACAAGTACCAGCTTGCCTACGCAGGACTCGAACCTGCAGCGTCCTTGGCGCAGCCACGGGGCCGACGTAGTTGTTGTTTATTGTTATTATTATTATTATTATTATTATTATTATTTTAATTGGGTCTTCATATATCTAAGAAGTTGGCTTTACATTGTTGCAGACATTTCATGTTTCCACGAGAATATATGACCCTAATGATAGAACTCACCAGGAAGAACAAATTTTATTTGAAACAAAAATCTTCAATTTTGTAGTTGTGGTAAGACGCCGAGAAAAATTCATACTTTTGCAATTTTCGAAAATTCAGAGTTAAGCGTGAAAATCGGACCTATGCCACTTTTATAAGTGTATTTTACTCTATTCTTAAAAGAAATTTAAAGAAAAATTTGGAGCCTTTTTGAGAAAATTTTGAAAATGTCTGGGGGCTTCATGCAAAGTTCCCCAAAGTTTGAACAAATATTTTCAAAAACGCGGCGTCTCGAGTGGAAGATCGACCGAAGAATATCCATTTTGGAGGAAATCGTACTTATAGTTTAGATGCTAGTGTTGTTCACGGACGGACAGACGGACGGACAGACGGACGGACAGACGGACGGACAGACGGACGGGCAGACGGACGGACGGACGGACGGACGGACGGACGGACGGACGGACGTACAGACGATTTGAAAACAACAACAACACTTTTTCGGTATCAGTGGACACCAAAACGTGTATTTTCGTTCAAATCGAAATCCATTTTCGGCAGCATTACATAACTATCCCTATACTATATATATTACTCCGTATTTACGTATGTATACTGTAGCGGTACGCTAGTTCTACTGCAAATTAATTTCATAAATAAATGCCGATGCAGAAGGCTAGTGCGGGGAGAGAAGACCGCACCACGCTGACCGCCCGCGAGCGCGCGACGCGCGCCCGCCCCGAATGTTTATGGCACCAGTGGGCGAGGAGAGACCTTTTGTTCGGGACCTCAGGCGCCCCAGAACTATTTGAATAGGTTCGCGGCGCGTGCCCGTCACGGTTTTTGGCTGTCACCCGCGCTGGGAAGCTCGAAGCCGTAATTCACTGCAACCTTCGGGGTACAACAATCATGTCTCACACCCTTCTTGACCTACTTTCTTCGATAAACAAAGAGGGCTTTTGGAATGAGACAGAGTAAGGAAAATTCCCAGAATCGCAGGAGCTGGTTGGCTAAAAAAAGAATTAAGACGCCATCACACTCAACCAATCAGGGGTAGAATTCTGTGGGGAAGGGATGATTTCGAAATATCTGCGAAAATTTGGGGGGGGAAGAGTGGAAAAACACACAAAGTGGGTTACGGGAGACTTGGGTGGCGAGAGCTAAGGAGAGAGGTCGAGGTACCCTCCGGCATCGCGTGCTCTGGGGAGCTGATTTGGGATTGCCCCGTGCAATCCAATTCTGTCTTGCTTAATCTCGATAGCCGGGAGAAATTCTTTCCGAGTATCAATTTTTGAACTCTGCCACCACTGGCAATTAGACCGATACTCTCCGAGATTTGTGCTCGCATAGAGTTTATTGGAACTCTCAGATCGCGCCGTGTGACTTTGTGCGTGAGATACGCGACTGCTCGTGATTTGGGCCAACGAAACTGCCGCCGCCGCAGCCCACCACGCCGCCGCTGTGCCGACACCGCCCCCGTTGTTGTGGACACGCGCCGACGAGCGCCCCTTCGGCTTTGAGAGGCCGACACGCCGCCGCCGCCGCGACCAGCTGCCACCGGTGCCATTTGACGCCTGTTCAGCACCATCATCATCATCAGGCATTGTATTTGGTCAACGACCGTACAAAGACTTTTTTTTGTGAGTTGCGGTGCCACGCTGAGGCACGTAATCGCCAGTTCAGAGGGCGAATGATCGTTTCCTTTGTGTAATCAGTAGAATAATTGCATTGTGAATTTATTTTTGATTTTCTCTTAGATTTAAGTTTCTTTTGTTCCTAATCAGAGCTCACTAGGTAGGGCATTTCTTCTAAAATTCCTTGTGTAACTTCTCCGGCCTATCATTAGGCGGAAATAAACCTTCTATTGTGTTTACCAGTCACCCAAATTGTTATTGTCATTGTATTGCACCTTGCAGTTCCTTCCATCACCGCCTATTTTCAGAAAGGTAACAAAATTGACCGACTGAGCTAGGCTCGGGCCGCCCTCACGGATTTCCGGCGCTCCCACGCCGCCGGGGACCGCGTGTGATGCGTGACAATACGGCAAAGTAAAAAATGGCCTAGTGTTTAATATTTGACATAATTAAAAATACTACTATATAATATTAATAATAATAATTGTAATAATAAATAACTAGGATAGTTTAGTTTAAATGAGGGTGTAGTTTTAATGTAGAGTCATCTATCGAATAACTTTTCTTCATTTGAAAAAAATTCAAATGTTCATTACTGGAACTAAAATTAACAATTTCTACACCCATATTGCCTTTTGACATTATTTTGTCAATATTGCTCTTGGGTTTCCCCTTTTAAATTTGGCCGTGGTCTTCCTCGCAGGAACGTGAGACCTGGCGTCGTCCTTTCGGGGTTTTCCTCACCGCACTGTTTCGTGCTTTATAGTAATATCACATAATAATAATAATAATAATAATAATAATAATAATAATAATATTGCCTTTATTAGTGGCGAGGCTCAGGCCATTTGGCCTGCTCATCCGCCTAACCACATTAAATATATACATTATTTCATAAACTATGAAGAAGATCTAGGGGGGCAGGATACTTTTACTTCTGGGAGAGAAAACTAGGGACCATCCCGGCATACGCCTTAAGCGATTGAGTAAACCCAGAAAAAGTCAATCAGGATGGCGGCTGAAGGCCGAGGACATTGACAAAAATAGTAAATCTAAATTTACTTAATACATTAATTAGAAAAATAATAAATTACAATATAAATTAATTTGAAGAAAAATTATCAATGGTAATACAAAAAAGGCAGAAATAAGTAACAAAACTTATACAATAAGAATAAATATAGTGAAATGTTAAGTAGTGACACAATATCTGCAACAATATGGTAACATATTCAAATTGATATTTATAAGAATAAAGATTAGAATATTTTCAATTTATACATTAGTTACAATCAAATAAATGTTATTTTATAAGATGTCCAGCGGAAAGAAAATTTAAAGTTTACAGATATCACAGACAAAAGAAATTTAATTTTAAGACAAGATAGTAGCAGATAAGCATTCCACACTTTATGATGATTAAAAATAAAAATAACCGTCGACTTCTTGGGAATGAGAGTTCAGTTGAGTTCAAAAACCGTTGAGTACAAATTATAGATTGTGTTTTTGAAGGAGGCCTTTATAGGCTTAGTGATTTCCCGCAGATCAATATAAATTTTTGTTTAGATGCTAAACAATTTCTTATCTTGTGTGCACATATTCAATATGGTTAGTTATTAATATTGTTTTGATTCTTTGTCATTTACTTTATCATGTTTTCCAGGAAAAGCGGACTTGAGCACTCTTTACCAAGAAATCGACAAAAATATAAAGGAGACAGTAAAAGTGAAATTAATTACTAATACAACTAGTTAAAAATAGTTTTCATCAATAATTTGAAATAATATTACACTACAATAAGTACTTAGTAAGTTTGAGTTTTGTAAATTGTATGGCAAAAATATTAGAGGCTAAGCTTACATGCCTTGGAAAATAATAGAGCTTTTAATTGCTTCTTAAAAGAATTGACAGAAGGACTGTGTTTAATGTTCTTTGGGAGACAGTTCCAAGGTCTCGTTACGCCTACGGTAAATGACTTGTGATAATAATTAGAATTATGTTTTGGTATTTGTAATAATAATGATTTATCGAGTCTAGCGGATATAAGAGACCTGAACCGACTTGTTATATGCGGTAAATGTTAAACTAATACCTTCTGGAGTCGTAGGCACAGTCTCATTAAATATGGTTTTCACTTTCATCATAAAAAATAATCAATTGCGAAATCTGGTGAATACGTAGGTTAATTTATCATATGTCCCTGCCCTAACAATTGATGTGAACTTGCTTTGTTCAAAATTCTTCTTGATAAATTAGTATAAGTGCGGGGCAACAGTCGCGGTGAAAATATATTTCAGAAGAGAAGTTTTACAATTCACATTTTGTTTCCTTTTATAAATTTGTTACATTCATGAACAAAGGAGGTAGTAGATTAGCAGTAAAGAATATTAGAAACTTGCTGCAAATATATGATCTGTATATTACTGTAAAACATCTTAATCTATTGATCCCTTGCCTTCTACTTGAAATGTTTTAAAATGTAGGCTTGTTTCTGTCGCCGTTACAAATTAAGGTCAATGTTTGTTAGGTCTGAAATTGGCCTTTAATATTTTTTTTCTTAAGCTGACAGTTTCTTACGTCGTTCTATTCGACTTTTTTTAACATTTATGTCCATTTCTATAGGCATTCCCTGCAATGCTTATATTCTTCACGCATACATCCCATCACTTTCCTACCATTGTAGTCTAAAGGTCGCGGCACCGCGAAGGCCAAGTGTCCCAAAGGCGATCGCCGCACTGGCGTCTCAAGGCAAATATTTCCCGTACCAACAACTGTTCATAATTTCAAATCACGTTTAGGTAAAATATTTGTTACTCTACATTTCTTTTAAGTTAGTAACAACTGAGATATTGTATTCCTCTTTAAATAATCTAATCATTTCAGCAAAAAATCTATGTAGTTCTATTAAAAAATCAAATATTGTTCAATTTCTGCAAAATTAAAAATGTTTCAAAGAATATCTCTGCTACACAACACTTGCATCGTGGATTAAATGTTAAAATTATCTATATTCAAACTTGGCTAGTTATTAATTATCATTAATAAAAATCGAAAATATGATGCTCCAGAATGTATCATCTAGGGTGTTTCGAAATAATTCCTTACACCGCACTGCGAATTTCGGCAGCAGCCTCGTATTACCGACTAGTATTTTCTGCAATTTTGACGGTAATAGAGAAATAGATGGAATTAAAACTTTCTTCCGGTTAGGTCAAACAGGCACTTCAAAAAAATCAAGAAAACAATCCGAGAGATAAACATCTTGATACAAAATTTTTAATCAGTATTTATATAGTATGTGCCATCGCTCCATCAAAATGCATTTTGCAAAATAATTTGTTTATAATAGATTTCATCACTAGACGATAAAGATATCGGCGTGCAGTTGGCACCATTGACTGAAATATAAACAATCACGCAGTGAAATTTTACTTTCACATTCGCAGGGCAACAATTTCAGTGTTTTGATAATTTATTTATAACGCCGACAAATTGTAATATCGGAACGACAGTTCCAACAAAGTATTAAGAATTCAATGAAAATGTTGAAAGATAAAAATGAGCAATAGCTCATTAGCAGCAATTTTCATTGATTTGCCGATAAGTCAGAAATCGTTAATACAATATAATCGGCGGAAAGCGAGACACTGCAAAACGAACTGAACCATATACTTGACTGCAAAGAGCGACCGGATTGTCTGTAAAACAAATGAGGGTTGGCATCAGATGCTAATTTCTTATAAACAAGTGCGTAAGGAAATGTGATAGCGCCGATCGGATTGCGGAATTTCGCAACTTGTTGAAAGGCAATTGAGATGAGAGAGTAAAGAAATATTGCAAAATTTGTAGATTTATTAACAATTTCCAAATTTTGCAATTCTAAAATGGGAAGAGTTCCCTGATGACCCAGAACTGAAAATTTCGAATTAACACTTTTGCAACAATTAACAATTTTATAAACAATTTCAAAATGTGCGCTACACCTGCGGAAGAGTGTCCCCAAATTGTCCCTGAGTTCAATATCGCAAAATAACAATTTTGACCAGAGATGCAAGTTGATTGCTTAATATCTAGTGTAATTGTTACTTTAATAATAAAATATACACTTGATCTTTGAATTGTATTGTCTTTTATTGAAACTGTTCTCTAGATGTCCTTTATCGAATGTAGAATAACAGTATTTTGCAATTTTTGCAAATTTTAGAAACACTTATGAACACTTGAAAATGTGCAATTATAATAGTTTTTCTTATGGAAAAAGATCTGGTCATTTGATAAAGTTCATGGATTGTGAATGAACATCAAGATCATCAATATTGGAATTAGAAAGCGTATAAGAAAGTAATTTGTCTAAAATTAGTGTTATTTTATCTCATATCAACGTAATTTCTTAAAGAAGAATTATGTTAATAGTGGTTAAATGTATGTGTTCATATATATTAGAATAAATTTACTTTAATGTTCATAAAAGTGTTTCATTCCTTGCATTTTTATTTGAAGATATTTTCACATCGGAACTAGCGACGCCTGCCATTTTCTACGACGTAAGTTTGTTAGGACACTCCCCCCTGTGTTGAGATTGGCTGCGTAGGTTTGTGAGGCTCCGCCTGCGATGTTTCGTCATGACAAGGGCTGCCCAAGCCGTGCACAAGCTGAACTTAGCCGCAGACGGCCGCGATTAATTTTTGTTTCCAAAACTGTACATAAACTTATTTGTTATTTTCAGAGCATCCGTCACTTCCACAATTCGCCACTCACAAATCTGTTGTGGTAGTTATTCAATCTCTTGACCCACAATTCCCTTCTATTTTTCACTTCTTCAATTAAACAGTCCGTTATGTCGTTACCCGGGGTCTTTTAAATGGAAAATTGAAGACCAAAACAGCGAATCCATACGTACGACACAGCGAGAAGAAGCGACAAGTAGCGACAAAATTCAAACACGTTTGAATCTGTCGCGTATCGCTTGAAAACATCGTTTGAAGCTGTCGCATGTCGCTGTTGCAAGATGTAGTTCACACAGGACACGGCCTTACGGTGGGTGCGGGCGCGGGCGCCTGCGCCTGCGCCGGGGGCGGTTGCGACGAAGGGCGGCTCTTCTTCCATCAGCTATATCCACGCTCCATCGCGTATATCCACGTTTGGTATAGTGGGAATCGATGTGCTAAATACATTAGCAATCCCCTCCCTCCGAGAAAATCCTGAGATGACATGAGGGATTTTCTTCGAAAGAAACCAACAGTACTCGAGTCAACGCTAAGATGCACTTCACATCTAATCACATACTAAATTCATTGACACCAAGAAATCTATGCTAAACAGAATCATACTCCAATAAACCTTTTACAAGCGACAATAATTCTGAAAAAAAAAAACCCAAATGGAATGGGTATATCTCTTAATCACAATATTCGTGTCATGTGACACTCGCGAATCGGTAACTCTGCCGACGAGAAAATTTCATTCACTAAACAGAATCATATTAAAAAAAAGGACGAAAATAATTCTAAACATGATGAACATATGACATGGATCTATCTCTTAACCACATTAGTCGCATCAACTGACACTCGTTAATCGGCTACTCCACCTAAATCACACGAAATCTTAACTAATCAGAACAAAATTTCTTACTAAGTATAACCATGATAAGACGCATTGAAAGCTTTCTCCTTTTCTAGGATCTGTGTCCAATAAAGTACCATACAGTTTTGGTGGAGAAAGTGAGCACAAATAGACACATGAAAGGGGTTCGGGGCTCTGTAAATGAAACTTTGGGAAACCACAATGAAAATGCCAGTCCACTTCCCTCAAACATAATGTAATTTTAAAAAAACACTTGCACAAATTGAATTGACGGGCAACCAGGCTAATTGAAATCTGTAAGTCAAAAACAAATTCTAAATCACACCATAAATTCTATGACACCAATGATAACTCTCAGAAATAATGATTACAAGCAGGAGATATACCAAAACAATACCAACAAATTATGCAGTCATCCTCAAAAAGTAAACTTTCTATCAAAATTGTGAGATTATGGGAAATCAAAAAAATGTTTCATCTAATAAAATATTACCCTGTTGGGACATTAAACATCATCCCTTAAAAGGTAAACTGGACATTAACACCTTCAAATTAAGCTAGAATGCCTTTTCAAAAAAAAACAAAAAAACAAAACACAAACAAACAACTAACCATAGGACATTAACTTTCAAGTAGTCACACATTGCGATGCCCACTATTGTCACTGGTGGCTATTTGTCTATGAGTCCCAACTTCTAATATCGTTCCATTAGTAGAGGTAGTTGATTCAACTAACTGCACACGCGCTTGCAAAATCGGTCACGAGAGTTCCACCAACTGTGCCAAATTACTCACAAGTTATCTGCTGTCGCACGTACCAGCAAGTTTCTTCCGTCGTCACCTCACACCAAAAAAAACCAACAAAAACAACGCCATCGGATATCTTGTCCCCAATCACACCCCCTCCTAACTACATTTAACCAGGCTCGTGTTTATTCACTGGCCTCTGTCGGTCGCGTCAGTGCTGAACTTTTCTAGTAGGTGGCGTTGTCCACGCTTCGACGGCCGTCGCGCGGGTATTTGAATTACCTTGTGAACACCGCATGAACATTACAATGTGATGGGTCACAGTATATTCTACCCTACACGTGTGTACAACAAATTAAACTAACCGTAATGACGACACTAAACAGTAATGATGACACTAATATTATAATGGCAAACAACAACAAACGACTTTCAATTTAATATACACGTAAAAGTAAGGATGACGCTTATGATACAACAATGAATACAGCATAACGACTATGACAAATAAACATTGAAAAACATCTGACTTTTAGATTCATATAAAGACAATCACCTAAAAGGGTAATTAATTCACACTAAGAATCCAATTCGCGCTGGGGTCATAGGAAACACGAACGTATATCAACAAAAGAGAGTAGGAAAATATGACAAAACACAAAGCTCTCTCCTCGAGGCTTCAAAACTTAGCTCTGAAGAACAGAAAAGTTTCTTCCAAAGAAATGTTTGAAGATGATTGACTATGGAGCACATGTTCTCCCAGGAAGAGTGAGAGGAATTCTCTGAGAAGAGGGTGTAATATCAGAGAAAAAGCAAATGGCGCCGATCAGGCGAAGCGATGAAATTCTTATGTGTACAACGAACTCTTACGAACCAATGTTGGATGTTTAGATCGCAATGTTTTCCATGGGTTCTGAGATACCCGGTATCGAAGAGGGAACGATGAAACAAGACCAATTTTTAGAAATGTCAAAGAAAGAACAGGCCACAGGCATGAACGTGGTTTAATGAAATCATGTTTATCCACTACGGCGCAGCCTGTCGTCAAGGTAAAGCCGTCAAAAAATTCCTTAAGAAGATTGATTGTTCGTGATTCCGGGTGCGTCAACCACAGAGGCCATTAGTCCTGTAAGTGTAGTGCGTGTTTTTTCTTCGGGAGGAGGCGATGATCTTTTCCCCTCTAGATGGAGATCCGGCACCAAGCTATGTCAACTAGCGGGGTTTTCACCACAACCAGGTATCTCCCATCAGCGGGGCACCACCCCAGTCGGAACAAGCTCTGTGCTCCGACTGGTCACCCGGCATATGTGGTAGTGTAGTGCATGTTAATGTAATTGTATGTATAAGGGGCGAGGATAGGACAAGGAAGAGGAAGGAAAGATCGCGCGTGGTCCGTGTCCAGTTTGTTAGGGTACTGCTCACGGCATTCACCTGATATTATCAGTCAGTTCTTTAAAACGGGCCATGAACCATTTTTTGAAAAATGAGAATTTGTCGCGTAATTTGGGTCTGAAATTTTCACAGTTTCTAAGTATTTTGAGAAAAGACGCACCAATTTAATAAAATTTTAATAAACCAATTTTAATAAAATTTTCTTCTCGTATGGTACTTAGTTTGAGTGTCAGTGCGAAAAATAATTTTTGTTTGTTAAAAATACTGTAGCACCACTAGTTTATTTAATTTTCTTCATCGAATAGAACAAAGGGCTCTTAAAAATTGGGCAAATAGAATTTTCGTTGAACTCCCTGGAATTTCGAAAGTTGCAAAAGTTAGAAATAACGCGAAAAAGTAGATGCTTCTATAGAATTACTAATTTTATTCTAAACAAAAGTTCAATTTAGGAACCGTTAAAGAATGTCAAAATGAATTAATATGCTGCTATAATCTCGCCAGAAATAAAATGGTACTTCAGGAAATGAAAAGATGTGAGTAATGTTGCATTTCTGTTGCCTAATAGCTGTATGTCCCACTGACAAACATTATTAAAATGGCTATTGTAAGAAAATTAATAATTTAGATTTTACCAATAGAATTGTGCACCAAAAAATTGATCGCTTAATATTCAATCACTCTGACCTGAGAGATTTTCCTTTCAAATTTGGGCTCGTTTCTGAGACTTTCGCTCAAAACAGGTTGGCGGAGGTGATATGTAAGCAGTGCATTGAGAATTAGTTACGGCGTGACCCATTTGCATATCAACTGCTCCGTCATCCTTTTGTCGCTCACTTATCTTCACGAAGGGCCACCAATAGATTGAGCGAGCTATTGGTCTCGCCTTTCATGAAAATTGACTATTCTTTGACAGGTTCTTTCACCATCACTCACAAATTAGTAAACACGTGTGAAGTTAATACATATGATTAAATCACTGAATAAGATACAACTGATCACAAATAAATTATTGAAAACATTAGTACGAGTAGTGTGAAGCACTATTGTCATCACTTGATTGTGGCATGATTTCCGAGTTCAATAGTTGCCAGGAGGAATCTGAAAGAGAAGAGCAATACGAGAAATACAATTCGTTAAATTGGTATGATGTGCTTCATCCTCAATGATGGTGTGGCGGGCGATGAGGTTGGCAGTGTTACCACTTGCATGGAACTGTACACGCAACACGAGCGGAGCGATGGCACCATATCATGGTGTGTAGTTGGCAGCACTCGCTCACAGTTTCGCATAAGTAGTTTCGCACAGCACAAGTAAAATTAGTTAGTATTGAACAATAAACACAGTTGTAGCAACTTAAAATGACTAGATACTGAGTGCACTCGCGTAACACGAAATTTTGCTCGACAACTTTGCGTAATGTTGCGCAATGCAATTTGTTCGTAGTTAACACTGGCTACTGTGCAGGTCAGTAAACAACATTAAAAGAATGTCTAAGTTAAAGTCAGTTCTGCACATATATACTTAAACATTGCAGTGATATACGGCACAGAGGCAGCAAGCTTTGCAATAAGTACCTGCCGTTATATTTGCTTGATGACACGGTGTGCTAGTTCGTCTCGCCACATGTTCATGCTGGATGATTAAACTCACACAATTAACTGCAATAACACATGTAAAAAGACTTGTATGCGTGTGCACTTAAGATTGTAGTGCAACACTAAAAACAAAGGATGCATGAGCCGAACGGCGGCGTGACCTGCATCGCGAAAGCATATCTCTCGCCTGCCGCCGGCCGGCTGCAGCGTCGGCGGCGGAGGCATCTGTACGCGCGCCCAGAGAACGTACGGCGAATCAGAGCGCAGCCTCATATAATATTTAGAATTGAAAACGAACAACTTGTAATTAACGAATGAATGGAGTTGGGAAGCATTTCAAATTATAGAATTTATGGCATACATTGCAAAATTAAGTCTGTAAAGTAGTAAGATGCTTCTGGAATGTTCTTAAGTCACGGTTGCACGGGGCGGGCCGTGGGCGTCGCTTCTAGGAATGGCAGCGATAACTGATCGCGCAGCTGCATACAATTTCAGGGAATTGGAGGCTCCTATGCGCTGAACGTATTTCGTAAGTAACGAATATAAAATAAGAATACATTTTGGAATAATTTGTACAGAAACTTGGCCATATAGAAAATAAGTAATTTTTTAAATGACGAGGAGCTTGCGTGCTCGATCACAGATCAAGTGCCGGTTTGAGGAAGTGATATGTGTGCTGTATACCCCTGCTGTAAGTTCAGACAAGATAATGGCTCTACTTGGAGGCTTTCGACCGTCGAATGGCGGATTCCGCCCCCTCCCCCATCACACCGTGATAGCGCTCCTAGCGCGTCCGTGACGCCAGGGCGGCGCGCCGCGGGCGATGCGGCTTTGACGGTCCGGCGGGTGCGGGACAGGACGAGTGTATTCCCCGGGCAAGTTAAGCAAAGCCATAGTGCGATCCGAGTGCGACGGGATGGTTTGGTTAGGGGGAGGTCAGAGGAGTGATGAATCCATGGGCGTGTCTAGGCATATAGGGCGCGCCGGAGCGTTTGGAAGTGAGGCGTAACCGGAGGCAGCAGTGTGGCGCGGGGTGGGGTGAGATAGACCAGATTCAAGGGCGGAATGTATCCGGGGCGGTGGGCGTTCCCTCTGGGCAAGAGAGGAGGCTGCTATCTTCACGGCCATTGCCGCCTCTCCGACCGGCGGGTCACTGGCGCGAGCAGGAAAAGGTGGACGCGGAACGCCCCGCGGCAGGTGGCTTACAGGGGGTGAAGAAAAATGGGTCAGGGTGGAAACCTAAAGCGAATTTTTCTGCACTTAGCAGAAGAAAGGAAACGGGAACAAAAGGCAGAGAGATAAAGATGGGAAGGCCCCGAAACGATCAGATATCATTTGGAATAAAAAAAACTTGGTTCAGGGGATACAAGTTGGCAAAATTGCGATATGAATGTATTTAAAACTCTTAGGTTAAAATAGCGAGAACTTTGGTGTGGTAAATGGTTGAGTATGTGGAGTATTTTTTTAACTTTCGATGAGTAAACGATTAGTAACCATTCGGATGAAATACGTATTTTCCATCATATTACATTACTTGGTTAGTCTCTTCCGTTCGAGAATGGTGCATTCTTATATGGAAGATTGTGGGCACTAGCAAGCGAATTGAAGCTACAAAGAACTTTTATCATACTGTACATTCAAACTGTTAAAACGAGGTCACATTTAATCTCGTGAATCGTTACAATGGTGGATGCAATATATAATAGTAATGAAAATGAGGATATTTATGAATATAAAAATGTTGCAGTTGCAGAAAACAAATACACAAGAAGCCAGTTTATTTAATAAATACTTTTTTAAATGCTTACCTAACATATTTTTGTTGTCCATAGAAAACAACAAAAGTAGGTAATTAAAAAATATCCAGAATCTAACGCACTTTTAACGAAATGTAAACGAAGTATTATCACTGAAGACCTCATTTAGAACTCAAAAGCAGCTTATTCCAATCAGATAAATTGCTCACATACCCTACTCTAATAAATTGGAAAAACTCGAAATGAACACGATAAAAATAACTAATGACGTCGCAAATAGAAGTGTCAACATCAGACATTAAGATTGTAAGCTCCCGATTGGAGCAAAGATTGGGCATTAGAGAAAGGGAACAAAGGGAGCAAGAAATGTAAGAGAGGAGAGAAAAAAGTGCAACCGGGATATTTATCTGCGCGCCACGCCGCGGGACCCACACGTCGCGTGAACTTTTTCATTCGCCCAACGCGGGCCAAAAAAGAAAAAGAAATAAAAGGAATATAAGCGAGAGTCGATGTCCTGTAGTTGGTTTCGCGCGAAATGATAAAAAATTTGGCAACGTTGCAAGACGCAGGGCGGGCTTCGGCGATTTACGGCCGACCCGCGTGCGCCGCGACGGGGCATCGACACCCCGCGGGCGACCGGGACGCCGCGAACCGTGTCGTTGGCAACCACGGCGACGGAAGTCGCATTGCGGAGACTTCAGGTCACTAGCGGCTCCTAAACTTCAGGCCAGGTAGGGCACAAAACAAAAAGCTAGAAAATAACTAATAAAAATGTTATTTTGAAGTTTAAGCGCTGTAAACAGAAAAACACTTGAAATTCCTCATTGGTTTCTCACATATTAACTCGGCTGAATGAGAAGAGAGAACAATTCAATTGAAACAACAAACGCTCACGCTCAAGAAAAAAAAACTCGCACAGAATTCACAGCTGCTGATATTATGAAGATTACGCGGGTCCTGAGCTAATCAGCATATCATTTATCAGACACTATGAGCGTTGTTTGTACATCTGTAAAGTGGCGCTTGCAGTGGAAGTCACAAAAAACTTGTGAACGTGAAGGGCCTTAATGGAGCATTACCCCCTCCCTTTTTTCCTCGCACTATGAGGAAAAGCTTTGCTGAACGGGAGCTGATCACACGAAGCTTGCGGACTTCGCCCTGTTGCCACAACTACCTCGTTATCTGTGCTGTGAAATAGTATCGATATCGCCCGTGAAAGCTTTAACGTAAATTCTCTAGAATTATTACTCGATAATATGACACACATTTCAGTCCACTATTAATATTTTCCTTTACAAGTGGGAGGGCACGTGACCATGTGACCTTAAGGTAGAGCCGCCACTGCTTCAGGTCATAGCAAAATTATTATTATACAAGACTATAATAGTCTATCTGTCTTTAAATAGTCTGTCTGTACTGGCACAACAGTCTCTGTTTGGGTCAGGGCCTTGCGGCCACGCGATAAGGGTTACATGTGTTTAGCACATAGTGTGACGTACTGAAGAAAATGACACAGACGCTGCGTTTAGGATAACAATATTTACATTTACTTACAATGAACTTAATTAAAGACACTTACAAATACTGAATAAACCCCGGCAACTTTTTTCTTCCCCTTAGGCACGAAAACACTGCGACCGTCCCTAGGCTCTACAGCCCAGTGCCACTGCTCGAAAGCAGGTAACAACGCGTGACGCGATGCTATGGGACGTTAAGTACCCGATAACTAACGTGACTACATGGCCTGGCGCCAAACCGGTCTCCGCCTCGTGTTGGAGAGCACTGGAGATCCCAACCAGATTTTGGCTGACAACAAGCTCTACGAATCTCTCTGAATATCCGCGAGCGCAGAAAGCGCCCGCCTTATACACTCTCGTCTCCTCCACCTGGCGTCATGTTGTCGGCGTCGATGGCTAGCCAATTCCAGGGGTCTTGCACAATCGTCCCAGACCAGCCACTAACCATTCTCAGCAGTTTCTTTGCGCGGGATGTTTCCTGGAGCAGCCACATCCTGTCGCTCCTTTATGTTTAGCTCAGGTGCGCCCTTTCACTACAGTTTCCGGCTTAAGCATGCCGCCCGCTTGGAAGCGTTGCAACGACGCCACAATAGACCTCCCTTCGCCGTACTCTGGTCTTCTCAACCTGAGCTTTATCATCGACACACAGCAACAGATTTTCGTTATCAGCAGTGATTCGATGAAATATTTAGAAAGCGGCTACTCAGGAGTAAAAAGCTTTTCTAATATTTTTGCTACTATCACGTAAAGCGAAAATCTAATTGTCAAAGAATATTGAATTATTATTTAAAATATTGTCTTTAAGTAAGTCTTATGAATTCTTCCAAGAAACCTCTTCATAATACTGAATAAATCTCTATTGAAAATTTCTTTAAACATCAATTGCATTGTTTTTACTTTCTCGCCTTACGAATACTTCGTAAGAAGAGAAAGTTATGTAATCGTGCGGCGGAGAACGGGGAATTTTCGCCAGAAAAACTCTTATAGCAGGGGTGTGGTGACAAAAAAGTGGATAAAACCTGTTGCTAAATTTAGAAAAAAAATCCTCTATCTCGTGGTGTAGTCAAAATCCATGATTTGTTGCTTCTTCATACTGCAAAATCGATTGACGGCAAAACGTCCGTCTGTCCGTCATTCCGTCTGTCCGTCTGTGGTCAACGGTAGCGCCTAAACCGTTCGGCCGATTTTCTTCAAAATTGATATTCCCCGATCGTTTTTACTCGTCTCAAGGCCTCTTGAATTTGAAACCGATATTTTAGTATTTGAGGGTACTTTACATGAAGCCCATTTTGAGATTTTCTAAGTTAAAAGAAAATGGCTCCAAATTTTTTGATTATATTTTGATGTTGAATAGTGCGAAGCACGTTGAAGGGAATGACGTAGGTATCATTTTCGTTGATAGGCCCAATTTGTCGAAAATTGCAAAAAACTGTTTAAAAACTGCAAAATTGAAGATAGAGATTTTTGCCTCAGATAAAGACAAAATTAGCACTTCAAATAAGGTCATGAACCCCTTTTGGAAATACGAGTAGTTTTTGCGTAAATTGCGATTCAAATTTACAAAAACAAATTTTCTCAAAAACCGCTCCAATTTTTTCTTTAAAATTTCTGTACGTGTGTAATAACGGACGGTAAATATATAAATAAACTAGTGGTGCTATAGAATGGCACATACTTTCTCGCAGTAGTTATTTTTCAAATGCCAATCAGCGGATAAATTATTTGGACTAAGCCGTTCATCGCTGCCTTTCTTGGTCATGTTTGAAAGACATGTTTTTCGCATGTTGACAATTACCGGCTTCCTAATGATAGAACTGAGACAATTACGTTTTGACTAAAATATAAGGAGTTGGTTCGCATGTGGGTCCCGTGGCGCAGCTGGTTAAAGCACCTTCGGGTTGAGATCTTCAATAAGGAAGGTGCCGAATTCGATCCCCCGAGGGGGATTTTAATTTGATGACTGTGATGTTGCAGGAAAAAACTTTGAAGAGTGTAGATACTTTATTGAAAATCATTTGAAGTACTTCTACTCACGAATAGAATCAATGCAGAGAAATAGACAGGACTTGTCTGTGTTTTCCCTAACTGCATCTTTTAAACAATTTTTCAACTCTGTTATTCGATTTCTGAAGCGTATGACATGTCAAATCAACCGTGTCTAGTGTAGCGTCATGCACGCTCAAACGCGCAGACGGTAGAATTTCACCGGAAGCTGAACAAAGGGCTGGACATCTGGCGTGGTGACGCGCAATGACGCATCGGTTTTTCCGAGCGCGTAGTGTCGTTCTCAGGTGCTGGGACGGCAACGGGGAGGGGGAAGACGCCAGGGCGCCTTTAAAAGCCGGGTGACGAACGCTCCACCTCCTTCTTTTCTGTTGTTCGAGCTGTGTGAGCAGGAGGCTGTGCGACTAGCACGCAGAGGGGAAGCCGGCATTAGTTTGTCGTCAGTCGTGAGACATGTAGGTTTGTCTCGGCAGAGCGGTGCATCACACCGAGGGGAAACGTTTGTTGTTTGGCGGTGTGGTAGCCGCACTGTAATATCACTTCTTGTGGTGGGCTCTATTTATTTAGTTAGTAGAAGGCAGTGTTATGGTGTTTTACGACTTCGGTCAGTGTTTTTTTATTAATAAACCAACTGTTTATTCTACCCACCCTCGTCTGTGTTTTAATACATCCGTATGACGCCACACTAGTATATATCTGTATGAACCAATTTAAGTAAAATTATGAGCATTTTAACGTTAAATTTTAATACAATGTAACCAGAAGGCATGCGATGAACGTACATATCCCTGACGGTTCCAAAAATTGTTATTACTTTCTCGCCTTACGAATACTTCGTAAAGCAGTTCACCGCTGCCTTTCTTGGTCATGTTTGAAAGACATGTTTTTCACATGTTGAAATTTACCGGCTCCTAATGATAAAATCGATACAATTACATTTTGACTAAAATATAAATAATTGCGATAAATGTACTGGAAATGTCTGTACATATTTGTTCAAATTTTTAACTTTTAACAATTTTTTACTTCTCTTCATGTATTTGTAAAGCGTATGTACCATCGTATCAATTGTTTCTTAATCATGCATTTACCATTTTATAGGTCGGTTCTATTCTTTCATGGCTCTGTTCGACAGAGGCGGTGTTGTTGTTGCGGTGGTGTTAGTGGTATAAGTGCCGGTTCGTTGACTTTGAGTTTCGGATGTCGGGTCTCGGTACGGAAAAACGTTTGCTGGTATAATACACTTTTTCTGGTTTATGAAGTAGTGGAATAGCAATAAGGACAGTATAGAAGCAGAGCGAGAAAGTATGTGCGTTGGAAGCACCACTAGTTTTTATTTTAATTTGATATTGTGTTAGTACATTGGAAGTTACCTTCATACATTTTTACTTTCCCGGAAAGTTATGTAATGCTGCGAGAAAAAACGGCGGATTTGGGGCAGAAAAACTCTTATTATAGGGCCATGCTAACGAAAAAGTGGATAAATCCAGTGGATAATTAAGAAAAAATTCTCCTAACATGTGTTGCACCCAGAATCCCTATTTCGTGGGTCTTTGATACCGAAAAACCAATTGAATGCAAAATGTCCATCCGTCCGTCCATCCGTCTGTCTGTCTGTGAACAACGCTAACGACTAACCCGTTCATCCGATTTTCTCCTAAATTTCTCGTAATCCGATGGATCTGAATGATCTCCTTGACTTTTAAAAAATATTTTAATTTTGGAGGGTACTTTATATGTAGTTCCTAGGACATTTTCAAAATTTTCAAAAAAATGTCGCCAACAATTTTGACTTGAATTTTGTAGTTGGATAGTCTGAAGGTCATTTAAGAGAATGGCGTAGGTCTCATGTCGGCCTGAGAACTCCGAAAATTTCCGAAAATTGCAAAAGTTTGAATTTTTGTCGGCGTCTTCTTCCAACTATAAAATTTCAGATAGAGATTTTTCCTCCCCAAAAAATTTTCTTCTCCAAAGTGAGTTCTTTCATTAAGGTCATGTACATGTTTTTGAAAATTTTAGAATATTTTGCACAATATTGTGTGCAATATGTGCAATTTTAAAAAAATACAAAAACAGGATTTTCTCAAAAACAGATCAACTTGTTCTTTTAAACTTTTGGTATGGATAGTACTAAATGTACTCTATGTGATGACATAAACGCCATATTTGCTCTATTGTTTTGTTTTTTCAAAAATCACAGAAATGAAATTCTTTCCACTTGTTTTGAAAGGGTTCTCAAATGTTTAATATGCACATTGCCAGCAATTTGTAAAGATTATTGTATTTGTGAATGAAATTGCTTCAAATGACTTCAAATGAATTATTTTGAAAACTCAATAATGTTCTGTGAAAAACAGTATCAAATTTCACATTTTCAGTAGCGCCTAAACGACATTTTCTTAAGAAAATGACAGAAAATGAATGAAACGACTACAATTTTTTTTTAAAATTGGCATTTAGGACGAGGTTTTTGTGTTCTTTAATATTCTAAAATTAGTAGTTCCGTTCTACCATTAGGAAAGCGAAAAATTAGGAAAATGTCAAAAAAATGTACTTTGGGGGGTGATAGATGGCGGCTGGTTTTCACCATGAAATATGTTTATCAAAAATACATCTTCAAATAAGGCCAATGCTTAGTTTTTTTGAAAATATGAGTAGTGTTTCTATAATCTCGTGACAAAGATAATAGTTCGTAACAAATTTGTTGCGCTTCAGGTAGCGGATGCGTCGTAAATTAGAATTTGCAATTTTGTATATTTTTTCTTTGTTCGTTTTTATAATCGACCTTTTGATATACATTTACACATTAATCTTTAAAGAAATAATTTATTTTCAAATATTGGAAATAAAAATTGCTAGCTCTTTAAGAGAGTACAAACAAGGCAGGGAATGCAACAATTGAATTTCGTTCCGCTGTCGCGAATTTCTGTGAATTACGTGTCATTGTTTTGACTTGTCATAGCTGTATGGTATCAGCCTTTTTTCCCAATACAAGTTTATAAAACTTTTGTATTATATTTTTATCCAGTTGTAGAATTCACATAGTTTTGATAACACTGCGATCGAAACGATGACAACACTGCGACGAATTGTTCGCTTCTTGTTTCGGAAGTATTCAATTTTTTGAAAAATACTTGGAGTTAAATCTAAAAGTTGAAATTTTTACTGAAGTTTGGTATGACAGCAGTCTAGCATGTGTGCAATTTTCAGATTGATATATCTGATTGCAAAGGGGTTATAATTATCTTTAAGTTGATATTTACATGAAAATATTTACTTTTCGCACCAAATGCTGTACCATTTGTAATCAGTAAAATACAGTTGGTAAGTCTTGTTTGTACAGTCCATAATTTGCTCGAAAATAATTAGTTTTAAGTGGACAATTGAGACTAATGTAAAATATGGGCAATTTATAGACTGTGGAAACAAGACTGTTACTGTGTTGCATGGTTTTAGAATACTCTTCTCTAATCGTGGCCCAATGAAATGCATTTCTGTATTGTCCGGATTATCAGACTTCTTTTTCCAATGCAAGTTTACAAAATTATTGTATTATATTTTTATGCAGTTCTAGAATTCACATTTTGACAAGAGTACGATGGAAACAGTGAGTTGTTCGCTTCTTCGTTGAATTGGATGTTTTCAAATGAAAGCCAAGATGTTAGTAGGGCAGAAAGTGCAATATTTCAATACTACGTAGCTGTTTACAATAATGCGGGAAAGTATGTGTTGTTGTAGCACCACCAGTTAAACAAATGAACATGTTTCGTTAACAACTTTCCCTCTTAGAATGGAAATAGAAGGATAAGGATGAGTGTGGGGCATAACATGCGAGAGTTCTCGCACGGGTACGCGGAGAGTGTACGGAAAAACTTGTGCTAAGACACAATACAAAGAACAATTTTTTAAAAATTATCTAAAGAATGACTGGTGGTGAATGAATGGTATTACAGAATGGCACAGACTTTGCCGTATTAGTTTTCTATTCCCTCGGGTCTTTGCTCGCTATATGGAATTGCCACATATTATTTCTTGCCAGCTGTCATCTATCACCGCCAAAAGTACATTTTTTTGTATACCAACATTATAAACAACCCTTTTCCATTAACAAAATCGATCATAATATGGCATATTATTGCACGAATCATTACGTCATTGCTATTTCTGCACGAAATATGAGCCATCATTGACGTAATAGTCACGGCCCCTATATATTATCAGTTATGGGGTTTAAGAAGGCAGTGGTACCATGTAAATAATTGCAGTGTTCGCAGTAAAATTAAATACGTTATGAAAAAACTTACTTTTAAAAACTGATTTATTAATTTATTACTCCTTTAAAGTTGTTTTGTTTTTATTTGGTAATATAACAAGAACAACATAATAAGAACAACAAAAACAACAAATTAATTCTTGTGAAGCATGTACATTAAGTGTACAATTTGATAAATTGGTCAGTGACACTCCAGAATATGCATTTATATCTAAAACGCTTTTTTTTCTTTGCTTTCTGCACTAACCAATATCTTGTTAGCTATTTGAATCTTGTTATTCACCGATTCTTCGATGTATGACTCGGGTACACTTGTAGACCGCCATCCTCCATGACGTTTCGCTGTAGTGATACCACCACCAATATCTGCGAGAAACGTCGCGGATGTTCTCCTAAACGAATGAGTACTTTTCTGCATTCGGTAATTTTAAAAAATTTGCAATATTTTTTTGGTATTTTCGGAAATGTATTGATACCAATTGGATTGCAGCTACATTTGCCATGATTGTAAAACAAAAAAGGGTTTTTGTGTTTAACATGCGAGGATCTTAAGGAAATGTATTTTTTACAGACTGCAACATAATTAAATTCTTCACTGGATACGACAGTAAATATTCCGGGCTTGTCATTTTTTGTCGCTTTAATATTCACTATCAAAACAGAACCTTCCTTGTTGATGCACAAATTGTACAACTCAACATGTCTACAAGCACCAAATATGCCAAAAATAGCAACAACCTGACCATACCAGTTACTAATACAATATACCAGTTAATAAATAAAACTTAACTATTATTGCCATTGTAATTATTACACCTTCATTGAAAGAAAAGTTTCATCATCAGCTTTTGTAAGAAATGTGTTTACATCTTGATGGGAAAATACCATTCCCTTTATAGGTTAACATTACACATTTGCTTGTTTCATAAGTAAACTTACTTTATGAAAAGTTCCAATATCAATATTGTCTTTGATCTTTAGCATTGGCTTTAACTTGGAGTATGTGCACCATAGTGTCGACGATTTACATGCTGTGGACTTAATGCTTAAAGAAGCATGCATTAAATTAACAAACATCATTATTCTAGCGTGTGCATTATACTAACTTAACCAACCTGCGCCGATTGATACGAAAGAACAACAGCTTTGCATAATAAATTTGCATATTTTTCATCCAACCATTTCCTAAACTTTAAGTTCTCTTTCTCATAAAGTTTGCAAGACTTTTTCGGTATCATAGCATTTTCTGCTTTTGCAGCTTCTTCCACAATTGACAAAAAATGTAATTTTGGACGTGATAGATTGTAGCTGGCAAGAAAGAGTATGTGGCAGTTCCGAATAGATAGCAAAGATCCAAGGAAATAGAAAACTAATACGGGAAAGTCTGTGCCATTCTGTAGCACCACTATTTCAATTTTCGCACCCGAGCAAGCTGCTGACACTCTGACTCTCCAACGTGTCCTCTTTTTACTTTCCCGTATACGTACGTATACACGGAGTGATATAGTATAGGGAAAGTTATGTAATGCTGCGCGAAAAAATGGCCAATTTTCGGCGGAAAAAAATTAATTGCCGGGCCGTGAAAACAAATAAGTGGATAAAACCAGTTGCTAAATTAAGAAAAAAAAATCCCCTAACACGTGGTGTGGTCACAATTTATGATTTGTTGCTTCTTCATACTTAAAAATCGATTGACGGCATTCCGTCCGTCTGTCCGTCTGTCCGTCTGTGGTCAACGCTAGCGCCTAAACCGTTCGGTCGATTTTCTTCAAAATTGATATTCCCCAGTCGATCTGATTCTAGTCGATGCTTTGTGATTTTGAAAAAGATTCTTTAAAATTTGGGGGTACTTTATATGAAGCCTCCCGGGGATTTTCAACATTTTCTCAAAAACGGCTCCAAATTTTTTCTTTAAATTTCTTGTATGAATAGAGGAAAATACACTTTTTAACATGGCATAGGTCCGATTTTCACGTACAGCTCTGAATTTTCGAAAATTGTGAAAGTTTAAATTTTTTTCGGCGTCTTTCTCAAACTACAAAATTGAAGAAAGAGATTTTTTTCTTCAAATAAAATTTGTTCTGCATATTGAGTTCTTTAATAAAGGTCATGTAAATGTTTTTCACAATTTTGGTAGTTTTCGTGCAATATTGCGTGCAATATGTGCAATTTTAAAAAATTACAAAAACAAAATTTTCTCAAAAACGGCTCCAAATTTTTTCTTTAAACTTTTGGTAGGGATGTGGTAAATGTACTCTATCAATGACATAAAAGCCATTTTGGTCTATTGGTTAGTTTATTCAAAAATTACCAAAATGTAAATTTTTTTACTTGTCTCTCACGTCGTTAATATTTACATTATCGGCGATTTTTTTACATTATTATACTTACGAGTATATATTCTTTAAATAATGTTAAGTAAAGTTTCTCGAAAACACTACCGTTTTTTGTGAAAAGTAGCTCAAATTTCGGCATTTTCAGAAATGCTCAAACGTCATTTTCTCGTATATGGCTGCAATTTTTTTCTTGAAACTTTTGTAACGGATAGTGCTAAGTACACTCATTAGTATAGCGTGAAGTTTATTTTGAGTTTTTTTGTTTTTTTTTTTCAAAAATTATATGAATGTAAATTTTTTGAAAGATCTCTCACATCTTTAATATGCACATTATCCGCAATTTGTAAAGATGATTATATTTGTGAGTGTAAGTGCTTCAAATAACTTCAAATAAAGTATTTTGAAAACTCAAAAATTTTCTGTGAAAATGAGCTTCAAATTTCGCATTTTTAGTAGTGCTAAAACGCCATTTTCTCTTAATCGGCACATAATTTTTAAAAGAAAATTGCCATTTACGGCTAGGTTTTTGTGTTATTTAATATTCTAAAATTAATGTTTCTGTTCTACCAATAGGAAACCGAAAAATTAAGAAAATGACAAAAAAATGTACTTTTGGCGATGATAGATGGTAGCTGGCAAGAAAGAGTATGTGGCAATTCCGAATATTGACAAATAAATAAATAAAATAAATACTGGTCATGCTTATTTTTTTCAAAATACGAGTAGTTTTTCTTTAATTTTGTGACAAACGTTAATAGGCCGCTGTAAATTTACTGCGCTTTGGACAGCTGGATGCGTCGTAAATTAGAATGTGCAATTTTGTATATTATTTCTTTCTTCGTTTCTTACATTCGAACTTTGTTATAGATTTACACATTAATATTTTAGAAATTGTTTATTTTGAAATATTTGAAATAAGTAAAAAGAATTAATAACTCTCAGAATAGCGACAATGCAGGGTCTGCAACAATGGAATTCACTTTGCGCTCGCGAATATCTGTGAATTAGTGTCATTGTTGTGACCTAATGGAGCTGTATGAAAAGGAGTTATAATTGTCTAATTTATGTTGATATTTGCAGGCAAATATTTAGTTTTGCACCAAATGCTGTACCATTTGTAGTGAGTAGAGAATTTGTTGCATGGTTTTAAAATACTCTTCCCTAATCATGGCCCAATGGAAGGCATTTCTATATTTCCAGGGTATCAGGCTTCTTTTTCCAATAGAGGGTTACAAAACTTTTGCATTCTATTTTTGTGAAGTTGTAGAATTCACATAGTTCTGACAACACTGCAATGGAAATAGTGAGTTCCAAGCGAAGATGTTAGTAGCGCATAAAGTGCAATATTACAGTACTACTTAGCTGTTTCCTCTAATACGGGAAAGTAAGTACTGTTGTAGCACCACTAGTTATATAACAAATCAAGGAAAGTTATATATTATTGCAAAGAGTAGGGTGGTACTTGTTCAATCCGGTATTTTCGCACTTGGCTTTCTCAAGAGTAAAAACCTTTTCTAATATTTTTATGACTATCAAGGAATGCGAAAAGCTAGCACTCAAGGAAGATTGAATTGCTTCAAATGTTTTTAAAGAAGTACAAATTGTTCCAAGAACATCTCTCTATAATACTGAATAAACCTTTATTGAAAATTAGTTTACATCAATTTGTTATGCATTGTTATGTTTGTTATTCTGTAAGTACATTACAAGAAAAATTTATAATTTTTAAAACAAATAAACACGTTTCATTAACAGCTTTCCTTCTTAATGGAAAGGAAAGACATGGATAGGGAAAGGGTGAGGTTTAACATTCGAGAGTTCTCGCACGGGTACGCTAGTACTATGTAATCGTCTAGAAAATGCATTATCTCATGTACTGTGTGCTCCGTCGCGAACATCCCGGTAAATATTGTATATGGGAGAATAATAATACTCGTTCGGATTTATTTTCAACTTCAACCGTTTCACAATTCAACTGGCGTAATAAATTCATGCATAACGCCCGCTTGCTTGGCGACACAACCCTACCACTTTTATCTTTCATTCTCTTCTCTGCAGCGCCCTACGTCTGTGGAGGTGTGAGACTCAGCAATGCAAGCAGGTCGAGCCGTCTCCGGGGGTAGCGCGTTTTCCCGGTGCAGACCCAAGATTGTCCTCGCGGCCTCACGTCGCCTTCTCCGTGAGACTTCTCGCATTCGCCGCTCTATTTGCAGTCGACGGCTTCGCACCTCTTCTGTGTTGCCACCGCGCTCACCCCCTTGCCACGGCGCGGCGCCGCGTCGTACCCTGCTTGCTCCGTTCCATCAACTTCTTCTACCCCACCCACGTCGCCCCGCTCCATCTCACCTTGTCCATACTCGCTTCTTGCCTGTTCCCTTCCACCCCGCCCCGCTCTGTCCAGCCCCTTCCCGCCCTACTCCCTCCTGCCCCGCTTCCTTCCGCCCCTCTCCGCTCGGCCCTGATCCGCTCTGCCACGATCCCTTCCACCACGATTCGCATCGTCCTGCTCCGCTCCGCCCAGCTCCGCCCCGCCCGCTTCTTCCTGCCCCACTCCTTCCTGCCCCGTTCCCTTCCCCCCTGCTCCGCCCCGTCCCGCTCCTTTCGTCCCCGCTTCGCTCCGCCCTGCCCCGCTCCTTTCCTTCCCGCACCTTGCTGCCCCGATCCCTTCCGTTCTCCTCCACCCCGCCTCAACACGCCCCGCCCCGTTCCTTCTTGTCCTGCTCCCTTCCGCCCCGTTTCGTACCGCCCAGCTCCGCCCCGCCCCGGTTCTCGCCCCCTCTCCTTTCTGCCCCGATCCCTTCCGCCCTCTCCGTTCCGCCACGCTCCTTTCCGCCCCGCTCGCTTCTGCCCCGCTTCGCTTCTTTCCACTCCGCTCATTTCCGATCCTTTCGTTTCCACACGCTGCTTCCGACCCGCTACCTTCCGGTCCGCTCCTTTCCACCCCGGTCCTCACCGCTCCCCTCCGTCCCACCCCAAAAACACCCATTCCCCTGAATCCCTCAGCCCGTGCACACTTCGCATACTCCACTCTCTTCTCCAATTGCCCTTGAGCCCTGCTGTACCTTCCTTGCTTGTAAAGCCTGAGTCACAACCCTTGCACCCTTTCGATATAGAGCTTTACCTGAATGTCGCACGTAAAACTGGGAAAGTCATCTGCTCTTTTCATTCGTTTCGCGAGAAATATTCTCGCCTTGTGAACAGCCCGTGAAAGCACTAGAACTCTGGCATTTAGCAACAATACTAGTGCTCTTGTGCTACTTTTGGAAACTATACGTCTTTTTATTCGTTGCTCCACTTTCATTACTATGGTTTTAAAAATGTTATTAAAAACTTGCAGTTTTTTAGTGTCTTTGCATTGCGACACACTATAATGTTTTCACATGTTTTATTGCAGCGATATAGAAACGCACTTTTCACGATGACATCTGAAGTTCACTACACTTAAAAAGGCGAACTTCAGTGAAACATTTAAAACTTAAATGGAAAAAATCACGATATTAAGAGTACTGAAAACAATTGGTTATTAGATTAATAATCCAACTTCAAGCATGATTTAATTCTAAGCACTTGAATACCTCAATTTTACTATGAAATTAAATAAATTACATTGTGAAAATCTATTATTAATCATGAAACCTTCCTCCAATCTTTCCTTATGCGTCTCCGCGAGCTACGTTCAAACACTCGCACTCTTTTTTTTCTGCTCCACTCACCCCTTGTGCATCCACCTCCGCAGCGTCACAGGAAGCGAACCGTGAAATTTCCTCTTAACCCGGCGGGATAGGTATAAAAATTCTGTACACTGCACTTTATCCGGCGGCAGGAGCGGACATTTGACAGCGTGGGCGGGAGGGGGGCAGCCCGACGTTGCGCGGCCTGCGCAGAGGAGTCCCATCGAGGGCGGAGGGCCGAGGGCGCCGGGGTGCGCTGCTTTGTTTTTATGTGGGCGGCGGCGGCGGCGGGGGGCGGCGACCGGCTGCGCGCTGTGCCAAGTCAGCGCTTGTGTACGTTTTCATCGTCGTGTGACGCGTCGTGCACTGACGTGCTTTTTGTTTTCGCTGGCATCTGTTAATTGGGCGGTCCTCGTGCGTGTTTGTGGTCATAATGCGTGTTTTGTTGTTATACGACCCAACAGAATACTCTGTTTATGTTTTCGTGCTAAATGAAAGACTCTTGTGGACTCGCGCGTGCAATGTTTCATACAGGATGCTTTCGAGCGTGATATCAGTCTCGTGATGCGGTCAAAGAAATATAAACAATAGTTTGGGAAAACGCTTTGCATTTTTGCACAATGTTAATTTACCTTTAAAACGAAATAAAATTAAGTTTATTTCATTTGCTAGTAAGTAGATATTTATGATACGAATGTTAAAAGCGGCATTTTATTTTGCGAGTAGGAAAGTTGCAACCAGGGACTGGATACCGAAATAATAGCGGTAAAGGTATTTATACCGGTATAGAAATACCTTTACCTCTATTATAACTTTATTCAAAATACCTTAAAAAATACCGGTATAAGACATCAAATACCGGTATTTTTAGAGGTATTTTACCTTTATTCGACGTCTATACCGGTAAAATACCTCTATTTAGAGGTATTTTACCGGTATTTTCATGAGAAAATACCGGTATTTCAGTATAATCATACAGGTTTCGGAGGGGAAACATTCTGACTTTTTACGCTGAGATGGCTCAGAGGAACAATTATGGACTCCGCAGAGTTTCTGACCGGGAGTCCTAGGGTTCGAGTCTGAACGTTGGCGTATTTTCGTCACCATTCTGCCTAGGTCGAGTTCTGTTGTTGGTTGAGAACGAATTATTATAATAGTCTGGGCACGCGAAGGCGTGTTTGGGGGAGCGAACGCGCGATTGGGGGAGTGAACGCGCGATTGGGGGAGTGAACGCGCGTTTGGGGAGCGAACGCGCGTTTGGGGAGCGAACGCGCGTTTGGGGAGCGAACGCGCGTGTGGGGACGGCAACGCGCGTGTAGGGACGCAAACGCGCGTTTGGGGAGCGAACGCGCGTTTGGGGAGCTAACGCGCGTTTGGGGAGCGAACGCGCGTTGGGGGAGCGAACCCGCGTTTGGGGAGCGAACGTGCGTTTGGGGAGCGAACCCGCGTTTAGAGAGCGAACGCGCGTTTGTGGAGCGAACGCGCGTTTGAGAAGCGATCGCGCGTTTGCGGAGCGCGCGTGGTCGGGCCTGCGGCCTCTGCCAGGATATGACCTTCGCCATCTGTTGTGAAAGAACAAAGGCGATAGAAATCTGACATCGGTTGATAAGACTTCATGCAACGTTCCTTGGAGCATTCCGATTCTCGGAATCAGTTTCCCTTTGTAAGAGCTGCGAGAGCTGCGTCGTTGCGTAGGCAGTTTCCGGAGGTCAGTGTTTCGACCCATGAGCGTCTCCGGTTCGGCAGAGTATAACGCACTCGACCTATATACTCCAGGCTATTAATTTCTTTTCGCAATGAGTAGAATTGAAATATGAGAGAAGGATGTTTGACCGTAGGCCCCAACAAACGCTTTGCCGAATGTGTACTGTGAGTGAGAGTGTGTGTGAGAGAGGGAGAGAGAGAGAGAAAGAAAGAGAAAGAGAGAAAGAATTCGAAAGAAAACGAAAGACAGAGAAAGAAAGAGCGTGTGTATAGAGCGCGTGAGTGTATAGAGCGTGAGTGTATAGTGCATGAGTGTGTAGCGCGCGTGTGATTGGTGCAAGCGTGTGTTAGGCGCGCGCGTTTGTTCGGCGCGCGCGTTTGTTCGCCGCGCGCGTTTGTACGCGCTGGCGTTTGTTCGGCGCGCGCGTTTGTTCGCGCTCACGTTTGTTCGGCGCGCGCGTTTGTTCGCGCTCACGTTTGTTCGGCGCGCGCGTTTGTTCGGCGCGCGCGTTTGTTCGACGCGCGCGTTTGTTCGGCGCGCGCTTTTGTTCGCGCTTGCGTTTGTTCGGCGCGCACGTTTGTGCGCGCTTGCGTTTGTTCGGCGCGCGCGTTTGTTCGGCGCGCGCCTTTGTTCGGCGCGCGCGTTTGTTCGTCGCGCGCGTTTGTTCGGCGTGCGCGTTTGTTCGCGCTCACGTTTGTTCGCGCTCACGTTTGTTCGGCGCGCGCGTTTGTTTGCGTTCGCGTTTGTTCGGCGCGCTTTGTTTGCGTTCGCGTTTGTTCGGCGCGCGCGTTTGTTCGCGCTCGCGTTTGTTCGGCGCGCGCGTTTGTTCGCGCGCGCGTTTGTTCGCGCGCGCGTTTGTTCGCGCGCGCGTTTGTTCGCGCGCGCGTTTGTTCGCGCGCGCGTTTGTTCGCGCGCGCGTTTGTTCGCGCGCGCGTTTGTTCGCGCGCGCGTTTGTTCGCGCGCGCGTTTGTTCGCGCGCGCGTTTGTTCGCGCGCGCGTTTGTTCGGCGCGCGCGTTTGTTCGGCGCGCGCGTTTGTTCGCGCGCGCATTTGTTTGGAGCGCGTGTTTGTTCGGCGCGCGCGTTTGTTCGGCGTACGCGTTTGTACGGCGCGCGCGTTTGTTGTGCGCGCGTGTTTGTTCGACGTCGCGCGTTCGTTCGGCGCGCGTGTTTGGCGCGCGCATATGTTTGGGGCGCGTGTTTGGCGCGCGCGTGTGTGGGCGCTCGCGTGCGTTTGGCGCGCGCGTGTGGTTAGCGCGCGCGTGGGTTTGCCGCAAGCGCGTGTGTGGCATGCGTTGTGGCGCGCGCGCGCGTGTTTGTGGCACGTGTGTGGGGCACGCGGCAGTATTTTCATTGAAAATACCGGTATAATACCGGTATAACCTTTATGGACGTCCATACCGGTATAGACGTCCTATAAAGGTATTTTACCGGTATAAAAGAATAAAGGTATTTTATACCGGTATGAAAATATACCGGTATTTTACCGGTATTTTTACCGGTATTCAATACCTTTTCGGTCCCTGCAACTTGCAACACGAGGCCGAAAGACAGAGAGGCGCAATCCTACAAGCAGAACTAGAGGAAATTCGCCGCACACCGAAACTTTTCCACCTCTTAATGTCAGCTCAAAAATTATTCAGAATTTTAAAAAAAATGTATGACATTTAAATATCTACAGTTGAATGATTTTATGCAGTGAACATGCACGTGACAAGATTCAGTATGATTAAAAAATGGCTTAGACTTTGAGGCATATCTTAGACTTTTGAGCACCAACGATGCATGCTGAAAATATATGTGTGGGATGTGGCTGTAGAAAAGTTAAAGATATATTGCATTCGAAAAATAGAAAATCCCAAAAACATTGTTTCATGTCATTCCGTATTAAGTGTCGAAAAATAATGGAATAAGAGAGATCAAATTCTGGAACAATACAATCACTATTCACTGTGAACACAAAGTTGAAAATATTACTGAAACTGTAATGGAAATATTTTGCATTTACTATATTTTACATACTCTACGTAAAATAAGGACACAAAATCAATGTGGGGCGTACGACGAACGTATCCGTTAGAGAGTGCAGGGAAATTTGGCTTTAATGGGTTTTTGGGAGATGAAGACCGACTTGCTAAATGCACGACGACTCGAAAACGTAATGATCAGGTAAGTGGCTTGATCAAATGAGTTCCGATTTCAGATGGTGTGGTAGGGTTTGCGTATGGCGCAGGTCCCACGACTCAAGGACTCAGGTCCCATGGACTCAAGTTGTCAACAAGGCACTGTCCAAGCTAGTAATGATGTGGGCTGTTTTTACCCGAATGGACTGAGTCCTCTGGGTCAACTAAACCGATCAGACTGAAATTATTATTTTAAGCTACATTGGGACCATTTGAATCCAAGCATGGACTTCATGTTTCCAAACAAAGATGGAATTTTATGGATGACAATGCGCCGTGTCATCGCGCCACAATTGTTCGCGATTGGTTTAAAGAACACTCTGGACAATACGGGCGAATGATTCGCCATCCAGATCGCCCGACATGAATCCCATCGAGAATTTATGAGACACAATTGAGAGGTCCGTTCGTGCACAAACTCCTGCATCGGCAACATTTTCGCCATTATGGACGACTATAGGGACATCGTGGCTCAATAGTTCTGCAGACGTCCAAAGAATTGTTGAGCCACGACGAGTTGTTACACTTTGCCGGGCAAAAGGAGGTCTGACACTGTATTAGAAGGTATCCCAGGACTTTTTTCACCGCAGTGTATGAGAATTTTGAAACGTTCTTGCTGTGCCAGAGCATTATTGACTACACTAAGGTATTTTATTTCATTGCAGATGATTTTGATGATTATAATTTCAACATTTCACGCTAAATTATTCATCAGAAATAATATCATTGATTATAGACACTTATAAAATATAGTATTTATGATAATTTCTTTCAAGAACAGGAGAAACGTGTCTCCAGAAAACATAAACACAATACTAACTGAACCATGGCGATTATAAAAAACAAAAGGAAGACCTGTAGAAAAGTTTCAACCGAAGAAAACCATATATGCAATATACGAAAAATTTGAAACTCCCAAAATGTTGTTTCAAGTCGTTTTGTACTCATGCTCTAAAACATAAAATAAAAGAGATTTACAAATTCTACAATACTATCACTAATCTTTGTGAACACAGAGTTAAACGTGTTTCTGAAATTATATTTTAAATCCACTCATCGTAATAAATAAAGCTGCACCCAGAAGGACAAGTCGGATTGCGATCATTGTTGGCAAGCATGTAGAGAGTACCACGCATACAAAAACTTTCACATTTTTAGGACCAACATTTATTGCGCTACACGGCCACAGACGGTGCATGTTAGTATGGCGGGGGGCCACCATTTTGGTGATCATTCGCGTTCAGATGTTGCGGCATGGAGTTGTACAGGTCTGGAATGAAGTCCTGTGCTAGTCCATCCCATGCAGCTGCCAACTGAGCGCGCAGTTCTTGCAGATTGATGGGTAGTGGTGGTATGATAGCACGCTCCATAGCACCCCAATTTCTCGATCGGGGACAGTTCTGGCAATGCTTTTAGCCATGGCAGAGTATCCACGGCTGCAAGGCATGTTTTCCTGTTGAAATAGGGCATGGGCATGGGAGTTCATGACCGGCAGAGCCACCGGTTTCAGGATCTCCTGAACGTATTGTGAGGCTGTCACGGGACCTCCGAGGAATATTAACGGAGAACGGGCACAATGGGATATCGCGCCCCACACCACCACACCAGGCTGGCGGGGCCTATGATGGGATACCACAAACCACTCGTCGTGGCGCCTCCCCACTGCGTCTCCAGACACAGACCCGTTGGTCGTCGCCATCAAGGCAGAAGCGGGACTCTTCGCTGAAGATGACCCGCTGCCAGTCTACATGGCCCCAGGTCCATCGTTACCAACACCGGCGAGTGTGTCACGACGATGCTGGGGTGTCAGTGGCTTCGTAATGAGGCTTGAGACTTCGTAATGGTTGGCTTGCGGCGAGCCTTGCGTTGTGCAATCGCCTGCCAATGGTACTGTCACTTCCAGGATTTGACAGTACAGGGTGCACAACACGATGAATAGCACCAATCGTTGCAGTTGGATCTGTTCGCGCGTGGCGGACAATCCGTCGGTTCTCCCTCCTCATGGTGCATGGTGGACGTCAAAATCCTATATTTCATGTGTGTATGCCTTCCTCAATCCACTGCCGCCAACAGCGAGAGATGGTGTTTCATACGACCGGTGTGGTGCGCAATAAGGCGACAACTAGCCTCCCGCACACCCACGATGCAGTCCCTATCGAACGCGTCTAACTGGACAACCGGTTGTCGAAAGCGTCACCGAGACATAGTGTACGTGCAGATGACGCTATAGCGACGCTACCCGATGTCGCAATGGTTGGCGCGGCCGTTTGAATCCCTCTTATCTAGACCGGTGGGAGCGTCGTCACGCACCTACCACCTACTCCCCAGTGCGCGGCCGACCGTGAAAACGAAATCATTGGCTTAGCGAATGGTGTGCAAAATACCCACAGAGTTTGCTGCGGATCAGTAGGGTCCTTCGGAATGCACCTTTTTATGACGATGAATGTATTTTACGTTTATCAAGGTTTATCGTCTGTATGTTGTAATGTATTACAAAGGGACTTCCCTAGAAGCAGAAAGACAGTCACTGCGCGGGCGACGAAGCCTTAGGATTAGGACTTAAACGCCGCTAGGGTTTCGCAAGCGGGCTGGAAAGGCCCAGCACACAGGTATAGAACATTCCAGAAGTATTTTGATAACTCGATCTCTGCGTAGTAATATAAATGCACGTAATGAAATTTCAGCAGACGCGTGGGTGCAGTATTTTTCACGAACGCTCGCAATAGCTGACATTGAAAGAGGGGCAAATATTTTCACTGAACGGGTAGTGCCTGAATTAGATGAACCGTTAACGTGGAATGAAGTGAATAAAGGAATTTTAGCCACGAACACTAGAAAAGCTTGCGGCGCGGATGGCATTCCGACAAAATTTATTTCGGAGTTGTGGAACTTAGATCCGGAGAGTATTCTGAATCTGTTTAATAGCATTCTTGATACCGGGTCGTATCCAGAAACTTGGAGTACAGCTATTCTCCAACCTATTTATAAAAATAAGGGCGATACGAGTTGCCCAGATAATTATCGTGGCATTAGTATTTTACCAGCGCTAAGTAAATTGTTCTGTAAAATTCTTAACGTTCGACTGAGCGACTGGGCGGAAAAGTATAGTAAAATTTCAAAAATGCAAGCAGGTTTTAGGAAAGGCTACGCGACCACCGACAATATCTTTGTGTTAGATACACTAGTAAAACAGGCGCTTTCACGTAAACGAGGCCATTTATATTGCAGTTTTGTGGATTTCGAAAAGGCGTTTGATTCAATCAACAGAGAATCGTTATGGCGAAAACTAAATGAACTAGGCATCTCAAGTAAAGTTTTAACGGTGTTACAGAGTATGTACAGAGAAGTAAATTTCTGCGTTAAGTGCGGTGACGGAAGTACAACGCAAAAAATAAAATCAACAGTAGGGGTAAGACAGGGTTGTCCTCTTTCACCTCTGTTGTTTATCTTGTATATAAATGATTTATTGACATGGGTACAGGAAACCGACACATCTGCACCGGCAATTGATGGCCTGAAAATTCCCGGATTACTTTATGCGGACGATTTAGTTCTATGCTCAGAAACGATTGAGGGATTACAGTCGAGTTTAAACACCCTAGAAAGATATAGTGTCGAATGGGGACTAAAAGTAAATATTCAAAAAACGAAAATTGTTGTCTTCAAGAATGGGGTTATTTGGGGTAACAAAGAGAAATGGTATTACGCACAGGAGGAACTCGACCGTGTTAAAACTTTTACTTATCTTGGTGCAAAATTCTCTATGAACGGGGGATGGAATAAACACATAGTTGCGGCTCATAGTAAAGGAAGAATTGCTCTCAAAGAAATCGGTTGCGTAATGCGTAGAGTACCGGAATTGCCTTTAAAGGTGTGCGACACAATGTTTAAATCGCTAGTGCTCCCAGCAATGAATTACGGGGCGGAAATCTGGGGAGTGGACAGAATAGACAGATTAGAAAGCATCGAAACAGATTATTATAAATTAATTCTCGGAGTCTCTAGATTCGCAGCTAATGCCGGCGTCTTAAGAGAAGTAGGTAGTGTAGGAATTTGGAAAGATTTAAAAATGAAAGCCATTAAGTTTTGGATTAGATTAGCAAGTGAAGAGTCTGACACGCTTATTCGCAGGTGCTTTAGAGCGCAACTACAGGAAAACGATCAGCGCTATTGGGCGTACAAAGTGAAACGGGTACTAGAACGCGCAGGTTTGGGAGACGTTTCTCCTGAAATGATTGAGAATAGGGGAACACGGGAGATAGAACAGTTAATTTCAGATCGACTTTCGGATATTAAAAGGCAAGATATTTTGGCAGCATCGGCAGAAAAATGTTCGTTAGTGGTACAAATTCACACGAGTCCTGTATGGGGATGCGAAAGTTACGTACACACACTTAAAAGGGATGCAAGAGGGGGATACGCTTGGTTTAGGGTAGGAGGGTGGATGCAACGTAGAATGAAGGATTCGAACGACAATGGAATCTGTGTACTTTGCGGTGATAGAGAAGATTGGATCCACATCCTGTTAAATTGCTGCGCTACAGAAACTTGGAGAGGAAAATGGATGGGAATGGGGAACTATTGCTTCCAATTCAGAAACATAACGCTCGCTCAAAACATATTAGCTGATAATAGATCTCACTTCATGAAAGAATTAGGAACATTTTTAGGAAAGGTTCGAACTGTCAGGGAAACGGTAATCAGGGAATGGGAAAACAGCACTGGTTAGTAGTACGAGCGGAGCCTAGACCGGAGATGAAATAATTAATTCAATAAGCAAGAGATAATTAAGTTAACTAGAAAGGTAATCAGTAATGCTAATCATGAATAATAAGTAGTAAGTTAGTAATAATTAAATTCGTCAGTAGGCGATAATTAAGTTAATTAGTAGAAAATTGTTCGAAGAGGCGGTGGTGCGTGCGATCTTCTGTGGCGGTGTTTGATTTCAGAAGCGTGGAGGCCAAAGACTGGATGGAGAAGATGCCCACGTCAGGAAATAAATAAATAGTTTAGAAAAAAAAATCTAGTAGTTTAGCATGTACTCGTCTTCTGACGGCAGGTTTTTCCCCCTTCAGGGGTTTTTTCCTCAGCCGTACCTTATGGTCTCCTTTCCGCGGCTTTGATGCGATGAAGAGACCATTAGGGGTGAATGCCAGAATTCGAAAGGTTAGAATGCGGTAGGATGTAGGTATTGTAATGGCTTAAAGGCCTTCAGCCTAGCCACATAGCTAAAAGAACTGAAATTTTGTATAAATTTGTTATAATTACCTATTAAATAATAAAATAAATAATATTTTGATAACTTCTTGGAATTTGGGAAACTAACCGCAGCCAGGTCGAGTGGCGAACCTAGTGGCGTTGAGGCGATCACCTGATGTTTTTGCCGCGCAAACGCGACTGTGACGTCGTGAGTCACGTGGGGCTGAAAGCATTAAAGTCAAGAGCGCGAGGCGCGGGGTGGGTCTTGAGTGGAGTGGGAGACCTCGTGCAGATGCACAAAAACGTACGCCCAATGTGGTGCGTTGACGAGCAATGCTCCTTGGGCAAACCGTATCTCGGGAAACCGTTGTGGATTCACTACGGCTTCTACGGTTCTGCCACTGCGGTTGGGAAGCCGTAGTGCAATATTTGTAAATAAACCTGTGTAAATAGTTGAGCTCTGGTCTGTGATTTGTAGTGAGATTTCGACGACGTCATAATACATATGTTGTTATAGACCAGACCTGCACAGCATTTTGCACTTTCACTGACCTCAGGAGCTGCATGCGGGCAACTCAGGTGCAAATGAGAAAATCGATGAAGGATGGGGATGAGACCCAATCTAGGAGTGGGAACCACCAATCAGAATGCGCAATTCGAACGATAGCGCGTAAATTTAAAGAGAAATCGGCAAGAATATGACGGTAATATACAGTTCAAGTAATATAGTCTTTTGTATTATATTGCAAATGTTTGTTCTCGGTATATGACAGGGCGAAATATGAAACTACAACGAATTATACATATTAGAGTTCTACACCAAATATTAAAATTGCTTGTAGGGTTTATAATGTAATTCATTTTGCTACGATGTAATCACAAATTTAGTGTTGTGCTAAACACAAAATTTTGATACTGAATTGTTTTTGTTTGATGACAGCAATAATCTTTTTTATATTTACTATGTTTAGTTGAATAAGACGGTTCTCTCAAAACAAAAACACATTGTTCTTAAAAAAATCATGATTATTTTCTGTTCTAATTTCTGACAAGAGTGTAGAGTCGTTTATGAGTTCGTATAAAAATATAAAGCCCTTTGCATTCTATTTAACCAATACCCATGATTATCTTATGATTGTCCGTAACATATCGAAACAGAAGTTTATAACACAGAAGTTTGCTCGTTGATCTCTTTTATTCAGTTACATAATGGGGAAAAATGGTCACAAATGTGCTATTAAACATTGCCCTTCTTGGAGATGCCACATAATCTATTTTACGTCAATCTTAATGTGAGAGATTGCTCTCATGATTTTGTTCATTTTTCTATGATTTGGAGATTATAACATTCCTGGTGAACAATCAATTATTAAATTGCAATTTTGTGTTAGAATTAAATATTTTTTTCTTATATATAAGCATATATTTTAAAGCTATTGCGTTAATATAATGCTTAAGAGTCACAATGAGCATGCTATTTTCTTTTTAAAAAAATAGAAAATGAAAATACATACAATGGTAGATACAAAGGTGGATATACAGTAGTGCACAGAACGTAAACCATGAATTGTGACCCTGGTGACTTGAAATGCTAGACATAATCCATTTAAACAAATGGGTATTTAATTTTGAAGCATGGATCATTATTAGACGCCTAGGCTTTCAATCTACGCGCCGCGTCGTGCTACGTCAGACTTCTCCCCTCCCCGCAAAGCTTCCTACTCCCCACTACTTGCACTTTCGGCGCTGCCACGGGCAGGCGATCGGCTCTCAAGTGCAGAATGCCCGCGGAAGCAGGCGTTGTGCAGGTCTGTTATAGACGATTGTAGGCTATCCTGCTATTCCCCATAACTTATAGTAATTAACGAAACGAGTGTATAAAGAGGGGGATAATTGTAGGAGTGGTATGTTGAAGAAAACGAGCGACGTTAGGAGCGAGTTTTCTTATATACCACAAGTGCAATTATCCCCCTTTATGCACGTGTTACGTTCAACGTTTTTTTCGTTTCCATTCAAGAATAATTTATTTTTTAAACTCAAATACATAAGTTACGTGCATGTGTATGACACTTCATACACATACATCGATGAATACGTTTGATGACGTATTGCTTCTAAACAATGCCAATTCTAGTGGGCCATGCTTTGTTTACGTACAATCAGTATAGTGATTTATATTGAAAATGGAAGACATTGAAAGTATTCCTGAAGAGATATTGCAAGAAGCGGACGAAGCGATGAATAATTTACTTCCGAATAAAAGTAAGGAAGTATATGAAAGGGAATACAACTTATACAAGTTGTGGAAAGCAGAAAAAAAGTCCCTTCCGACTCGGAAAAAGTGTTGATGGCTTATTTTTTAGAACGGGTAAATACAATTGACGTTTATGTTTTTTATTTGTAATATGCTAAGATAATTTTTTGTCATGAAATACATTTAATTTACTTATGTCAAATATTTTATGATACAATAGTCAGCTAGCGTCAAACCCTCCTGCTTATGGCCATACTTATCAATGTTGAAGATGATGTTGCGTGTCAAAGAAAACATAGACATTTCGAATTACAAAAATTTAATTGATTTTGTAAATCAAAAAATAAAGCAATTGTGCCGAAAAAATAAAATGTATTCAGCAAAGACGAAATTAATAGATTTCTCACGGAGGGTACCAGATAAGAAATACCTTCTTATGAAGGCAAGTGTAGTAAATGAAAGTATGATGTCTTTAAAATGTTACTAATAGCATACAATAGACTAAAAATAAAATTTTGTTAATGCATTTAGGTTGTTGCGATATTTGGTGTCTGTGGTGCCTGCAGACGTGATGAATTATACAACTTGTGTGTGGATGACTTTAAAGAAGAAGGAAGTGTACTGCTTGTAAATTTAGAAAAAAACAAAACAAATATTGTGAGAAAATTCACAATCATTAATGAGGCAGGTTCTGTTAATTATGTTGAAAACTGTCAACAGTATTTTTCACTTCGCCCCAAACAAGTAAAAAATAGAAAATTATTTGTATTTTATAATAATGGACGGTGCAGCGTTCAACCAGTAGGTATAAATACTTTTGGAAGAATCCCAAAGGAGATAGCTTTATTCTTAAACATTGCCGATGCAAATTTATTTACTGGGCATTGTTTTAGAAGAACATCTGCTACTTTTCTGGCTGATAGTGGAGCTGACATTTTAACAGTGAAACGACACGGTGGATGGCGTTCTTCTTCTGTAACAGAAAGTTACATTGAAGATTCCATACAAAATAAAATAAAAATTGCAAAGCGTATAGGTGAAAGATCAGATTTGTCATTAACTACGATGCCCACTGCCTCAACATCACACACAGCTTTTCCTGGGACAAGTCACGTTGGTGAAGTACATATTTCTGAAAATTATGAAGCGTTGTCTGGATCAGGATCATCGGTGCCAAATGTGGGTGGAGTAATTTTTAAGAATTTAACCAATTGTACCATAAATATCAATATGACTAAGGAGTAATTTTTTATAATTTTGTTTTATTCGCTCACGTATAGGTTGTTGACATTTTTGTTTATTTCACGGCCGCCTGCAAATAGCTTGACCACGTATGTTTATAGTATTATAATTAAACGATTTTGATCTTTTTGTGAGTTCTGATTGGTGGTTGTAGAATCTTAATTACACGGTAGAATTTTAATTCCACGCGTGCGATTAACATGGAGATAATTAAAGATTTTTCATGCAATAAATGAGCATAATTAGTTAACTAAACGAAAAAAATGTAATGTATCCCGTATCATTTTAGTGACTTGTTTTGTAACATAACACATATTGTACAATTGCAGGACATTGCTTTTGCATACACATTCACTAAAATGTGCATTTGAAACAGTAATTCTTTGAACTTAAAAAGTTGCTAATTTCCCTTCACTAACTCTAACCTCTTCGAGTGCAACGTGTAACCTGTGTTGTGTATTTAGTGGCTGAAATAGTAGTTTATAATGTTGACCTTTTTTGCACGAATAAGAAAATAGTCTATTACTAAACGAACGACGAAGGTGTGAGTTTAGTAATAGACTATTTTCTAATGAGTGCAAAAAAGGAACATTATTAACGAGTTGCATACGCTATTTTTTTTGTATAACATCATTATAAAGTTATAAATGAAACGAAGTAAGTGAATGTAAAGTTTTTTAGTTGGCAACATGGACGTTGGTATTATGACGTCACAACTGTGACAGCGGAGAGCCGATTCACGCGCGCATTCGAATGAAAGATGGCGTCGTTACCAATGGTAGTTTTAGAAAAAGCCCCCAAGGCAGAAGAAAGTTTAATACCTAAAAAGTCGAGTGCATTGTATGAGAAGGAATATATAAAATTTAGGAAGTGGATGGAAACAAATAATGTAAATATTAAATGCGAGACAGTTGTTCTGGCATATATATCTGAGTTGGTAAGTTTGTCATACTTTTTGTGATTAATACTAGTGTCGAGTTCTCATTTTCTAATTTATGTTATTTTGAAGTCTGCAGTATGTAAGGCATCATCTTTGTGGTGCAATCATTCAAAATTCAAGACTATGCTGAAAATTAAAGATGGAATTGACATCTCTGCTTATAACAAAGTTCAGTTATATATGAAACAAGCTAATGTCGGCTATGAAGCTGAAAAATCTATGATATTTTCGAAAGATGATGTGAGAAAATTTTTAGTGGAAGCAGATGATGATAAATATCTCTTAATGAAGGTAGAGTAATAATATTTTGTAGAAATATTTATTTTAACTATTGAAATTACATTTGTATTATAAATTATTATAAATTCTATATTATACACTGTCTTTCTGTGAATAGTAGAAGTTCGTCATGACGTCATGTCGCGTTTAATAATGGTGATGACGTCGTGTAGCGTGCGATAAAATACTGGATTATGCACGATTCGGGGTATCGAAAAGGGTCGTTTATAATGATGGTATACAAAAAACACATTTATTCCGTACATATTATAATTTATGTTGAAAGTCCGCTGGTAGGGGGGCCATGGAAGAGTTTCTAAAAAGGCAGCCGGAGGACGCGATCGTAGAAGCTCCGTGGTGCTTCAGGTTCCTAGGTCCGTGGTCGCGGAGAAAATTCGTCGTTGTAGAATAGTGATCGTGACAACGGAAATCTCCAGTACTGCAAAAGCGCAAGAGAGAAAATGGGAACGTTCTTCAAAATATCACCATCTCCACTAGCTCGCTATGCTCTCATAAGTCTTTTCACTGACTGACACTCGCAAATTACTGACTAGCTAAAAACTGCTGGCTTAGATCCGGGTTGTAATAGCAGTGCTGGCCTACCAGCGGAATGCCGAGCGTTCTAGGCCGTGGGGCGGCCGGCGCCACGTACGTTGCTGTGCAATGTTGTTTGCTGCTCGCCAAATTTTAAATTTGTCCAAGTGTATGTATCCGGCTGGTACATACACTTGGACGCAACGTCATACTCACACGCCTGTTTGCACTAATAATGTAACGTTGTTATCGATAGATCCATTACAACTCGCAAAATAAAACGACGAAGATCAATAACAACTGTATCGTAGTTGGTTTTGAAAATGATGGAATGAACAAATGAAGGCAGGTAAGGCTTCAATACATTAATGTCAATATTACTATAATGAATTATTATTACTATAAAACCAGTTAACAATAGCAAGTGTTCTCTCTGTAAGTAAACTCTGTCCGTTCCACTATCTTTCATTTAAAGTAAAAATCACACAATATTTTTCTGAACAACACCTTAAGGGTTTTGAATTTACAGTTATATCGTTAACATATCACGCAACAACTATCGTCTCCTGTATTATTTCAGTAGAATTCCTTTGGATTCCGGCTCTCACACGCAACAATCTTTAGAAATGAGGGCTCTAAACAAAGAGAATTTCACGGAGACTTAACGATTTCCATTTTGACTTTAAAAATATGGATGATTTCTTTTAAAAAAACGCATCGAAATATTCATGTAAAATGCAACCCGCATCACATATCAAACTATGTAAGCAAATAACTCATAAACAAAGCGTTTTTAGAGCTTTAAAATGTAAAATTTTGAGGCCTAAGACCTCAAAGAGATGTTTTTCACATCATAATCTAGAAGACGAGACATTCTCCGATCCATTCAATTAATTTTCGGTTCCACGCTTCAATACTATCAAGGCCACCTCAATATTTCAGCCCTTCCTGCTGGTAGTAATTTTTGGGGCGACACGGTTAGAAGGCTTAGATTCGACAATATTTACGCTTTTTGTTAACATCGTAGTTTGTGCAGTCTGATGAAGTTTATTTGCATCATCATTAATTCAAGATTTGCTCCCCAGCAACAACTAGAAGTACTATTATAGTTGCTTGATACCTATACCTATGAAGATTGTTTCGTATGCGTGTAGTGACACTATTCAATTAACGTTTTTTCATGGTCTATAAGTGCTGTGTACTTAATTGTGGAGAGATGTGGGTGTTCAGTGAAAAGTGAAGACTGTGTTTGTGTTTTACCTGTACCAATATTTTCGTTACCATTAGATGAAATTTTCAAGGTCAACGGGTTCAGATACGTAGCTCTCTCAAAAGTGAAAAGCTAATATTTTTGTGACTATCACGAAAAACTAAAACATAACTGACAAAGAATATTGAATAATTACTTCAAATGTCTTTAAGTAAGTGTTGGGAATTGTTCCAAGCAAATTCTCCATGATATTGAATAAATATTTATTGAACACTTTTTTACACATTAATTGCATTGTTTTTATTTTATTTGTAATTGTGTTAGTACATTGGAAGTTACCCTTATAGATTTTAAACAAATAAACACGTTTCGTTGACTACTTTCCCTCTTAGAATAAAAAAAGAAGAATTGGGATTGGTGTGGGGTCTAACATGCGAGAGTTCTCGCACGGGTACGCAGAGGTGGTGGGGGAAAACTTGTGCTATGGCACAACACAAGGAACAAACTTTTTAAAGTAGTTAATGTAAAATAGCTTGAAATAAATGGAAAACAAAAATAAAAACGCGCTAGCCTACAATACTACGTGAATCAATTAAAAAACAACTAAATTTAAAATTATAGAAAGAATAGTGCAAGTCACCCGACAACTGCCAACGATCGCAGTCCAAACGCACAATTTAAATGTTGGCGGTATCTGGAAGTATGTACACCAACTCCCAGCTGCAAATTCATATTGTAAATAAAACACTGTTTGATATTAAACTCAAGGTGTCGATTCGTTAAGATATTAAAAATGCAAACATCGTTTGAGCAACATTCCCATGTACCGAAGTTGCCTTTAACCTAAGGTTTAATCTTTTCATAGAATCTATTTATTTGTGAACGATCATTGATTTGAAAGACATTATTTTTTCTACAAATCATAAAATACTTGTGCAAATGTTGAATATTTCTTTATATAATATTTTTTAAACCGGGCAGAAGAAATATAAGACATAGAATGTACCTCACTAAGGTGAATATTTACTTCAATTATTTCTCCTGAGAGGTTAGATTGATTTTATTATGTTTGCACAAAAACATATATTTTCATTCCAAACTTGCTTCTCCTGAATTTTATCAAGAAAGGTGTATAGAGAAAATGAAATACTGGTGATTTGAATTCCGTATTGAAGTGCATATTTCACGATTTTTAGGTCACAGATGCATATTTTTAAAAGCATATTTTAAGATTTTTCTAGGGCATAAAAATCCTCTCCCTAGTGATGAGGCTAAATAACGCCTTGACTCTCCCGTTCAGAATCAGCGACCGGAACATTTGATGGATTTTATCGATGGGATTTATCTATTAAAGAACCAGAACGTGCTCTCTCAACACTCGTCCGGAAACAACGGTGCGGGATTGCAAAATCTAGTCACGTCCGAATTCTCTCCTACACGCCGCGCGGTTTCATTCACTTTTTTAACTCTGCCCCCTCCACACACCTGTCGCATTTCTCACACGTGCTGTACGTCTGTCCTATTTTCACAACCTTCCGACCCTCAGCGTTTTGTCACATCGCTGTTTGCACGGAGGAACAGTTAAAGTGCACAAAATTGCTCAATAACCGCATGTCTTTAAAATCGACTAGTATTTCTTTAGAATTAGAAAACTTGTACACATCGTATAATGCAAGAGCTCGTTTATAATGGAAACTACCGCTGTGGTGGTTATATATTTTAACATTTACTTCAACAATTATTACTCTTCTGTACACATAAGTACAAACGGAGTAATATACGTAGTGTAGGGAAAGTTATGTAATACTGCGAAAAGTCGATTTCGGATTGCAATGGAAATACACGTTTTGGGGCCCCCTGATACCATAAAAGTTCTTTTGAAATGTCCGTCTGTCCGTGTGTCGGTCTGTGTTTTCTGCCCATCTGTCTGTCCGTCTGTTCGTCCGGTTGCCTATCCCTGTCTGTCCATCTGTCTGTTCGTCTGTGAACACCACTAGCGTCTAAATCATGCGTAAAATATTTTTCAAATTGAAGAAGCACCTATTCATCTGGTACGAGTCAAAGCTTTGAGTTTTTTAAAAACTTTCTTTAAAATTTGGGAGTACTTTACATGATGCTCCAGGTACATTTTCACACTTTTCTCAAAACCGCTTCAAATTTTTTTTAAAAATTTTTTGCAAGAATAGAGTAAAATACAGTTATGGTGGCATAGTCCGATTTTAACAGTTATCCTCACTTTTCGAAAATTGCAAATTTGAATTGGTTTCGGTGTCTTCCAACAACTACAAAATTGAAGATAATTTAATTACTTCAAATGAAATTTGAATTGTACTTCATAGTGAGTTTTTTAATTGAAGTCGTGTACATTTTTTAAAAAATCTTAATAGTTTTCGCGCAATATTGCGTGCAATAAATGCAATTTTAAAAAAATTGAAAAAACAAGTTTTTCTCAAAAACTGCTCCAAATTTTTCTTTCAAATTTTGGTAGGACTAGTGCAAAGTGTATTCTATGAGATGACATAAACGCCATATTGCTCTAATCTGTTCTTTTTTCAGAACTTAAAAAAATGTAATTTTTTGACTTGTCTCTCACCTCGTTAATATTTTTCGAACGTATAGTGCTAATTGCACTCTTGATGTTAAGTTCATTTTGGCATATATTTTTGTTTTTTCAAAAATTGCACAAATGTAATTTTTTTTAAATCTGTCACACCGTTAATACGCCCATTTCCAACAATTTGTAAACACTGTTTTATTTGTGAGGTAAATTGCTTTAAATGACTTCAAATGGAGTTTTTCGAAAAACTCAAAAACTTTCTATGAAACTTTGCTTCAGATTTCGAAAATACAGTAGCGCTTAAACGCCATTTACTTAAAACGGCACCAAATTTTTAAAAGAAAATTGCGACTTAGGACGAGAATTTGCTGTTCTTTAATATTCTTAAAATAATATTTCGTTATACTATTAAGAAAGAGTATGAAAATATTAAAAATGTTCTTTGGGCGGCAATAGATGGCAGGTGGGAAGAGTATTTGGAAAGTCCAAATAGCTAGTCGAGATCAAAGGAAATGGAAAACTAATACGAGAAAGTCTGTGCCATTCTGTAACCTCACTAGTTCTTTTTAATTTTCCACTTTTTACTTTCCCGTATACATACGAAAATACGGAGTAACATACGTCGCACACGGAAAGTTAAGTAATGCTGCGAGAAAAAACGGCGAATTTTCGGCAGAAAAAATTCATTGCTGGGCACTAATAACGAAATAGTGGATAAAACCAGCCGCTAAACTAAAAAAAACCTAACGCGTGGTGTAGCCAGAATCCCTGTTTTGAAAGTCCTTGATCCCAAAAAACCAATTGAAAGCTAATCGTTCGTCTGTCCGTCCATTTGCGAACACCACTAGCGCCTAAACCATACGTAGGATTTTTTCAAATTGAAGAAACCCATATCCATCTCGCTCTAGTCGACGCTTTCAGATTTTGAAAAAGATTCTACAACATTTGAGGGTACTTTTCATGAAGCCCCCAGCGCATTTTCTAAATTTTCTCAAAAAATCTCCAAATTTTTACTTTTTTCTTTTAATTTCTTGTAATAATAGAGTAAAATGCACTCATTAAGATGGCATACGTCCGATTACTCTGAATTTTCCCGTTAACTCTGAATTTTCGAAAATTGCAAAAGTTTGAATTTTATGCGGCAACTACAAAACTACACTACAACCAAAACTACCAAATACAAAATTAAAAATAGAGATTTTTTTTCAAATAAAATTTGTTCTCCATATTGAATTCTTTCATTAAGGTCATGTACCTTTTTTTTGTTAATTTTAGTAGTTTTCGTGCAATATGTGCTATTTTAAAAAATTGCAAAAGCAAGACAATCTCAAAAACGGTTCCAATTTTTTACTTTAAACTTTTGGTAAGGATAGTGCCTGATATAGTCTATGAGATGACTTAAACGCCATATTGCTCTATTCTTTTATTATTTAAAAAATAAATATATTTTTTGACTTTCTCACGTCGTTAAGATTAGCGGCGATTTGTTCACATTATAATAATATGAATATTCGTGCTTTAAATAATGTCACATAGAGCTTCTTGAAAACTCAACTGTTTTCTGTGAAAACTACCTGAAGATTCCGCATTTTCAGAAACTCTCAAACTCCATTTTCTCATAAATTGCTCCAAATTTTTTCTTCAAAGTTTTGGAACGGATGGTGCTCATTGCACTCTTTAATATGACGTAAAGTTCATTTTGCGGTATTTTTCGTTTTTGCAAAAATTACATAAATATATTTTTTTGAAAGATCTCTCACACCGTTAAGCCGCACATTTCCAGCAATTTGTAAACATTATTGTATTTGTGAGTTACAGTGCTTCAAATGACTTCTAATGAAGTTTTCGAAATCATAAAAGATTCCTGTGAAAAAGCTTCAATTTTCGCATTTACAGTAGTGCTTAAACGCCATTTTCGAAAAAACTGCTCCACATTTTTCGAAGAAAATTGCTATTTAGAACGAGGTGTTATTGTTCTTTAATATTCTTCAAATAATATTTCCGTTCAACGATTAGGAAATCGAAAATTTAAGAAAATGACAAAAAATTTAGTTTGGGCGGCGATGGATAGCAGCTGCCAAAGGATGTCTCAAGTCCGAATAGCTATCTGAAACCAAAGGAAATAGAAAACTAATACGGTAAAGTCTGTGCCATTCTGTAGCACCACTAGTTTCGAAATTATATTGTATTATAACCACATTTTTATATTTATTATGGTCATGGTCAGTTTTACCAGATTCATTCTGTCGGTATTGGGAAAATTCTTATTCAGTACCGTTTGTATTAATGTGTGTTTTCCAGAAAATATAAAATTACAGACCTGATGATGTAAATAAAACTATGACGAATATTTATATTATATTTTCATATGATTAATATAAAATTTTACGTGCAAATATATTCCTATTAATGAAATCTAGCATAACAGCTTTGTGAGTAATACTGAAAATTTCAAAGCTGAAAGCGAAAATAAGTTCCCTGCAAGTTAGTGGTTGGAGTAACCAAAATAAATGAAAAATGTGGGTTTATTTGCGGCACAAATTAAGAAATTTCTATTTCCTGTGGATAATTCTGAATAATTGTCGATAAATGAACAAATTTTCTTCCAAATGCACCTGTTTGCGGATACTACGGGTGAAATTTGATCTTGGAACCTAATTTCTGGATACGTGAATTTCTACCAAATATTTCATATACGCGAACTGCAACTTACTAATACTAGACATTATGGAACAATTATGAAATAATTTTATAATTATGGGTGAGTCACTTTTCTTTCCTCTATTCTGAACGACAATGGGTAACGTACGGAGGGTCATTTAAGTTAGTAATAAGCATTATTTATTAAAAATAAATATCTTCCGTTGGGCATTCTTCTTTCTGCTATAATAATTTTTGCCGAGTGCATGTAAGCGGCGCCTTACATTAAAGAATGAGAACAAATTACATACTTCTAGGGCATGTAGGGGACCAAATATCACTTAAAAAAATTAAGAAGCGACTGAAAATCTGGAAAACGAAGTTATACATGTGATCACGCTCTGAAAGAACCTGCCCTGAAAGAACAGTTCTTAGTAGTTGCTGTGTAAAATATTTCTTTGAGGTGTTAAGAGCGCGTGTGTGTGTGCTGTGCGCAGGGCCTAGCGACGCTCCGCCCAACGGCGGCGCCCGTGAGCAGAGCGGGGCCGCGGCCCGCAGCCGGCCGCCGCCATGAACACGATGAGTGGAGGCGGCGGGGGCGGGGGAGGCGGCGGCAAGAAGTCCAAGGACCCCGAGGAGGTAAGACCCGGCACGACACGGCACGGCACAGCGGACGCAGCTACCGCGCCAGCAACAGCCACTGCATCAGCCAGCATGCGTTCTGTGCAACGGACGTTCTGAGTAACCTCGATGACTGATTTATTTCCCTGAAAATATTGTTTATTTATTCTTAAACGGATGGTAAGTTTCATACACAAAAATTGATACACAAAATCTTACCACTGTAGAAAAAAAAGATTCAACATTTACGTCTAGTTCGAACAAAGAAAATATTTACAAGTTATTTCATTTTAGTTTCAAGTTGTTTCGTTTCCATTTTATGTAATTTAATTTTTTCATTTTAATTTCATTTTAAATTAATTAAAATTTTTTTGGCTCGCGTATGGGCCAATTTGCATCACGCGTACATGCCCACTGCCTTTATCAGGCCTCAGAAACAATATCTAGGTGTAAGGCCATGAAACATCATTAGGTGGGGATCAGTTTTTAGCTGAATCCCATTTTTATCTCCTAGGGTTGTTAACCCTGGGGTGTAGAAGATGAGATGGTGATGATGATGATAGCGAGGGGTAAAAGAACGGCACAAAGAACGGCACGGATAGAAAAACACAAATACACTTAGGTCCGAGGCGGAACTCGAACCCGCGGCCCTGCGGTCCCAGATTGGCACGATACTACCCTACCTTAGCGATCTTGGTCACGGGGCCGACTAACTTTAATTTTATTTTATTTTCATTTTAAATTTATTTTGATTTAATTTTATTTTAATTAACTTAATTTATTTAATTTTTTGGAGATGGGAGCCCTTCAACTGCTAAAGTATACTGTGCAGACAATAATAATACTGAGGTGAATAGATCAGTGGTGGACTGAACGGCAGAGGAAACTGGAGAACACAAAGAAAACCTGCGGAAAATTCGCTTTGTCCATCACATTGTCTACGTGGATTGGTCGGGGTTTCAAACTGCATCCTAGCGATGGAAAACGCATCGTCATCCATTACACTTTTAGCACCCTCCCCATCGATGTCATGGTGCTAAGGTAATTTTTTATTGGTATGTTTCTAAAGTACAATTTATTCAATGGAAAGAATAGCTAAATGCTCTTAGTTCTAGGAGGAAATCGGACTTTAGAGCGTATGCTTTCATTATTATCAGTGATACTTGTATAAGCAATTAAGCATTTCTTTCAGCACCGTTGAACGCATGCTCTTTGTAAACCCGGTAGCGCCCAGTATATAAACCCGGTATATAAAAATGTAACTTGTGATGTACTGTATGTGATAGGTTCGGTTGGGTTGTAAACACGTGTGACACGTTGACATTAAAAACACGCGTGTGAATGAATGAACGAAATGAAAACTAAGATATAATAGATAATATTGTTTTAAATGCATGTCTTAAATTTTAGAATACCAATGAAAGCGCCAGATTCTATACTCCACCTAGAGATAATTCTCCTTTTGGAGAAGGAACATAATTATGTGTGATCACCCACTCTGTCTAGGGTGGATTTTGCAGCTTCTTATCGCCGCTTTGGAAAGTGATGTCATTGGTGGATGGAGTAGAGAGCCTATCATTGACATCGATTTTCGCTGCTATCGTCACTGATCTTTCGAATAACATAATTTTAATCTATTTCCTTACCTATAATATTAAAAGTTTTTGAATGTTTGATGTTTTTATAGTGTAAATATGAATTGTTCCAGCATTTAATATATCGAGTACAATATTTTTCTTCTTTCCGATCTCTTTCCTGTTGAAGAACCTTTGTAAGAACATCTTGCTGGACTTTTGTTCCGCTCTACGGATAATTGTTTTTACCGTACAGTCAGATAAACTCGTATATTCACCTTTTATCTGTGTAACTTTGGCACTTGAAATTAATCTTTACGTTCTCAAAATCTTCGTGAACTATAAACAATTTCTCAGGTCTATTTTATGAGAGATTTGCCGAACACCGAGTATGACGAAGAAACAGTAACACCTACTAATCATTACATATCTACATTATTCAAAATTAAGTTTATTGGGATCTTTTTTTACTACTAAACACATTAACAATTAGACTTACACAAGAAAAGATACAATATACATGCCGTACGCTGTGAAAGTCGCAGTTATATTCTGCAAGCTAACTGAACGACTCGAGTGAATTTCAGGTTAAGTTATTTTCTTCTTCTACACGTCTTTTCTTTCACAAACTGTCAAAGATAAGGGACAAGGCACCTGTGTCTGTTCGTTATTTCCGAGCCCTTGAAATTACCTCTGAGGCGTGCTGCATTGACGATCTGACCAATCAATCACGCACAAACGCACGCACGCACGCACACACGTGCTCGAGGGAGAGCGTAATCAAGGAGAGTGTTGCAGGGGGAAACTCTTTCCTCTCCGAATTCTGCGATGTGCGCAATCGAAAGGAGCTTTCTAACTTGTTCAACTATACAATATACTTAAACATTTTCATGTTAGAAATAATAATAAATGTATCGCCATCTTTTTGTTGTACAAGCTAAAGAGCTACAACGTATGCGTACATCAACGTCCAAGAAACGACTGCCTCATCGCGGCGACTGGTGCGCGGCCGGAGGACCAGCGTTGCCAGGTCGACGGGATTCTCGCTAAATTTAGCGGTTTTTCGAAGTACTTCGCGGGAAAAATTTCGCGCGACTTCGCGGGCAGCGGTAAAAACAGCGGATTTTATTTACAGACACGGAATATCGGCGGATTTATAAATTGAAGATTTTATGCTTGATAAATTTTAAAAAAATTAAAACTGAACAAGTTAATTATTTTCATAAGCAATTTTCCTTTTTAATTCTGTATGTGTTTATTTTTTGTTTGAAGTTATATTCTTAGCTTTCATGCTGTAACAATGTAACAAAAATCTGTTTATGTTATGTCGGGGTTTATGTTATGTTATGTTATGGTGTGTCTGTTTATGCTAGTTTTGTTGTAATGTTTCTTTATGTACCATTATTATTCGCCTTCTTTGAGGAAAATTGTTTGAATTTCGCGGGATTTTGGCGGGAATTTTTAAACGACATCTAGCGGATTTTTAGCGGGAAATGGATTCAGTGTGGCGGGTCTTGATCGTCCGCACCTGGCAACACTGCGGAGGACGTGCATGACACGGGACGCTGCGCGCGGGAAAGCAGCACTCCGTCGCCGGATGCTTTCGCAGCGGCTCATGAACGTGCGCTCTTGGCTGCGACTCGCTTGAGGATAGCAATGCCACAAGTTTAAGGCGTTGAGAGTATGGTCCGGTTTCACTGCAAAAGCCTCTAAATCATTTATTGTACATCCACCAAAACGATGCGGACGACTCTTGCTGAGAATTAAATTATACAACTGACCTGTTTGGTTGGAAAGGAAATGTCAGTAGTAGGTATAATTTTAATAAGATATGTGACTGGTCTTTGCTGTTATTTAGAAGATATGGTGTTGCGGAATATAATTTGCTTATTTTTCAGAAATAATAATGTGTATTATATACAAACATAATAAAATGATATAAATTCAAATTTACATTTATATTACAAATATATTACATTTGTATTCATATATTCGGAGGGAATATTGTTAATAAGTATATTTCCTTTTTTGGAACAAGCACGCAAAGAATAACATTGAGCCTAGAGCTATCTTTAAGTAAATGACTCAAATTACGAAATGCACCGGTAAGATCTTTGCTCGGCGAGGTACTTTTTTTACAATTTTTTAAGAAGACAAATAACTAAATTTTCACTTGGAGGCCAAGTAAAAGGATCAAATATACTATGCTCAGCACGAGAAAACTACAAACTGGATGAACATATTTTTTTCCAAATATTATACCAAAAATCCGTAGAAATTGTAGCACGAGATCGATGAATGAGAAAGTTGTTTTTTTGTCAATTTTAATAAAATATGTCTAATATAGAATTACAACTTACGGAAAAAATTTAAAAAAGATCTTCGACATAAAAAAAATCTAGTAGAAATTGGACTGGCAAAGGAGGAATCGAATAACGTCGCAAATAATGTTTCTACATTACAGAAAGTTTGCTTTTCCGGAGTCACATCTGCAGCTGTCAAATGAATTTATTACAAAGTTTTTTTTAATTACACAATTTAACATCGTTAACTGACAATCCCCGAGATTCTACTAATTAAACTTTTCGCAAATAAAAATCATATGAATCTTTCAAACGTCGTGACGCTGTATTTTCCAGTTTGGTTTAGTTTCCGCCATCCACTTACATCTAAAAAAAGAGAACAGAATATACTATGCATGAAATGGGCACCGCGCCATTTTCGGCGGGTGTTGGCAGATTCATCGGCATCCGCCACACGGGAACCCGGGTCATATGACACAAGGCTGAGAATCCCGCGGGAGAGATTAGTTTTTAGACCGCCCCGCCTGAGTTGTCAGCTCATACTCCGCCCACGCTTTCGCCCTCGCCATCTTTTGCGCTATCGTTCCCACCTCCGTTCCCGTTCCTGACCCTACTCACGCCCTCACCTTACTCCCAAGGCCGTCTCCTCTCCTCTCCTTTGCCCTCCGCTGTCGTGTCGTCGCCTTCTCTTTCGTGTCCACCTCTTCCTCTGATCTTCCTTCCTCCTCCTCTGTCCTTTTCTCCCCTCTGCCCTTTCCTCCTCCTCTTCCTCCTTTATCCTTTCTTTCTCATCTTCTGCCTGGTCTGCTTTTCGTTTTTCTCTGCCCATCCCTCCTCCTTCACCCTCTCTTTCCCCTCCTCCACCCTTTCCTCTTCCCCTTCCTCCTTCGCCTGTTCTTTCTCCTAAGCTTTTTGTATCTTATCTCCTGCCTTTTCCTCCACCTCTTCCTCCTGTCACAGTTACCGGCGCAATCAACCCTGCCGTCACCACGTGCTCTTGTGTGGAGCGCACCCCTCCCATCGAGCCATCAGCCGCGCAGCGACACTTCATTTTTCTCATCGGCCGGCACGCGCCGGCCGGGCGCGTCTGCCTCCGAGCAGCACGCCGCTCAGCCCCGCTCCGCTCATCCTCGCAATTCCCTGGGCCCAAAGAGGCCAGAAGGCGCGCAGAGAAAAAAAATGGCCATTTTCAATTTTTATATTGCATGGTATATTCATTTCTACACAGATTCAAAGTTGTTTTTTAGTAAATTCAGAAATATACAGCTGGGAAAAACCAAAGCTGTACACTGTCTATACAGTGTCACTAATTACGAAAGCAAAACACGAAAAGTTCCGCAAACATTTTCAGGAAATTAACTAATAACATACCATTTTTTATCATTCTTTCAGTGTACTATTTTCACAGCGTGGCCCTGATTATTTGAGTGTACAATGTCAGAAAGTCATAGTAACAAAGTCAGAAATACAATTTTTTTAAAACTGTTTAGCTATAATTGCATATTAATATTTCATAGTGAAATAGAAAACAGAAAATAGAAACTATGGAATTACCAATATTCAAGAGGGCCAAACAACCGTTTAGATAGTTTTATTAAATGAATTAATTATTCATATTTCATAAATATCAACGGTTCCCAATCAAAGTTTCTTGATACCTTGGAATGCTTGTTAAATGCAATCTTCCGCAGATGTAGTCAATGTTTGCTGCCGATTGTCCAAGCAACACCTCAGCATAGGCTTGCTGGGTAGCATTTCATCAATGTTTCGTAGACCTCTTCCGGAAGGCGGTTGCTTTCTTGGCGAAACACATTGGTAATGTTTCTCAACATTCAAATATATCAATCAATATACAACTCTAATCTCGAAAATCAGTATGCTATTTTATACTAAGTTATAATTAAATAGAATCTGTGGGTTCTAGATATTCATTTTGAAGTCCAAATTGTAATACCAACCAGTAAGACTTATAATTACTGTCCCCATTTTTTCTGTTGCCCCACGTTAAATATTTATAGTTTTGCTTATTTATTTATACATATTAAAGCCAGTGGGATTTACCCCATAAGAGTGTTACAAAAGTTCATATTAGTTTATAAAGTTCATATAAAAGTTCATATAAGTCGTAACATATAAGTTTTATGTAAATATTTCAATTTTTCTATTACTGAATGAGATAAAGTAATTCTCATTCCGACGAATGTTGAACGGTAAACTTTAACTTTTTGTATGATTATTTCATTACAACACTTGATGCATGAATAGAAGTCATGAAAAACTAAATTACCTGGCGAATTTTAGAAATAGGGATGTTTACATTCGAAGTTTAGTTTTCTGAAGTTTATAATGCTGTTAGTCATCGCAGTTTTTATTTTGTTTTTATATTGATAAGAGAGAGGTTTTAAAGAAAAGGTATGAAAACATGAAAAATTCCTCAGGACTGTACTGAAACGGTAAGTGATTCTCCCACGTAATTACTTTCTTTCATCACATGTGTTAATGTTATTGTGTACCAATATTAAAAATGTTTGTATAAATAAACACATTACTACTATTAGCTAGAATACCCTGCGTTGCCGGGTATTTATAAATCATAGCCATCCTGCCTACCAGTTCTGCCATGCCCTCTCCATCCTGCCATGTTTGTTGCAATAATCGTTGCTACCACCATCGTTGCTAAGGACGGCTGTAAACATTTGCATCGGTGCATATTCCTGGTAAATGTTCTGTAATAATTTTGACCTTCAATTACCCTGAACTACGTAATTGAATCACTGAAATACGTATGCATTTATTATTTTTTATTTATTATTTATTTATTTATAGTCGCATCAACTGCGAGGTTATTAGCGACTATTCTGTAATTTTACAATAAGGTACATACATTAAGTTTACAAGGTTCTGTAAGTTTACATAGCATGGTTACATTTTTTTTTCCTTCAATTATACATTTTTGTTCAGTGAATAGTGAGACATTACAGTTTATATTACACCAGGGGTTGGAAATATTTTACTACATGTGATAATTTACACAGTACGTATGCTTAAAAACAATATTACAATTTGTTTTACAGTTCGACATTAATTGATTTGCAAAATTTTAAAATTTTTTCTTGTAGGGAGCTTGAATAAAGTAAAGCATCAGAATTAAAGTTCTGTAAGATTGTTTGGCGGGATTGATTGTACATAGGACATTCCTGAATAATATGTATTATTGTTATTTGTTCATTACATATATTACAAATTGGGGGAGTATTCTGGTTTATTAGGTAGAGGTGAGTAAGCCTCGTGTGTTCTGATCTAATTCTGGTGATTGTAACTTGATCTTTGCGGCACAATTTTTTTGAAGTTTGCAGGTTGTAGAAGCTTTTTATCTTCTTATGAATACTACTAGCCTTATAAATTTTCCAATCTTCGCTCCACTTGGTTTTCATTTTTCCATACAAGTACTTCCAGATATCATTTGTCGTGTGTGCTATGTTATGCACATTTTTTACTGTCGACTAGTGATGTTGGAATCTGACTTCCTGGTGCAGCCCGTGGTATATCCAGAAGAGGGGGAATCCAGAAGATAACAAGTTTTTTACCAAGCCTTTGAATAAGATGGTGTAGTTCTTGAATCTTGACAGCCATTTCAGAGTTTGAAGTTTTCTTGGAGCATAGTTTTATTGTAGAGAGTGAGTTTGTGAATACAACTATATTTGAGTCCAGCGATTGATGTATCATTTTTAGTGCTGTCATTAAAGCATAACTTTCAGTGCTATTAGAACTGCAGTAGTGATGTAGTAAGAAACTAAATTTTTCATTGGGTGTATATACTATGGCTTCAGTATCTTGTTCACTATTTTTGTTACTAATATAAAAATGGGAGTAGTTTTTATACTTCTGGATTACTTCTTTAAATTGTGTGTTCCAATCTTCTTTTGTTAAATTGCTATTGTTATAATCAGTGAGTGATAGCTCTAATGCCATTTTTTCTATGGTCCATGGTGGTATTTGGAATTGTCTATGTTTCTCAGCACTTATATTTTTAATGTTTAGTTCTTTAAGTTGCTGGGTTATTCTACTGTACACCCCATATCACAGAATATGCACCGTGTCCAGTGCGGCCAAATGTGGCCTTTCCACAGCTTGGACAACCACGCCTGGGCACTTGACCAATCCCGGAGCTTAGGCAAAGCGGCTCTTATCATTGGCTTTTGTGCCAAGATTCAGGCACTTCCCTCTTCCTCCCCTTGAAGATTTTCCTCCTCGTTATCTCAAAGGGGCGGAGCAATTTTTGAGGTGATTGACGTCGGCGTCGCTGCTTCGCTATCGGGGAGGGAGGCAGTAAAATAAGGGGAGGGGAGACAGGGAGTAAGAGCAATAAGAGGAGTGGATATTCAGGCGAAACGGATTGCTGAGCGTGGGCGCGAGACCCCCCCCCCGACCCAATTCACCTGGACGCTGGCCCTGTGGACGCTGAGGACACACGCGCCCCACGCGCGGTCACGGGAAGGAGCAATGACATTTTTATCGAATTCTTTATGCATAAATAGCAAATGCGAATATAAATAGCAAATGTTTATTTTTATTTGTGGAAATCTTCACTCAAGTTAAATATTTTATTAACTATTTTTGAATAACCACCTGTTAAAAGAAGAATAAATTAAATTAGAAGAAAAAATTCAAATGTAACGATTCGATGTAATTTTCTTAAAACAAGCTATTAAGAAAGTAACAAAAACGTCTTTGAATAAACTTGAAAGATACTGAGTTTGTAGCTAAGAAATTTCAATGCCTTTACAATTTTCCAGTTAAAATGTTTAAATGGAACACAGGTGTTCTCAAAGGTACTATTTTCACAACTTTATTATGTTTTAGTGTGACCCTCCATAAACAGTGTCTGGAGTATTATGTTCGATTGGAGGAGCTCCATCGCGATCCAAAGAAACTCCAGGAAACTCACTTTACCACAGTTATCGATATTCAAGTAAGGCACCGTTTTATTCACACGAATCACACCGTCCTTGTGTTCTATTGTCTTGTGAAATAATTTTTACCTTTGTAAGGTATACACATGAGGAATATTTTCTGTCTAGAAGAGGAATCCCAATACAATAATGTGCATCAAACATCATAATTCATTTGATTTTACATAGACACCTACAACATCAGTGTTAGACTCCAAATCCGAACTCGCAAGACTCCAAATCCGAACAATTGATCTATTTTCTTTATTATTTACACAAAATTCAACTTCATAGTTTCTTAGAATAAACGAAACGTGAATTGTGCTTAATCACCTTAACAATTGCGTAGTGCAACATTATTAGTAAAATTGCCAGAAAAGATGTGACAAATATTTAGATTGATTTTAAATCATATGATGATTATGATTAGGGTTAAAGGCGCTTCAACATGTCATTGGAGCTCGTGTCAATCAGTAAAATAATTTTTATTTATTATAAATTGAGTAAAAATATAGTAAATTCTGACTAATTATGAAATGAAATAACTGATAAAGAGAATGTTTCATGAACAATAGAAAATCAGTTCATAGAAGGCATTTTAAAAATCACCCTCATCTCTCGCGATGTCTTCTCCGATTACCGCTTAAATTTTTGCAGTGCACGAGAGCATTCTATACGGTAATGTCTGTTCATTTCTTGCAAATGCGGAGTGGATAACAACGCGATAAGATGTCCTTGTAAGAAGTGGCAGTGCCCGATCCGAAGGCGAATGAAAATTACCTCCTCGCGCCTTGAGCCACGCATGACGACCAGGTTTTTATGGAGTTCTTGATCCTCGTGAGTTTGAAATAAGAATTCTGTCACTCTTTTTGCCATGCTCGATGTAACTTTTTAATGTTAATGATAAGAGTAACTTATTCATGTTACGTTGTGGGTTTACCTCTAAAGAAAAAATGACCACTTTACGAGCAGAAATACCACAAGGTGACTTCGTTACACGACAACTCTCGGCTACAAGGTGCAAAACCAATGAAAACCCTCTTGAAAAACATTTAAATGGGAAGCCCTGCCCCACCCGCTGTATTCACCAGACATCGCTTCTTCAGATTATCACCAATTCCGTTCAATGGCACATGGTCTAGCGCAGCAGCGTTTCCATTTGTATGAAGATACCAAAAAACGGGTTGATTCTTGGATAGTCCCAAAAGACATCGTTTTTGCGATGCGGAATTCTACTGCTGTCAGAAAATCGGGCAAAAGTAGTAGCTAGTGATGGGCTATACTTTGAGTGGTATATTGTATACCACATACTATAAAAATAAAGCTTTATTTTTCACAAAAAGAACAGCGATAACTTATTCAAGCACCTTATAATTTATTGAAAAAATGTCTGGTGAGTATTATTGGCAATGAGACTATAGAGTTTGATTGAATTGAAAGTGATTGTTTAGATATTTTGGGTTTAATAAGCTAAATATAGCTGAATATTGCGCCACGAATAGTAAAACATTTCGAAATTTTATCTACAAGAAGTCTTCACAGACCCTATTTATTTGAACAGAGTACTACAATCACTTTCATTAATCGTCAATCATGTAACATTGAGTTTCCAATGTGTATATTGGCGTATATACTGATATATTTGTGTATATTACATTATATTATATCACATTACATTATCAGTACAATATAACACTGCAACTGCATCCTGAGGGACAGACATTTGGCAGTATTTGGTGTTCAAAGAGACTGGCAAATTTGAAACGCATTTTGGAGATGTTGATATTACGAGGCATTCTAAACTAGTAAAAACGAGAAAGAACTAATTATTAGAAACAATTTCACAATTGTGAGTTTGAACTTGCAATTATCGTCGCACGAAGGTTGAAGAATGAAGATGTCTTGTGTAAAGCAGAAACCTTGCCTGTAACCTACTCTGTGGTCAGTGAACAGTGCATTAATTTATTTTTACTTTCTTGTATACGTTATACGTATATACGGAATGATATACGCAGTACAAGATATATTACTTGTATGCTTGTCTATAGAAAGTTGTGTAAAGCTATGGAAATGAGATTTTGAAATTTCAACGGAAATGCACGTTCATGGGCCTTCTTTTATAAAAAAATAGTTGTTTTTTAAAATGTCCGACCGTCTGTCCGCGTGTCTGTCTGTCAATGAACAACACTAGTACCTAAACCATTCGTAGGTTACGTATGATTTTTGCAAATTGAACATTCCTTGATCGATCTGACCAAAATCAAGGACCTACAATTGTTTTAAAAAATTATTTAAATTTCGGGGTGCTTCATTAAAAACTTCCGGACATTTTCACGTTTTCTCAAAAATGGCTCCACAGTCTTTCTTTCTTTATAATTCTTCTAAGAATACAGTGAAATATACTGATGAAAATGGCATAGATCTATTTCCATGGTTATCTCTCAATTTTCGAAAATTATCAAAGATTGAATTCTTTCGGCGTGTACCTACAAAGTGGAAGATGGAGTTTTCTGGATGAAATTAGTACTTCACAAAGAGTACTTAATAACTATTATGTAATTCTTTATTTGAAGTTATTTAAAGGACTTACACTCACAAATGTAATAATCTTTACAAATTGCTGGTAATGTGCATATTAAACATGTGAGAGATCTTTCAAAAAAATTACATGTATATAATTTTTAAAGAAAGAAAAAAATAACTCAAAATAAACTTTACGTCATATTAAAGAGTGTAATTAGCACTATCCGTTACAAACGTTTCAAGAAAAAAAGTGCAGCCATATATGAGCGTTTGAGCGTTTGTGAAAAGCGTTTGAACGTTTGTGAAAAAGCGGAATTTTAAGCTACTTTTTACAGAAAACGGTTTTGTTTTCGATTGATTGATTGATTGATTGATTCGTGTTTCCGGGCGCGTCAACTACCTTGGTCATTAGTCCTGTAAGTGTAGTGCGTGTTTTTCTCAGGAGGTTGCGATGGTCTTTTTCCCCACTGGATTTTTGTTTTCGAGAAACTTTACTTGACATTATTTTAAAGCACTTAAACTTGTAAATATAATGATATAAACAAATCGCCACTAATGTAGATATTAACGACGTGAGAGACAAGTCAAAAAATTACATTTTTGCAATTTTTCAAAAAACAATAAAATAAAGCGATATGGAGTTTATGTCATCTTATAGGGTACATTCAGCTCTATCCCTACCAAAAGTTTAAAGAAAAAATTTTGAGCCGTTTTTTGAGAAAATCATGTTTTTTAATTTTTTTTAAATTGCACATATTGCACGCAATATTACGCGAAAACTATTAAATTTTTCAAAAAAGTGTACATGACCTTAAGGAAAGAACTCGCTATGAAGAACAAATTTTATTTGAATGAAAAATGTCTATCTTAAATTTTGTATTTGGAGGAAGAGGCCGAATAAAATTCAAACTTGTGCAATATTCGAAAATTCAGAGTTATCCGTGAAAATGGGACCTATGCCACCTTAATAAGTGTACTTTACTCTATTCTTATAAGAAATTTAAAGAAAAAATTTGGAGCCGTTTTTGATAAAGTTTTGTAAATGTCCGGGTGGCTTCATGTAATGTACCCCCAAATTTTACAGAATCTTTTTCAAAATCTCAAAGCTTCGACTAGAATCACATTGAGCAGGGAAAATACATTTTTGAAGAAATCGTATGTATGGTTTAGGCGCTAGCAGTGTTCACAGACGGACAGACGGACGGACGGACGGACGGACGGACGGACGGACGGACAGACGGACGACTTAATTTAGCAACTGGTTTTATCCACTTTTTCGTTATCACGGCCCGGGAATGAATTTTTTTCTGCCAAAAACTCGCCATTTTTTCGAGCAGCATTACAGATTTTCCCCTATACTACGTATATCACTCCGTGTGTACGTACGTATAAGGGAAAGTACAAATCATTAATAACAAACGAAGTAATATTAGGTTCGGAAAGTAAACGATCGTAGTGGTATAATCCCCAAAAAAGGCCTATGAAAGTGAAAATAAGGGGAAGTGAATGATCTTGTGAACGAGTAGTTGATTAACGTTCATACAAAAAACTTTCCAAGTTTTGTGTTGCAAGTATTATAAAATGGTTTCTTCTCGCAAAAGAAGGGAATGTTTAGAAGATTATCGACGTTGTTATTTGGAATTGTTTTTGATTTCTCAGCAACCAAAAAAAATCGGCGAGGTTGTGCCACATTCGACCGCGCGTTCCTCCGTTCACAAGCCTCTCATCTAAGCCGTTAGCCTAAGACGAATTCTTTTATTTAACGGGTTTATTTATAGGACGAATTGTATCTGAAAATTTATTGAACTTTTGCATTTGTGCAATTTAAAATATTAAATAAATTACTCCTATGTGACAATAAGAATGCAGTTCAATTTACGTGACTCTACAGAATAATACAGTCTACTTATAAATATTTCAGTTCAGCGTTATATTTTAATTCTCGCTGGCAGTCGCTTGGCTCTCAGACTTGCTGGGCTGAGGCGTTATCTTTACCTGCCCTGCGGGCAAGGTGAGATGAGGAGAGGTGATAAGAACTAAACTCCCTGACGAGTTTCGACACTCAAAACTTCAGAATTCTCTTGCAGCAAGAAATAACTAGAAATCTATGTAATATGTATCGACTTCAAGAAAAAAACACCTACAGTCACTCAATTTATTCTCCAACTGTTTACCCCTTATAATCTAATAAAAAATATCTCTTATTTTATCGTATATTGGTAATGGACAAGTAACACATTACATTTTCCCCCTAATAGCACTTCATCCTCCTCTTAAAACTCTTAACGAGACGACGAACGGGAGACTGTAGAAAATTATACCCTAAATTATTCAAAATCGAAAAGTTTTCATAAAAATCTCGCTTCTACAGCTAGTTTGCAATTTTTGTGCTCCATGCGTACAAAATATTTTCAGGGAATGAAAAAAAACGTACCCCAGTCAGAACTTGAACTAGAGCCCTCTGGCTCTACCACAAGCAAACGCTCTACCACTTCGGCTAGGAGACGGCTCTTCAAGATTTCACTAATGGAGTATTTTGCATATTAGGATGTCGTTCACAATAGAAAATTGTCTTGAAAAAATTCAGAAACTACTCGAAATTGAAACTTAATTGTGAATTAAATTTATTTTAAAATGTAATATTGTAGAAAGGAGTGGATTAGAATATAAATCTCAAGCTTCAATATTGAAGACATTTTGGTGGGTATTTTATATGAAGCTCATTAGACATTTTTTAAAATTTCAAAAATGGCACGAAATTTTGTATTAAGTTTTGACTTTGGCTAGAGTAAAGTCGTTTAAGAAAATGATGTATGTCGAATTTTCGTTGAAATGCCTGACATTTAAAAAATTTGAAGAAATTCAATTTTTTTCGTCTCTGTGCCACTGCAATTATAAAGATTTTTTTAAAATGAAATCTGTTCATCATAATGATTTCATAATTATCGTAAATCATCTCATTGTTGTCGGCCGTGGTTATTGTATGATGTAAATAATATCCTTATAAAAAGAAATAATATATTGAAGGAAGGTAATACATTTAACTTAGAACTAACAAACACACTTCTTTACTTAAGAAGTTTTTATCACTTATGGTTTTCATTTCTTTCGTACATAAAAATAAGAATAAAAAACGTTTCGCGCAATTTCTGAGAAAGCAAATATTTAAAATTTATATTGCCCGTTAAATGCAAAATTACTCAAAAAATATTAATATTTTCAAAAAACTAAACATGACTTTCTTTTAAGATCTGTTTAACAGATTTCACTAAGAAAATCACTTATGTTCCTAATTATACTTGTAGCAAGACAATGAAAAAATTGATTTTCTCCAATTTTTGAAAAATCAAGAATTTTATCGAAAATGTGATCTGCATCATTCTCTTAAGCGATCTTTACGCTACCCCGAAGTCAAAATTTAATCAACAATTTGTTGCCATTTTTTGAAAACTTTTAAACTGTTCCAGATGTTAGGCTGCAGATTCCATATACAGTACATACCAAATTGAAATATTGGTTACAAATTCAAGGGACCGCCAGAACATCCAGCTAGAATGGGAAATATCAATTTTGGAGAAAGTCAGCTGATCAGTTTAGGTACAAGCGTTGTGTACAGACGGGCAGACAGGCGTTTTGACGTCAATCAATTATTTGGGTATCAAGTATTCACAAAACATGGATTCTGGCAACATGTGTTAGATAATTTTTTTCTAGATTTAGCAATGCTCTGGATTTATCCTCTTCTTCATTACCAGGGTACGGCAATTAAAAGTTTTTCTGTCAACAAGTCCATTTTTCCCCGCCGGATTATGATACTTTCTCCACACTGCGATTAGCAGTAGCGACAAATTAAGAGAAATGACAATTTTTCAATTTCTGTGAACGAATACAGCAAATTGCAATTAATTGAATGATTGATTAATGTTTTAAGGAGCGTTAACTAAAATATTAATTAGTGCCATAAGTGAGGTCCATGATATATCCACGAGAGGTGGCGGTGTTCTGCCTCTTGCGCAGCCGAAGATCCAACGCCTACCTACACTTCGACATGCAGAGATTCCGTATACACGTATCTCCCCTACCATAGCAACACCCCAGTCGTGACAAGATCTAAGCCTCCGACTGGTCTTTCAGTCATGTGTGGTACAGTTGTGCATGTAAGTTCGTGTGTGTGTGTTGTGTGTGTGTGGGCAAGAAAGAAAAAGGAAAGATCACATACGGTTCATGGTCCTTTTGTTAAGGTAATGCTCATTTATCGAATACTTCCGATTAAGAAATATTGTTGGCACACCCACGTATTCCATAAACTTGTTTTCTCAAATAGGAGTTGCAATAGGAGGAGAAACGTTTTCCATAATAAACAGTAAAATAAATGTGTAGTACCTTCCTGTCGTTTGGACACATTGCCCAGTCATTATTTATCTGTTGGTGTTTTTTGGCCGAGTTAGTCTTCTTCAAAATGCTAATTTTGTAGAAGCACGTTGGTAGACGAACGACTGACGTCGTATCCCGTAAGAGCGAGTTGTAAATAAGTGAGTTCCAAGCATATCGTTGGAAAATATTTGTTTTTATTTTTCTTTATATAGTATTATTAATACAAAAATTTAAGATTCAAGGAAAGATGATATTTCATCCAAAGAACTTGACAAAATTCTTAGACGCAGAGAGTCACAAAGAAATAACGAAAGTAATATGTGTTCGGAAAGAAAACGAACGTAATGGTATAAAACCAAAAGAGGCCTATGAAAAAAATGTGGGTAAGTGATTAATCTTGTGAACGAACAGTTAACGAACTTCCGTAAAAAATACGTAGTGATGTGATAAAACTGTTTCTTCTCGCAAAAGAAGAGAATGTTTACAATATTCTCGACATGGTTATTTGGAATTTATTTTCATTTTTCGTCACGTAAAAAACTGCTAGGGTTTTTGCCGGATTTGAACACGCAATCCCCCATTCTCCAGTCTCGAGCCTAAGCTATTGCGCTACTAACACAGATCTACGCGTTTCCGCGAACTAATGCAGTTAAGAATCATACAAATATGTGTCTTCATATTCATTGCATTTCCCTATTTCTGTATCTAAAAATATTTAATAAACTACCTCTGGGAAACAATAAGAATGCAGAGCAATCAACGCAATCCTATGAAATAGGTAATTCTAGTTATACGTGTTTCGGTTCAGCGTAATGGTAATTGCCAGCAGTGCTTCATTCCTACAGTTGCACTCAGGCCTTATCGCCTTTCGCCTCTGTCCAAGGTGAGATTGGCAGGCGTGATAAGGTTGAAGAAATGTAGCAGACGAGTTTCGACTGTATCCGATATTCAGGAAAGAATTGAGAAATGAATTCATTTCGCAGCAAGTTCGACTTGAAGAAAAAACACCTATCATCACGCAGTTAATAAACCTGCACACATTCAAATAAAAAAGCTCTTAGTTTTTCGTTTTATTGGTGATGGTTACATAATATATTACAAATTTTACACTATTAACACTTCATCGTTGTCTTAAAACTCTTAATCAAACAACGACCGAGAGATTCTGAAAAAAAATATATAACTTAAAATTTTGAAATCGAAAAAATTTTAATAAGAATCTCACGTTAATAATTAATTTTGAAGTATTGTGCTCCACACGTGGAAACGTTTCATAAAAAAAGGCTATTACTTGGCCAAGACTTGAACTCGAGCCCTCTGGCTCTCGGAGCAAACACCGTACTAACTGGGCTACAAGACTCTTCCTGAAGACACTACACTATTTTGCACATTAGGATGTTGGCGACACCAGAATATTCTCTCGATAAATTGCAAACGCTATTCGTGTTTTTAAAATAAACTTGTAAATTAAATTTATTTCAAAATTCAATTTTGAAGAACAGATTGCATTAAGAAATAAATCTCTAACTTGTGAATTGAAGAGATTCGGGTTCGAAGAATATTTATGGGAAAACTACTAACGTTTGAAGAAACTAATATAAAAGACCCAGGGCCGTCTTTGGGTTTGAAAGTACCCGAGGCACTCAGAGATTTCGGGGCCCCTAATCCTTAGTTCAACAAATTACGTTCTGGCGATCATAAGTTATTAAAAATTGAATATTACACAGTTAATAAGCAAAAAACAAGGAGGTGCGAAATAGGGATCTCAAAATTTCCGGGGTGAACTTTACATTTTGAACTAATGATAAAATTTTAAAATAAGATAACAATGAGTTTGAAAAATAATGATAATATCATGTATTGTTCAAATATCACATGTCGTAATATTGTATTTTCCAGAACTTGAACTGCTTGAGAACGAATATGTTCAGAGAATATGGTTTCGATTACGTCTTAAACGTTACTCTCATAGAAAATGGAGAATTTTAGAAAAAAATTTATTTCGGATTATAGAACTTTTCGATACATTAAGAGCAGCAGATTAGGAAGCGGCCAGTAGGTATCTTAGGAGCTGAGATCGTTTAACGACGATGTATAGTTCGAAAGTATGGAGGTTCGAGTTGTGCCCGCAAATTTTTTTTACTTTCCCGTATACTATACGTACGTTTAGTTTGTCTTTCTGTCTGTCCGTCGTCTGTCTGCTTGTGAACAACGCTAGCGACTAAACCGTTCAGCCGATTTTCTCCAAAACAGATACTCCCAGATTGATCTTAATGATCTCGCGGCCCCTTGAATTTGATACCGATATTTCAATTTTGGAGCATAGTTTCCTTGAAGCCGTTGCGATTTTTTCAAAATTTGCAAAAAATTGCGCCAACAATTTTGCCTAAATTTTGTTGTTTAATAGTCTGAAGGTCATTTAAGGGAATGGTCTCATGTTGGTTAAAAACCTCTGCTTTTTCGAAGATTGAAAAAATTCAAAGTTTTTTCGGCATCTTCCTACAACTATAATTATGAAGGTACACTTTTTGTTAATGAAATGTGTTAATAAAAACTGGTCTTTCAGTAAGGTTATGCTCAATTTTTCGAAAACATAATTATTTTTTCGGAAAATTATGTCAAACAAACATTTTTTTTCGGTGATTCATTGATATAAATTGATTAATTAGTGCTTACGAGCACGTTAAAGGCTTAAGCAATTAGTCCTGTAAGTGTAGGGCGTTTTTTCATGGGAGGTTCATCTTTCACCGCTGGATGGTGAGACCCGGAACCGAACTACCTGTCGGCTAGCGGTGTTTTCCTCAACCAGATATTTCCCAGCAACAGCGCGGCGTCGCAATCGGCTAGCCTATGACATGTGGTGAGACCCAGGATGCCGCGAGAGTTGCTCGCTATTTGCTGTTATTCTCTGGAATGTGTCACGTGACTTTGGCATCACACTTGAGGTGCCCGTGATGGCTGCATCTCATTAGCAATGTTTAAGTATGTTTCCCATGGAAACAGCGGTTTTTTTCTGAATATTTCTCCATTTTCTATGAGAGTAACGTTTAAAGACGTAATCGAAACCATATTCTCTGAACATATTCGTTCTCAAGCAGTTCAAGTTCTGGAAAATACAATATTACGACATGTGATATTTGAACAATACATGATATTATCATTATTTTTCAAACTCATTGTTATCTTATTTTAAAATTTTATCATTAGTTCAAAATGTAAAGTTCACCCCGGAAATTTTGAGATCCCTATTTCGCACCTCCTTGTTTTTTCCTATATTGCGACTAAAGGACAGGTGATTTGTGCATTGGATCACCTCCTGAAAGACGTCAATTAATCATTGGATATAACGTACTTAATTAAAATTCCTGATTTCCTTCGTGGAAAATTGGGCTTGGCCATTTAGTTTCCGGCCATTTAGTCTCCGTCTACCCCACAGCAAAGATACGTTGTATCAAAAAATTTTAAGTTTATTTAAAAATGGAAAATTAATTTAAAAATAATTAAAAGTGATGATTCTTTTCACATAACCTCTTCAAATTCTACTTTATTATATCTTGGATTACACGGAATACATTATGATATGTCGCACCGAAGACTTACGTTAAATATTTTAAGAATAGCATAAAAGAAATTGAATTATCAATTGTAATAAACCAGAAGGGAATGCATTCTGTTAGCATTTATCACAAAGGCACAAACACAAAATGGTACTATTTTAACGAGTTCGTAATAGCTACTAGGGAACTTTGTTAAACATGTAAAAATGAGATATTCCTTTCTCAATTATCATAAATATATTGCAATTGATACACTATTAATATTTTAGCTACCGTATCGCTTGCAAAACTCATTTCGTCACATTGCTTGAAACACAAGATACCAGCATAAAACTAAATATCTTCATATAAACATTTACAAAAACCAATTTTATTCCTCCTCGCAAGAGGAGGGAATTTTGGAAAAGCTCGCGTGATGACAGCGATTAATATGTACTGAGCATCAGGTAAAAAAAAACAACAACTATTTGGCAGGATTTGAACTCACGTCCATTCCTCCCATCTATTATGCCATTAAACCTCGCCGCTACCACACAGACCCCTTTCTTCGCAGATCTGGGACATTAAAGAACCATTTTTTCTTGAAATTTATTGTTCTTATTACATACTACATTTTCTGCAGGTGACAGCAAACTTACATTCTCGATTTACAAAGCAGAGTCATCAACCGCGCTATACTATTCTATAGTTAATTATAGTTACAAATATTTCGATTCGTGTGCCAGTTTGTCAGTGCTTGCGGAGTTGCTTCTATTCTGCCAAGCGCTTATCTTGCCCCCCATATCTTCAAGGTGATCTCCGCATTATGCGATAAGACTGAACTTGCTACCGGCGGCATAATACTAGTCTGAAATCGAGAAACGCGTGGTATTAAGCAAGTATGACATGTTTTTTAAAATTAGTTATTACAATTAAGGGAATTGCCGGTCAAATTTGCACTCGTTATTCTTGAAAACTTGCAATCTTTCTGTTGAGTGATATAATACTAACAATAATTTTCTGCAAGTAGTAGATTGATTGCTTCCCAAAAATCTTATCATGCTTATAAGGCAAAAGCAAAGAACTAGTATTTACAACAAACAACGAACTACAACGGCATATACTTTCTGCCCTGATATGTCATTGCCCCACAATATTGCTACATGAACTACAATACACTACAAGAACCTGGAAAAGTTTTCAACCAGTAAAATATTTCTATTGCACCGAGAATCGAACTCAGGATCTCTGAGTTACTAACTTATCGTGCATCTTACCTCTACGCAATTGATCATGAATTATGTTCCACCGAGTGCCGATGCGTCTTATGTCGAAATATCTTAACCCATTATTTCCAACACGTAGCAGAATAGAACTTGTGATGCTACAACAACACATATTTTGGGCATTATTTCAAACTTTTCTAATTTTCAAAAATTCAGAGAGATTAACGAAAATGAGACCTACATTATCCTTTTAAGCGTCACTTGTTTTATCGTGGGAAAAAATTAAAGAAGAAAATTGGAGAGATTTTTCAGAAAACATTCTTCTAAAAATGGAACTAATTTCAACCAGAAATTACATGAAAATTACTCGTTTTTAAAAAAAATGTTCATGGCCTTTTTTAAAAGCTGACTTTTTAGAACATATTTTGTTCAAGGAAAAAAATCTCTATTTTCAATTTTGTACTTTTGAAAAGTTTACTTTTTGCAATTTGCGAAAATATGTAGAGGTCGCCTAAAATAAGACCAGAACCGTTTTTTACCGTCCTTTGATACGTAGAAAGGAGAAAACCTAATAAAAAAGTAGTCGTTTATTAGAAAAAAAATTGTTGAAAAAGTTGAAAATTGCCTATATATCACGCAAAATTACGCGAAAACTACTCATGTTTTCGAATACTTATACGTGCCTGTATTCCAAGATCTTTCATTAACAGATTTCATTAAGGAAACGATCTCTATCTTCAATATTGCAATTGCAGGAAGACGACGAAAAAAATTGCTCTGAACTCAAAATGTAGCTACCAAATGCAAGCTGACTTGTTTTAATTTTTCAAAAAAATGGCCCTATAGATTCGAACGATTCTGTAGATTCGAACCATAGATAGTCAGCACAGAACTGCCGGCCTGCTAGCCATTACACCCTATAAACCCTTCGCGGGGCCCACTTGAGCAAACATTTCATACAGGTACTTTTATAAGAGAATTACACTTTTATGTGTACTTTGGAAGAAATACGCGGAAAAAGGTACAACCAATCACGGTGCGTGACGTGTCACTAGTTGACGTCATAGAGCCTGTGATGTTCGACAGTACAACTATTCATTCTAGAGCCATGCCTCATCATGGACGGTCAATTCGGGAGCGAGTTGTCGCTCTTGTTGAAGTTGGCAATTATAGTGCTGCAGGAGCAGGCCGAGAATACGGTGTTTCCCCTAGTACCGCATCGCGTTGGATTAGACAGTGGAGGGAGTCAGGAGAGGTCACACGTCGCCCTGGAACGGGTTCGTGGCGGGTTTCGACCGAGGCTGAAGATGACCGTTTGGTTGCTGAAGCGCGAGCGAGGCCATTCATGAACTCTGTCCAGTTGAGGCGGAGTGTTAATTTTCCTGGCAGTACTCACACTGTTTTAAGGCGCCTGAGAGATGCAGGCTTAAGATCCCGTCGTGCTGCTCAGAAACAGAAGCTCACAGATGAGCAAATGGTGTATCGACTAGCTTTTGCTGAAGAAAATATACATCGCGATTGGGGAGATGTTATTTTCTCTGACGAATGTATATTTTCATCAGCAAATGATGGTCCGATACGCGTCTTTCGGCCACCCGGCACCCGACACAATGCGGAGTATGTGGCCGAGGCGTGGCGTTCTGGTCGCGTATCCGTTGCGTGTTGGGGTTGGATGAGCGCACGCGGGATAGGGATGCTGCACAGAATCGACCAAGGTCCAAATGGACGGGGTCTGACCGGTGGGCAGTATGTGCAGATTTTGGAGAATATCATGGTCCCTTCCGTGCGGGTGCTTTATCCCGACGGAATCATTCATTTCCAGCAGGACCAGTCTCCTGTGCACAAGTCCCAATCGTTTCAAGAATGGTTCGCGAGACAGGACCAAGTCGAGCTTCTCGATTGGCCTCCTTGCGGTGCCGACTTGAACCCGATTGAGAACGTGTGGGCGGAGACGAAGAGGACTATGTCCGATAATTGGCCCAGCTCACAGCCAACTAATTCTGACCAGCTATGGGAACTCGTTTCCGACGCCTGGGACGAGGTAGCGAGTAGTGAAGGGTACGCTGCTCGTCTCGTCCGCTCTCTATCCCGGCGCCCCAGTCGGGTAGTAGAGAACGGAGGCTTCTGGTCGTCGTATTGATGGACGACAAACCCGGCCCTTTTTAGGGCCCCTAAGACACTTCAAAAATTATTATTAATTACAAATATCGGACCAATTGCTACTGGAATCACATCATAACGAAAGAAAAAAAAATCACCCCCTGTATTCGAACTCACATCACCAAACCAAGCGAGTTCCCATGACGTTAACCATTCGGCTATTGCGGTGCCTGTTTTATCTACCTCTTAGCCAAGTAGTTAAATACAATCGTCTCGATATATTTTCTTCGTTTCCAGAGGTCGATCCTTTTACAATGAATTATGTTTTAATACAACGCGAACGTTTCTCTATAGAATGAAAGTAGTACACGATTTTTACTTTCTCATATGCGCACTTCAGAACCACATTGTTATAATAAAACTGGAAATGGACTTACAAATATTCTAGAAGAGCTTAATGTCTAGAAGTAAAGCAGTTTAAAATAAACTTAATGGCACTAAAACAGCATGTACTTTCTCCCCTTTATTTTCATGCAAAATTACGCGGAAAATACTCATATTTCCGAAAATTGCACATGACTTTTTTTCAAAATCTGTTTTTAAAGAACAGGTTTTATTCAGGAAAAAACCTCTACCTTCAATATTTTAATTATACGAAGACTACGGAAACATTTTTGAACATTCGCAATTTTCGAAAAATCAGAGTAATCAACGAACATGAGACTTGCACCATTTTCGTAAGCGATTTCACACTATCCAACTGCAAACTTTAATAAAAAATGATGGAGCCATTTTTTTAAATTTCGAAAATGTCCAAGAGTTTTCATGTAAAGTAACCCCCAAAAATTGAAATTTCGGTTTAAAATTCAATATGCTGCGACATAAGCCGTTATTCGAATTTCGCTAACAAGGTCCCATAAAACATGTATTCTGACTACACTACGAATTCGAGGATTTGTTTCTGAACTTAGCAACTGGATTTATCCACTTTTTCGTTACCAGGACCCTGTAATACGAGCTTTCTTGCCGAAAAATCGCTTTTTTTCACGCAGCATTATATAACTTTCTCTCTACTCCGTAGAGGGAAAGTAAAATTGATCAGTTTTTGAGAAAAGTTCGTTAATGCGTTCACGGAAAATTGTTATACTTTTCCTACAAGAAACTCCATTCGAAATTTGGAAAACATTTACTCGATTTTTTATCACTTCATTTGTCGAATTAGTTATACCAAGAAGAGTCAAGAGCGCATGAGAAATCTGAAACAATTTAATATTTGTAATGTTGAAAAATGCCAGATATATTAATAAAATTGAAAAATTTACTACAGTGTTTGTAATAACGGTTTAGTGTATCTGAATAAAATTTGTAATTTAAAAATAATTCGTTTTAAGAAAGCTTATGCCGTGTGAGCATAATAAAACATACCCCCAGAAGTACTGGTTTCACATGCTTCGACCAACTTGCTAGTACAACAACAATTTTTTTTAAAAAATCATCGGTTTAGAAGTCAGCAATGCTTTAATTTTATTTTTTATGTGGTACCATGTGTACAAAGGTCATTGTCCTAGTCTGAGAGGAGAGGATGATTATAACATGCCTTTTATATATTGGTTTTCTAGTGTTCGAGTACCACGGTCTTTCTCAGTTTTTTCATTTTATAATTCGTCAGACTTTACTACGTTTTTCGTCTTTTAATTAATAAAAATTGTATTAACTGAGCACTGTCTTAGTGGATCTACTGTATGTTCTAAATACAAATTGACACTGACTCCAATGACCTTCGATGTTGAAGTGCCTTTAAACCCAAATAATAAACACCATATGATATAAAATCAATTTATTCATTCATCACATCTTTTCAATTTTGGAATAATATTGCACTACGTAATGGTCAAGATTCTTTAGAACAATGCTCAGTTCTTTGAGATAATTGAAGAACATATAAAGTTGCATTTCGTAATAAAGAAAATAGTTTAATTTTTACTTTCCCGTATACTATACGTACGTACTATAGGGAGAGTTATGTAATGCTGAGCGCAAAACGGCGGATTTTCGACAGCAAAACTCTTATTACAGGGCCCTAGTAACAAACAATGGATAAATCCAATTGCTAAATTACGAAAAAAAATCTCCTAACACGTTGTGCTGCCAGAATCCCTATTTTCTGGGTGCTTGATACCGAAAAACCAATTTATTATTCTTTTTTCCTGTCAACTCATGCTATGAGAGGGAGCACCCCAAAAAACTGAAGATGCAAAATTGTAAAAAAGAATTATCATAAAAGTCGTATTTTGTAGAATACTGCTTAGGAACATAAAACGGTCCAATCTGTCTTCCTTCATTTCCATATGTTCTTCATCTATCATTTATCTTCACCCAAACTGTCCTTCATCATTTCCCCTTTTGTCATCTACCCGTCCCCGAAAACATGTCATCTGTAAGAATTTACTTGTCCTCAAAAAAGCCGTGTCCTCGTAAGACACGCAAATCTGGTTTAAAAGGCGTAAGAAACATCGCTTTCAAGATATTCTCGAATACAATGCGTGTTGCAATAATCTTTGTTTTGTACGTCATAATCTGCAAACTTAAAAAATCTGTTCGTTGTAGGATGAGGTGTAATTCTCTATCCACCAGCATCACACTTACAGGGTTCTGTGTCGATGGTTTCTTTCAAACTGCCAAACCGTTTTCTTTCCTTAGCTTGTGACATACTTATGCATAGAACTAGAAAGCTTTAAAAAATGATAATTTGTATTACATTCAAGGTCAGAATATTACTGGGTGCTACCACAATGTATACAAATCTATAATAAACACTAAAATAAATGCACAGATCTGTTTCAGTCATTTTCAAAGTATATTTATAGTGAAGGTGATTTGATGGGGGGGAAGGTTTTTATTATTTTGAATTGCAGCCCAGCAGTTGGAAAAATCTGAAAAAAAATCACAACAATTTGCTTTTTAAGAGGAACTTTTGAGATTTTCTGGAGCCTGTTCCAGGGTTCTAAGACACAATAAAAATTATTTTTTCCTTTAAGAAAATATTTTTTGTATTTGAATTGGGCCTTAGAAAATATCGAAAAATATTTTACTAATTGACGAAAAAATTAAAATTCAAAAACACGATTTTGGCTGTAGAGGGGTGTGGGTGGTGGGACGGGGACTAAGAAACCTTTCAAAAAATTTTTTTATGTTAGAATTATAGTGTAAGTACTCCTATGTCATTTAGTTTAGGGAAAAGTTTTACCATTATTACCGGGGGGTACCTTTTACAAAGGTTGTAATGTTTGTAAGTTGCGCCAATGGATAGTTGTCAGTTGCGCCTTTAAAACATATTTTCGACCTACAAATAACATTTGTAAATAATCTATCTTTCGCATTAGCCGGGATCACATAATTCTCTAGGAGGCATTTTATCGACGAGTGACGGAAAATCTTATTACAATTGTCAGTGGGACTATTGATGCAGTATTCAAAAGACAGTGAAAACTCCAGTCAATTCATTATTTCTATCTCTTGATATGCAAAATTTATTCTCAAGTTAATGTTGAAATAATTAGTATCATTTCGGGAACCCGCAGTCTTAAGAGAAACGCAATTGTAACCCTGAAGTTTTGGTCGCAAAGCCAACAGCGATAACACACATTTTTCCTTCTTCCAGGCCTTCAACGTCTACTTGGTATTAAATGTCACCGAAGAGTGCGACCAAACATAAATGAATAATGAATTTGAGGCCATTGTGTTGTTTAGACTTTCTTTGCAAAATTGTCTCTGCGTGAAATACACTACATACGAACATAAGCTATCAATCAATAGGGAGTTCAATTTAACGCGTTGCATTGTATATAGTAGCATCCCGTTTCAACAATAAGACATTTTTTCATTATAATTTAAAGAATCAACTTTAATTCATTTTAGAGTACTTTACTTAAATTACTTTATAAATAAATTAAACTTGATTAAAATTTTCCCCAACTCAAAATAGTTTAAAAATGCGATTGTTTATATTGTTTACAATATTTATTAAAAATTCGAAACTAAAAAATTATCAATATGCAATGCAATATCACTGAAAATGTGTTAGTGGACAACATACAAAAATGCCAATTCCGTTATTGGATATAATGTAAAAAATGTAAAAATATATAAAAAAGAGCAAAATACAATTTTGCAACGATATTTTACAGGAGAGGATCCCTAATTGTTTTCCATAGATTATAGTGATATAAATTTCCGAAGTTTTACAAAATTTAGAAACAATACTGACAATTACAATTTTGAAATGTTTTATTTCCTACGTGGTTCTTTAGTGATCCTAATGGATAAGGGAAAACAGTGTTTGCGTAGGTTTGCTCATCTAGAAGAAGTGGGTGTAACACGATTTCATTCCAATGTCATGTTAAAAACATTGCATTGCTCGTCTTCCGAAAATAAAAATATCATAATGTGAAAATACAAATTGTTTTACTTTAATTCCATTGCTTTGGATTAGAAATAAATCATAAATTACGTGTAAATTACATATTATATTGATGTGTGTATGCCCCAAGTGATTACGCAATAGACTAAAGTTGGAGTTTCTTGCTTTGCAAACATTCAGATTTAAAAATATTTTATAAGAATCATGTATCTATCTCGTTCCTTATCCTCACGTAAAATTACTCAAAGATGAGGTATCACATATATTATGTAATGTTCTCGCTAAAGAACACCATGTAAAATGCAATCACTCTTACGTTATTTGACGTGAAATAATTCTGATCCCCAAAATAAAAGATCAGACCTCATTCGTTTGCTTAGAACTGCACTTCCTAATAATGTCTGCAGTTAAAAACTTACATTGTGACTAAATGAACTTTAAATACTCTTATTTTGTTTATTATTTTACATATCAAATTATTTTTCATAAAAATAGTCATGTTCCGCAACAACACAAAATTTTTGCATTTGATCTTCTGAAAAACGAACGAAGAAGTAATTCACAACTGAAAGCTGCTATCTCGGAGACGTGTTTTGCAACTGACTCTAAAACGTATTTTTTGAAGTTATTTATGTTTTCTTATAAAATAACTAGATTAGGCAGGTTACTGTGACAAATTATTTACATTGTATATTAAATATTACTATAATAAACGATGAAATGTAGATATGGAACCTATTACTCATTGTCGAGTGTTATTTTTTGCGAAAAAAGCGTATTAAAATTGGTTTTGAAATGTGTGTTTACTAGGAAATTGCATACCTTTATTATGTAATTAAATGTATATACTATAACTTATGTAAAACTGTTCGTTTCTTTAATATTTACTTTCAAATATTTACCATAATATAACTCGCTATTGCCGCCATTTTGTAATGTTCACGATGAATAGTCCCGCCCCTCTGAAATAAAGCTAAAGCGGATTGGTCAGCTCCATCCCGTAGGGCGGGGCAGGGGTATGCAAACGGAGGTAAAGTTCGGCTCAGGACATCGCCCATATTTTGTGCAACCGAGGGTACATAGGTTTATATCGAAGGTGACAATTATAGACATTCTGTAGCTGAGGAAAAATGTCATTGTGTATTATAGGGTTAGTAGACGAGGCAGCTTTAGCAGCATACTTGAGATTGAGAGTTTTCCTTCGGAGGTTTAATGAGGTTTCTTGTGCTTCAATAAGTATACTTCCTATAGGGGTGGTGTGGAAGCATCCAGTGCATATTCTAAGCCCTTTATTGTGTATTGATTCTATTTTCCGCAGCTCTTTTTTGTTAGCAGATTGGTATAAGAGTGAACCATAATCGATTTTTGATCGAATGATAGCTTTATATGTTAATAGCAGGAGTTTTTTATCAGCACCCCAGTTGTTGTTGGAGAGGCATTTAATAACGTTAAGTCTCTTCTTGCATTCCATTATTAGTTCTTGTATGTGGATCTTCCAAGTTAATTTTGGGTCAAATTGTAGTCCAAGAATTTTCATTTTGTTAACAAAGCGAAGGGGTTGAGTTCCAAGCTGGAGTTTAGGAGATACTGTATCAACTCTCTTTGAGAAAAACATGCATTGTTTTCTTGGCAGAAAATTTAAACCCTGTGCTCAAAGACCATTCAAAATTGTGTTTAGTGCTTTTTGCATGGTCTTTTGAGTAGATGGGACAGATTTTCCTTTGCATAGTACAGTAATGTCATCCGCATATTTTCTTATAATAACTGGTGGTTGAACCCCCTTGTCTATATCATTAATTGATAGTAGGAAAAGAGTCACGCTTAGAACGGATCCTTGGGGTACACCATTTTCAATCTGTTTAATATCTGAAAGTTGCCCATTGATCCTAACTTGTAATTTGCGATCAAGAGAAAAGTTTTTAATGAAATCATACATATTTCCTTTTATTCCTATTATCTGCAAAATCTTCAAGATCCGTCGTTTCCATACCATGTCGTACGCTTTCTCTATATCCAGGCTAACAGCAATTACGTGTTGATTGTTCATAAATGCTTCCTGAATTTGACTATCAACACTAATTAGATGTGACATAGTGGAGTGTCCGGATCGAAAGCCGAATTGATTATCATTTATGATTTTCTGAGTATCAAGGAACCATCTGAGACGTTTGTTGATAATTTTCTCGAGTATTTTGCACATGTTACATGTAAGTGATATAGGACGGTAGTTATCAGATTTGGATGGGTCTTTACCAGGTTTAGCAACAGGTACTACTATGGCCATCTTCCAGATCTTGGGAAATACTCTTTTCGTCCAAATATAATTATATACATCTAGTAAAACTTCCTTTCCAAGTGTGGGGAGATTTTTGATGAGGATATTCGGAATATTGTCCGGACCAGGAGAGGAATTATTGGTGGATTCAATGGTCGTAAGAAGTTCTTCCATGGTTATGGGATTATTTAGTTGAAGGGGTGAGCATTTGTCATCATAATCATCAGGAAGTTCTTCTTTTTCTTCTTCATTTTTATATTCTTGAAAGACATCGAAGAAGTTCTGAGAGCTAGAATTTCTGACAAAAGTATCAGCTAGTACGTTGGCAATATCTGCAGATTGTGTAATGATTTTATTTCCGTCTTGAATAAAATGTATCTGGCTATATCTTTTGTGTCCTTGAATTGCATTTATTTTCTTCCATGATTCTCTTATACAATTGTTCGAGCTAATAGACGACACAAAATTTTTCCAGGAGTTGCTTTTACTCTCTTTAAGGATTCTTCTGGTGAGAGCTCTTGTTCGTTTGTATTCAATTTTGTTATCGTAAGTTTTATGTTTTTTGTACCGGTTGTAAGCATGATTGGATATTTTAATAGCTTCTTTACACTTCTCATTCCACCATGGAACAAATTTGGTCTTCAAAGATGGTGTATAAGTTCCTATTGCTTCATTTGCTGCTTGTTCAATTATATCTGAGAAGTTGGTAACTATGGAATCCACATTCTCATTCATGAGATTATTGAAGTCAAAATCATGAAGGGATGTATTGATTATGTCACTATATTTCTTCCAATTAGCTTGGCTAAATTTCCATTTTTGGATTCCGTAAGTGTTACTATCCACATCATATGGAAAATCAACTTTTGTGAATACTGGAAAGTGGTCACTATCATGAGGAATTTCTTCCACCCACCAGCTACATTTGTGAGCCAGATTAGTGGAGCTTAGAGTGAGGTCAATAGTACTAAAGTTACCACTACTTATATTTATATGGGTAGGTTGACCATTATTTAAAAATATCATGTTTGTATCCTCAATAACTGTTTCTATCTTCATCCCTCTTGAGTCATTAAAACAGGATCCCCATAATTTATTATGGGAGTTAAAATCACCCAACAATAAGAACGGTTTGGGGAGTTGTTTTATAATATTATATATCTCTATGGATTCAAATGCATAACTATTAGGAATATAAATATTACAGATGCAAATATTAATTGGGAATGATATTTGAATAGCAACTACCTCCAAATCAGAGCTGATATGTAATTCGGTGGCAGAGAAGTTTTCTTTGACAAATGTAGCCACTCCACCAGACGCATGATGACAATTTGTTCTGTTTTTATTGAAGCATTTGAAACCTTTCATTTTTCCTTTATTGTTGAGTTTGAAATTAGTTTCCTGTATACATATCACCTCTGGGAGATATTGCTGGCATAGAATTGTATTCTTTCATATCTAGTATGAAATCCATTTACATTCCATTGAAGTACCAACATGCTTGTAATAAGTTGTTTAAAAATTAATCAGATGAAGTGTGTTCTGTGTCTTCTTGTAAATGAGCATCCTCCTTTAAATTCTTCAAATGTTGTATACTTCCAAGTCTTGAATAAAAATCATTGATAATGTAATTATTTAATTAGTGTCAATGATTGAGGTCTCCATGCTGGTATCTGTCTCACTATTTTCAACTTGTTGTGTAGCTCTTTTAAGCTTTTTGTTATTCTAGTCAACCTGCTTTTTATTGATCTTGCAGTGAGGTATGGATATGTTTCTTTCATCATTAAAATTAAACCAACAATGTCTTTGGTATGGTCTTTAGCAATGATTATTGGATCTCGGGCACCATAAGAGTTTTCTATAAATGATGTGAGTTGTTGAAAATTAAGTGGAAATTTGTCTTGGTTAGTTTCTATGAAGTCTTTAGCTGGAACAAGTAATTCATTAATTGATTTTGTTGATGTTTGTTCTAAAGTAGAGGGGTCTTCTTTGTCTTCTTTCTTCTTTTTCTTGGGGTTGGTTTTTTTATGGTCCAGGGTTTCCTCAGTTTCTAACTTGTTATTAACAGAATAAGTGAGGGTGGAATTGGTTACTATATTTTCAATGTTTTTCTTATTTTTGGAGGGTTGTTTCTTTATTTTTTCTTTATTCTCCACAGTTTTATCATCCATGTCAGAGGTTTCCGAGTTACTGTCAATCTCGCTATCTGACTGATTGCTAATCAGTTCTGTATTCGAGCTTACAGTAGATAACGGTCTCTTTAATCTGACAGTGTTGCAGGAAAGGTCAACGTCCATTGAGTTTTCATTTGAGGCAACTAGGTTTCTCACGGTCGGCTCGAGGGGAGGAGAGGTAAGTAGAGGGGGAAAGCTGTCAAGGCCAAGGTTAGGGCTAGAACTTTCGTTCAGTTCGCTCTCGGGAAGAGTAGTTTCAAATGCATTGGGAGAAACATTATTAGAATGATCAGAACTCTCATTATTTGATTCTGTGATTTCTACTTCCGTAGGGAGAGGTAGGGTATTAGTTAATTGGGAGTTACATGGATTTGGACAGTTTTTAGCAATGTGGCCCTGATTTTTACACAAAAAACAAATAGGAACATCAGGGGTTACATATATCCAATGGGGGACATTATCCATAAACACTTGAAATGATTCAGGTAATTTATGTTCATCATTCGGTGAAACAAATGTTTGCCGGCGAAAACTGAGGATGTGGCTCAAGTTGGGATTATTAAATCCAGCACGAAGAAATGTTAACGGTACTACAGTTTTAACACCGAATGTTAGTAATGCTTCTTCAATCACTTGATGCGGTATACTCGGGCAAACATTTGACAGAATAATTCTTTTGTTCCTGGAGATTAATGGTCTTATGGGGAATACTTGATTAGCCACAACAATGTTCTTATGATTGTAGACTAGATCATCTGCGACATCTTTGCTGGATAGGTACACACAGAGTCTGTTGTTCGATATTTTTCGAAGCAAACTTAATATGAGAAGGATTAACTTTAGTTGATAACTTTTCAATAAATTCTACTATTGGTGCACTATTTGCCGAGTCTATGATGATAGCATTTTCTTTCTTTGGAAAGAGAGATTGCATGGTAACTTTAGCATAGTTAATGGTTGTCTTACTGTTCTGGTCTCCTGAAGATTGATGAACTTGAGAGGGCTCCATGATGATCACGAAAAAGAACTTTTCACTTAGTTAAGCAATATCACTTCATGTAACAATACTCCACTTCTACCACGTTTAACATTGCACTGACAACCACTGAGACAGTGAACGCACACAACACACGTGTTTCAGCCTGGAGCGAACGGAGCGTCCGGCCACCACGGCGGTCGGGACGCGACTGACGTATGCATTTAGTAGGACATTTTATAGGCTTTAAAAAACGTTGAATTCACTTTGGTATATTTACTCACATTTACGAGATATTTGAAAAAAAAAAACAACTGAAACGCTTAACTGTAGGGTATTGTGACAAGGAGTAGGAAAGAGGGATAGGGACAATTTTTACAAAACCACGTACAATCAGTAAGTATACTTTTGTTTGACAGTCTCATGAACAAAATTAAGATACGAACAACACAAATCTTCAAAACAAGATATGAACAATATGAACAACACAAACCTTTAATAAGCGTATCGTCCCCTATATTATTTTAATAGTATACCTTTCCAATTGCGGCTCTCACAAGCAACCAGTCTTTATAATGAGGTCTCTAAAGAAAAAGAATTTCACGACGTGACGAATTGTTCTTCGACTTTAAAAATATGAAGGATTTGTTTAGAAAAACGCATCTAAATATTAACATAAAACGCAACCCGCAACACACGCCAGGATTCTTGACTCTATATCGTTAAATAACTCCTAAACGAAGCGTTCTAGGGCCTTAAAACCAAAACTTTTGAGGCCACAGGCCTCGAAGAAACCTTCCTCACACTGTAATCTACAAGAATACACATTCTTGGACTTTCAATTACATTTTCTGTTCGGCGCTTCGATTCTTCCAGTGCCACCTAAATATTTCAGTCCTTGCTGCTGGTAGCCATTTTTTGGCGACACGCGTAGAAGGCTTAGAGTCCTCTATCTAATTTTTACGCTTTCTGTATACATCGTGGTTTGTGAGGTCTGACGAGGTTTATTTGCATAATCATTAATTCAAGATTTGCTCTCCAGCAACAACTAGAAGTAGATCGGGGTCCCTGTGACCCCACGCATTTTTGTTTAGCTGCAGTTGCCTAAATTTGCGAGGCAGAAGCTTTACATTTCACATACCTTTCACCACATTCTTTAGCTTTTGTTTTAAAGATATAAGCACTTTGCGACAGCGCGAGGTATTCCTAGAAGAGCGATAACAGTCGAGCCGTCGTGCAAAATGATCTGTCTGACCCCGCGCCACCACTTCCGTCGGCAAGGCGAAGAGCTTTCAGCAGTGCTTCAGTCGTGTCGGTACATTGATAGAATGTATCATCGTGAAGTGTATTGTTTATTATTTGAAATTATGAATAATTTGAGGAAAACTAAACTTTTGTGCTAAATGCAGAAAACAAGTTTGTAAAGGTCATCGCAATGTTTTGTGTAAACAATATAGTTCAGTGAGAAGAGTAATAAATTGTTGACATGCATCATGTTCCTTTCCAAATTTTAGATGCTATAATTAATTTATAAATATATGTGACACCAATACTGTAATGATTCAGGATCATTTACAGTTAATTACAGCGATTTCAAGTTCATTTAATAAAGAAAAATCAACGTAAATGGAACAGACTATAGCAAAACAAGGACAATGGCTTGTAAACAAAGTATAGAACTAAACAAAAGATAGCCGAATTGTGCGTAAGGACAATACTTTTTGTTAATAAGACGCCTCAATAAAACCGTAATTGAGTATGATAATTAGACGGCCATTGAATTAAGAAGAATTTCAGTAATTGTTTCGTTGAAATCGAACCACGGGTTACGTTGTTAGAACAGATTTCAATATAATGCATGAGTAAGCTTCGACGCCATGTACGGGAAAAATTAACATTTTTCCAGATTTGAAGTGAAACCAGTAAATTGTGCCGTAATAGTAATTACTAGACGGTGTATCCGAATTGCGGCAAATTTATTAAAATGGTAATAGAGTTTTAGGATATCGGAGTTAATTTTTTATAATTTTCAAGTTACGAAACGACATGGAAGAATAAATGACATTTGAATATACAAATACGTGATATAGAAATAAGCGTTTTTCGGTGTAATGGGGCCGAAAACGCGCAGTTTGGAAACAGAAGTGAGACATTGAACTCTGATAGCAATTTTTGAACATTGTTGCATAGCCAGAAAGTGAAAATTGCGAAGAATAAGATTTTTTCTTATTAATGTGAAAGTAACAAGAATGCCGGCGGGAGTATTTGGTTTCGGCTGAGGTTATAAAACTTACGGACACAACAATGCAGGGGAGTGGAGTTTTTGAGCATCGTGGCTGACGCAAAAACTATGTTAGAAAGTATCGTGTTAGATTTTTATTAACTTTTCGAAGTTTAAGATTGTATTTTTACAAGTTTCAGTTGCAAGTTAGTGGAATTTCGGAATAGTAATTGACATTTTTGGAAAGTGTTGCAGTGCGAAAGTTTTAAAGTTTTAGATTTTATGATAGTAGAGAAAAGTCGCGTAAGACTGTAGTTTCAAGTATGAAAAATTTTGATTTTCTGTTTTTAACCACGAACTGAGGCGATTCGCCGCGGACGGAGCGCGACGCATAATACAGATTTGTTGGTGATTGGAAACCAGCGACGACGGTGACACGTGGTGCCGTGTAATTTGATAGAGTGTTTGCGTACGCCGGAGGAATTGTTTCGGAGCCCAGGAACTGTGAACCTGGCACCTCAAGCAGATGACATAAAACAGGGAAGTGCACGCGGTTTTTTCGTCTTAAAGAATTTTCTTGCAAGACGTAATTGATTATCCAAGGCCTAAACGGTCTTTTAGTCATAAGAGGTAATGAATGACCATTGAAAAGAAAAACATTCAAAATTTCAGGAACTCAAATAACACTGCAAATTAGCATTCAGAATAATAAAAAAGACCGTTAAATTAACAAAACAATTCAGATTTATAAAATTTGTTCAAATTATTAATGAGAAGACGACTCAATTTGGAAGAACGTGTAATTAATTGAGATTGTTTGAAGATTAATTGAATTTTGAGAAGAAAGCACGTGCGGAAACCAAAGAGAAAGGAATTCCACAGAGAAATAGTTATTGTTGTTGTATATATTGATGATTGGCGTATGTTTTGTCTTGTTAGTGTATGTGTATGTATTTCAGGATTTTATTCATGTATGTTATCTATGTGTATTGTGTATCAAGTTGATTAGGTGGTGGATTTTGAAAAAAAGATTTTTTCATTTATTAAATTAAATGTCGGAAGGCGAGATTGCCGACCGAATTTTGCTCTCTCACACGAACGTGTTATTATTCCAGTAGATAGGAACCTGGTTTCATCTGCAAAAATTGAGCTACAGTTTATGGTCTAATCCGTACGGAGCAGGTCACGACTCACTTGGATACAAATTTCCTGTAATTCGCGTATTTTGAGGAAATCGGGTGTATATTTCGAGAGTAAATAAATGTGTATGTGTGTGTGTGTAGGGATAGGAGTTGGGCAACCGTGCTTTCATTTTGTTGTGTTGATGAGTTAATTAGTAAACAAATAAGCTAGCCGGAGCGAAAAGGGTACGCTGTAACATGCGTACACACGCATGCCGTTGCGATATGTTCAGTTTGAGAAAGTTGGGAAAGTACGGAGAACCGATTACAATACCAACATCATAAATTTCGTACTTTTTCTAAGTTGCGTTGTTTGACTTACAACCATTTTCAATTTATTGTTAACTTATTTTTGTGTGAGAATGTTATAAAATGAAAATTATTGAATTTTCAGATACCTTTGTCATTGAAATGTTCAGGAAAATGTAAAAGGGGTCACTGAGGCGAGCCACCATTACTCCACACCGTGTATAAAATGAAAGATAAATGATAATTTTGTCTTTTATTTTTTCAATTCCTCATTTGCATGTTTGTTTATAATATTGCATTATGTTAATACTACCTTATAAATGATTGATCATTATTAAAATAACTAATTTCACACTTGTTGCTAGATATAATATTATAAAAAAGTAACTGAAAGGGGTCAGAAAGGACCCCGCGCAAGTGGACACAAGAATATAAACTTCACTAGTTTATATTCTTGTGTCCACTTGAGAGGTAGCTGTTGAGTTGACTGTGTGACCTCGAGTGTTTGACGGTTAAAAATGGGACAACAGTTCCCTTTATTAAGGAGCCTGATGATGTAACTAAAACAAGTTACAAAACGTTGTGTTCTGTGTGCAAATTAGAATAATAAAGGATTGTCATAAATAAAATTGGATAAGTTTTATTATTATTATTGTACCGTGTATATTATTTACTATGTTATTGTGACATTCGAGAAGACTGTTTTTGTTAAAATATTTAATTTATTGTAGTGTTGTACTAGAGTATTTATTTTTTTATGCTTGGGCCTGCTTAAAGTGATCACGAGGTGTCTTTGTCTCCAGGATGTTCCATTGCTTCTTCACTATATTACCAATTTATTGTACGTCTGGGTGATCAGGGAACACAAATTGTCCGGTATAGAAAATTGCCTTCCTACAAAACAAACTGTACAAACGTATGATAGAATGAAAGAATATATGAATGTATGATAGTAAGAAAGTCGTGAGGTGTATTATGTCGAGATGCTCATACGTAGTTCATGAAAAATAGAGCGTGAATAATTCGATTTAGCGTAACTTGTTTTTACGCTCCGTTGGGATAAGAACACTGCAGCATGCAATGAAATGCTGGAGTTTGCGCAAGAGTGACAGTCTTCGCCAGATTATTGGTGATATATTTGAGATAGTTACCTCACTTGGTCTTAGATTGCAACCAGTAGTCATTCAGGCATGGAGTGGAAACATCCATTACTGAGGAATTTGTTCGAGCAATACACATTTCGATTGATGCTATAGGTCTACTACATAAGGATTTCTACTACAGATTACTTTCTGCTTTCGTAGTTAAATCTTTCGGTTGAAGGGTGGTATATACGGATCTGGGAGTATAAAATAATTATATAAAAGCCGTTGTAGAATAAATATTACAAACTTCCAAAGCATGAAGAGTTGTCGAAAATGAACACGTTGCCAATGAAAATATTTAATTGTCACATTTCTCGTTACAGTATTGAACGCAATTACGGTCGGAGAATATGTTTCTCAGTCGTAAAGAAATCCAAATTGTGACCATGTTACCGAGTAACAATGCATTTTAATATTTAAATTTGTTCAAAGAATTGGTCGCCCAGCTGCTCTAACCACGAGTATTCAGAAAAGGCTGGAAGTTGAAATCCAGAATAAAACTATTTTCATTTTTAAAATGTGGGGGGTTCAAATAGCACGGATACAACCAGTTATTAATATCATTTTAATACAATCTGCTCACGGAAGTATACGCCACCCGATTCAATCGGAATGTGGCGATGATGTTGCAATAGTCAGCTTAATTATTGTTTATTAACTATTTGTTTTACATTAGAATTGATTGATTGATTGAGATTCCGTACACGTCAACTGCTATGGTCATTAGTTTCGTTCGTAGTAGTGAATGAAATGTGGTCGTAGCTGTAATTCTTTCACCGCTGGATGATGAAATCTGACGCCGACCCAAATGCAGGGGATTTCCTCCTCCATGGGTGTTCCTCCTGCGGGGACCACTGTATTCGGAAAGAGCTCTCATCTCCCAAACGGTCTCCCGACGTATGCAGAAGTGTAGTGCATGTAAGTGAAAGTGTGTGTAAGTAAGGATATGGCAAGGAACAGGAAGGAAAGATCGCGCGCGATCCGTGGCCCGTTCGTTAGGGTGCTGCTTTGGCATTCACCTGGTGTTGATTGGAGAAACCACAGGAAACTGTGGATCAGAGCAACCGTCCGCTAGAATTGTCTTCTAGAAGGAGCTGAACTTAATCTGGCTACGTAGCAAGCTAGTACCGAAAATTCCGCCACCGTCGGAGCTCGAACCCTAGAACCTCTCGATCAGAGTCGCTGCATAATCATTGGCAGTGCTGGCTCTTAGCTTAACTAAACCAGTCTTTATACTGTAAAACTTGTCAAAGATGGAACCAGACGTTTCCTTGAAAATAAATTTCATTTTGGCAGGTTTTCGTCTTATAGAGGTTTGCCAAAAATTCCCCATACAACTTAAGTACAGTATTTTCGATTTGATTTTGTTAGTGAAAGAAAATGAAGAAAATAAAGTATAATTTATGACTGAACATATTACATAAAATAAAAAAATCAACAGCGAATCATATCGAAAATATAGGACAAGCATTGTCTTCTCTAGCGGAAGGGTTTTGCAAGTACGCTGTAACGACACTAACACTCAGCCGTCTTACATTACACTGCGGGCGTTCACAAAATTGTGTGGTCTTCTCTCTTCAACTCTACGTCTGCTACGCTAGGATGACAATATAGCCTTCCTTTAATTCCATTATTGACATAAGGCAACGTGGTGACGCTTTTAGAATTGAACTGAGTGCGGACAATAAGGATTTGGAGCGACAGCGACAAAATCGCGTTTGTTGCGACCTTGAAAATCACATCAAAACGTGAGAAAGTCGTAGCAAAACAGTCGCCGAGTTCCCCAGAGATTCCTTGGCAGCAGTTAGAAGAGAAAAAAATCTCGTCGTTCACTCTATTACCTCAGAACGTGACCCTGTGCACTATGCTATTCCAAATTCTGTGCCGGGAATTTAAAAATAAATTTCATTCTTATCCAGGTAATCATCACTTGACGTTCTCTAAAATCTTTTTCATTTCCACGTTACACAGGTTTCTGGCTTATAAAGGTCATTTTCACGTATGCAATCGTTCCGTTCTGAGACTTTGTTTGTCCGGAATGTCAGGTCTCCGTCTTATATTCTCCATTCTGTATTAAATAGGTTTTACTGTACGATCACTTCCGTATGAATTATTTATTGATTTGTTGCTACTCGCCGCGCCATTGCGCCCGTTGCGGCGAGTGAAGGCGACGCTCGCACCTGTTACTCGCCTCGCGGCCGAAGCGCTCAGCCGGCAGCCCAGGGCGGCAATAACTCCGCCGGAATCGTCGTTTTGCGTGTTGCAGCGGAGGACGTTCGGCACCGCTTCCGCGCTCCCGCTCTTTGGCCTGTTTTTTTCCTTTTTATTTTACGTGGGATTTACTTCCACGCCCAGCTACATCGGAAGGATTATGGGCCGATTGTTAGAGAACATTCTGGGAGCTGTCGCTGGGGAACTAAGGATACTGGCGATACCTGGCTGGTCGTAAGACCTTGAAGATTAAAAAGATGACAGTCTACGTGGAATAAGAGGAGAAATGTTTGGATAACTCAAAACATACTGTTGATATTCTTGTCTTTCAAGAATGTTCCAATGTTAACCTTTCGTCGCCTTAATATTCAAGAACAAGCTGAAAGTCAGACATTGAATGCATTTTGTTATTACTCTTTGGAAATTTTTTAAGCAGAATAGAACTTTTGAAGAAGACTATTAGAGGTAAAATAATGAGGGTGACGAATAGCATATTAACGCAGTTTTAAACATTTGCATAAATCTATAATAATCTTAATTCTCTAGTGAGCACTTTGTAAGGAAAATAGATACAACACAGTAATTACTATTAATAGGGAATTTTGTACAGCGTGCAACTTGATAACATAAACTACTAATAGACCGAGAGAGTAAAAAGATGTGACCATTAAACATTTCATGTGCCGAGTGTGCTTTGCACACATTCCATGTTTGAATCTGTTAACCTCCAACAATGTTGGGTCAATAGACGTCCCGACGTCAACAGACATCGATTTTAAACAGCAGAGTAAGCTGCCAAATTGCATTCTAGTAGTTATAGTTGTTTAAACAACAATCTATTGAAAATGTTAAAAACATGGAATATTTTAATCCGAGTCTTCCATGTCGTAAAATTAGGGTTTGTGCAAGCACAAAAGCTTCCGACTTAGTGCTTAACATATCTTGTTTTTCGTTGTTCAATATAATTTTACGTTTATAATTTATAAATGTAATTCCGGTATTTGGAGCAAATTGCTAACATAGAACCTAAAAGGCAGTGAAATGGCTTATTACACGTTTTATATTCAGGATCTCGAAAAATAAACGAAATTCTCTAGAATGGTTTACTTTTATGGCTGAAAAATTGCAATATATACAATATAAAATAGAGCAGTAGTTTACTTCACTTCCGCTTGATAAGACTTTCTTTTTACTTTCCCGTATACGTAGGGAAAGTTATGTAATGCTGCGCGACAAAACGGTGGATTTTCGAAGGAAAAAAACATTGCCGGGTCCTGATAATGAAAAAGTAGATAAATCCATTTGCTAAATTTAAAAAAATCCTCAAACACGTGGTACAGCTAGAATCTCTGTTTTGTGGATCCTTGATACCGAAAAACCAATAAAAAGCAAGGCATCTGTCCGTCTGTCTGTGTCTTTCCGTCCGTCTGTGAACAACGTAAAGACTAAACCGTTCAGCTGATTTTCTTCAAAATTGATATTCCTCCATCGATATCACTGATCGCAAAGCCTCTTGAATTTGAAACATGTATTTTAATATTGGGGAGTACTTTACATGAAGCCCCTGGGACATTTTCAAAATTTTCAAAAGAAATGGCGCCAACAACTTTGACTAATTTTTTGTTGAATACTCTGAAGGTCATTTAAAAGAATGGCGCAGGTCTCATGTTGGTTGAAAACTGAATTTTCCAAAACTGCAAAAGTTTGAAAGCGTCTTGCTATCACTACAACATTGAAGATAGAGCTTTTTATTCAAAATACAATTTGTTCTCCAAAGTGAGTTCTTTCATTAAGGTCAGGTACATTTTTTTTGAAACTTTTAGTAGTTTTCGCGCAATATTTCGTGCAATATGTGCAATTTAAAACAAAATTCTCAAAAACGCTTAAACATTTTGTCTTTAAACTTTTGGTAGGGGTAGTACTAAATACACTCTTATGAGATGATATAAACGCCATATTTCTCTATTCTTCTGTTTGTTTGTTTTTTTACAAAATTACAAAAATGTAATTTTTTGAGTTGTAGCTCACGTCGTCAATATTTACACTAGCGGCGATTTGTTCACATTATTATATTTACGAGTATATGTGCCTTAAATAACGTCATACAAAGTTTCTCGAGAACTCAACCGTTTTCTGTGAAAATTAGTTCAAATTCATTTTCAGAAACGCTTAAACGCCGTATTCTCATAAATGATTCCAAATTTTGTCTTCAAACTTTTCGAACGGATAGTGCTAATTTCACTCTTTAAGATGAGGTAAAGTTCAAATAGGGGTATTTTTTTGTTTTTTCAAAAATTATACAAAAGTATTTTTTTTCCTTAAGATCTCTCACACCTTTAATATGCACTTCATCAGCAATTTGTAAATACTATTGTATTTGTGAGTTTAAGTGCTTCAAATGACTTGTTATGAAGCGTTTCAGTACGATTTAAACGCCATTTTCTTAAGAAGGGTTCCAAATTATTCAAAGAAAATTGCCATTTAGGACGAGGTTTTACTGTTATTTAATATTCTAAAATTAATATTTCTGTTTTACCAATAGGAAATCGAAAAATTAAGAAAATGTCAAAAAATCTAGTGTGACCTGCGATAGATGGCAGCTGGCAAGAGTATGTGGCAATTTCGAATAGCTAGCCCACACCCAAGGAAATAGAAAACTAATACGGGAAAGTCTGTGCGATTCTGTAGCACCACTAGTTTCTGTATTTGGTACATCCAGTATAGTGCTGTTAGTAACGTATAATTTATATTTTTTTAGAGTGTTTTAGACCAGATGATGGGAAAACGTATTTCCCGAAACGTCGTGAAGAGAAAATAAATGACATAAAATAACATATTGTTTATTTGGTGACCAAAAACTGGCTACCGTTATAAAATGGACGTAACCTGTAACCTGTAATAAGGAAATATTCTTTACAGCAATGATGTATTTTGTTTCGTTATAGAACGATAGTGTGGTCTTTATTAGTTAACTTAATTAACAACTGTAGAACATGTAGTGCAACAGTGTTGAACGTGTTAAACGAGACAAACACCCGGAATACCCTTAAAATTCGAAAATCCGTTGTACGCACGTCTTCTTCATGTATAGAAGAAGTATGTATAGGAGACTCTTTCCGTAAGAAGGGTCTGTTTCATCCTCTCATTGCAACATCTGTATCTAATTTGGAGGTATCATGTCCCTCTAATTCATCTAGTCATTACTTTTGAAAGAGAGATTTGATATGTTTGTATCAGTTATTTTGCTTTACACGAATTATTACGGTACTCAGCTGCTACTAAAGTTGCTACAACGACTTGCAGGATATTTTCGAAACCGTTATCGTTCGTGTCTTATTAAGGATTCATTGGAATTTTTGGATAATTATGTGCATCACGAAATTATTTATAAAGTTAAGAGTGTGTGAGACAATGCTGTATTAGCACACAGCATCCATTAAACGTTCTTCGAACACTAGTTGCTCATCTTAAATACCTTATAGATTGTTCTGAGTTCAAGAGCAAGGAATGCAGCAATCTAGCGACTGCAGCACAGGTCCCAACCTCTCCACACGAGTAAGCGGCCTCCACCTCGCATTCGTCACTGGATCTGTTCCAGGCTCTCGTTCTTTTGTTGCGACTTTCCAGCGCCGCAACCGCAGGCCCGCGAGGTCCGAGGGGCTGGCGGTCAACGTGCCAGACGGCCGCCGGCGGAAGGGGGGGAGAGAAAAGGACGACGCGACGCGTGGGAGCAGAGCGGGTGAAAAGACGATGGGATGGGATCGGTAGGATTCGGATGGCTGAGGAAGATGTAGGAAAACGACGGGGAAGAATGATCCAGGAGAACGACGGGACAGACCGACGGGAGAGAACAACGGGAGAGAACGACGGAGAAGAACGGCGGTGGAGAATGACCGGGAAGAATGAGGGAGCGGGGGAGAATGTTGGGGGAGAAAGGTGTAGAACGACGAGGGAGGAGGGGAGTACTACGAGGGAGACTGACGAGGGCGAATTTCCGGAAGACAGACAGGAGAGAATGACGAGGGAGAAGGACGGAGGGAAATGACGGAGGAGAAAGACGGAGGAGAACGGCGGGGAAAACGGTGGATGAGAACGATCGAGGAAAACGGCGGGGGAGAACGACGGTGGAGAATGACGAGGGCGAACGTCGGGGGAGAATAATGGAAGAGAACGTCGGAGGAGAATGACAAAAGTGAACGACGGAGGAGCACGACAGTAAAGAACGACATAGGAGAACGACGGGGTATAGGAAGGGGGACTGGATGGGGAGGGGGTAATGGCAGATGAGAACAGGGGATTAGGTTGCGGAGGAGTACGGCAAGTAGGCTGCGGAGGAGGACGCAACGTGACGACGGCGAGTTGACGACGCACGGCAGGATGTGTTCAGAAGAGTGAATTTCGGAGCTACGACGTCAGGGTGAGGACAGACCGGGAGGTCAGCGCAGGAGAACACCGCAAGCGGACGCTAGAGGACAAAGAGGGAGGGCCAAGGGTGGCGAAAGAGGGCGCCGGCGAAGGGAAGGGGCGAGAGAGAGGGGGATAGGGATGGAAGGGACACGTTAAGACCGTTGAAAAAGGGCCGAAGGACGGCTAGATCGTGAGCAAGGGTTGAAGGGTGGACAGGCGCACGACACGTCGCCCTACGGCAGGAGGGCATGAGAAGACGCAAAGAAAAGAAAGGTGACGCCGTGGACGCACCGAACAGAGGGAATCCACTCCCGCGCGGCGCGGTCGCGGCCTCGATTTTCCTCAGCTCTCGACACTTCTTGGCGACAGTTGACGTGTTTTTGTGGCTGCTGCACGGGCGTGAGTGACATTAGACTTGACAGTGCAGGAGACAGTTGCTTCTGGGGAGAAGAGTCCGTACAGTTCTTCACGGATAAGAGTATGTCTCTCGAGCTATTTTCATTTTTCTAACATGAAAGTTTATTCTTATATTTTTTCTAGGAGTAACTAGGGTATGTACTAGAAAGTAATATAAAAGGATGTTTTATAAACAAAATATATCTTGGTAAAGCAGAGCAGCATTTTAAAAAAGAGCTACTAATGTTACAGGCTAGTCACTTACGCATTGAAATAAAAAGGATTGGTACAGCAACCTCGCTTTATGTCCGTTTAAACTTATTATCCTTCCGTTGGACGCGTGTCAACGTTCCACGCACTGCCCTTCGAGAAATGCCGAGATGATAGAGCTTTCTGACCTACACGTACCCGTCGATTGGAGAAGGTGGACCGGTGCTTGAATTACTTAAGAGAATAACTCCTAATAAATACTCGTAGTTGAAGGACTAATGCATACCAAACCCAAATAAGAACCAAAAAACAAAAAGATTTCGCTGAGGAGCCCCTATAAATTTCTTTTCCAAATGTATTGTTACATTGTGAAGCAAACAATGTCGAATAACGATTATGCTGACACATTCACGACGCTGTTCAATGGGAAAACAGGCCTTTTCAGCTGAACCACTTTACTCTCTGTGTTTCATCCAGATTGGGCAGCGAATTTGTACGACCTCGATAGTGTGCATAGAATAAGCATGGAAGGTGATTCGAGTTTATGCATTCTCAGGGAAGTGTTTCTGCAGTGTGCACAACTTACCACAAAGTTAAGAAACGCATTCAGTCATATACAAGTATGTATTATATTAGAAAACATGATGCAGATAAAATTTTTCTCATTTAATGTCATTTTGCTACCTTCAAGGTCTCTGTTCTTCACGCCAAGGTTCTGTCATTTAAAATCTACACAATAAACCTTAGGTTATAACTAATTCTTAATATTAAAATATTGTTTTTCATAAAATCCAACTTAATGTCATATTATTGCTATTAAAAGTTCCATCCTAAAATATTGTATACGCCATCTGCAGTTTTTTCCACTTCTTATTCAAACGCATCAGATAAACACTGAACATAACGCAGCATTATGTTCCAAAAGCACGAGAATGCGCCGTTACATTTCTGCCGGGAGTATTGCATTGCTCCCTATTTCCATAACTGGGAAAAACGGCTTCTAGAAACGGTGTTGGCGCAGCGAAGGAGCCGTGCACAGAGGCACCCAGGGCTGGCAGCAGGTATCGCGATCCATCCTGGGAGCCTCGTTGCACTTAGGGCAATGGGCGCAGCGGGAGGGCGCGGCCAGGACAAGCGGATGGGGAGGGGCCGGAGGGGAAGAGGGATGGGAGTGGGAGAGGCTGGAGGGCGGACTGCGGCTGTCGAGGCGTTGAAGAGTAAGGCGGGGAGGGGTAGAGAGCGACAAGGAAGGGAGGGGCGGTAGGGTGGGGGAATGGGAAAGGACGGGAGGGAGAAGGGGGCTGACGGAGCCATGCAGGGAAAGACGGGGAAGGGTGGAGAGGAATGGAGAGAGGAATGGAGGTCCCCTGTCGTAAAATGCAACCGCGCCGTCTACGACCACAAGACGTCGCGAGCGTCACTCCACGTTGCAGGGTCGGCGTAGGGGCACGGATCAGCCTCCCTCGTACTGCCTCCATTTAAATGCCTCTTTGTTCGGGGCTTGTAGGGTCTGACTTATCACAGGAATTTGACAAAAAATGTCTAGTGAAAATATATTTAAATTACATTTACGTTCCAAGCAAATTGTATCTCACAGCTTGCAATTACAAAAAATCAGAGTTTGGGTAAAACGCATTTATAAACCAATGCAAATTAAGAAAATGTTTATTTAAAATTTCATCTCCTTGATCCCTCAAAATACATGATTTCCATCCTCAGGATGATTGTTCTTTTTGAAATTCACTGAACATTTCAAATTTAAGTTACATGCACAGAGGGGTAATGACCTTACCATAGAGTTTTTGGTCGGATGAAACGCTTTGACGAGACATTTATTGAGTATATATTGAACAAATGTCAACCATTTTCAATAAATTCACAGTCAAAAAAGTAACATAAAAAGAAGAATCGATTTGTGATAACTTTCCATTAAATCTCAATTGACTATATGATACTAGCGACCACAGTAGTTTATGTAAGTTCAAAATTAAGCTAACCATGAACTGGATAATTTTATTTTACTTAGTATTTCAAAATCCTTAACCTAGGATCTCATTTCTTTTCGAAAAGGGAATTGCTGAAATCTTTCACAATTATTCATAAAAATTAAAAAAAAGAGTTAAGGTTAGTTCGAAGTTCTGTCAGTGATATCATGTTCAACAGAAGGATGGTATGAATGACACACTTTCCTACATTCGTATTTTATAAAAACTTACCACGATAAATTAATAAACGTAATACCAAGTTACATATTCAAAACAATAAAATAAAAAATTTCGAGACGAAATATGAGTTCTAATGAGATTTTTCAATTAAGGCGAACATAACTTTTCAAAACCGCCAGTTACTCCGTAGGAGCATACGACTGTTACTGTCCCGATTATTGTGTATTTTCAAACTACTTTATTTATTAAGTGTACGAAATCTCGATGGCTGCGCTGAAGGAAGGACGTACACCTGCCGAACACCAGTACACAATGAGTGGCCTACCTACCAGGGGCAAATGTCACATGTGTAACTTCGTAATAGGTACCACCACATATTCGTGGCCAAAAATCGATCATCTACGACCCCCCCTACATGCCCTAGAAGTTAATAACATTTATTCTAGTCAGCCAGTTTATCATGTCCCTATCAGAGACCAAATATGTCGATATCATAACCATTTCTCCCAAACGCTGGGGCTTACTCTATATGCTGATTTATTGTAATCTCTATTCCAGGAAGTACGTCGTACGGCCACTCTAGCCACTAGTGGGCCACAATGTCTAATTTGCCAATAACTAGACTGGACGGTCGATAGGGTTCGGAAACGACTCTCTTCAACGAGGGCTGCTGGTCCAGCGGTGGTTAACAGCAATTCATTTGCAAAGTAGTACGTAGCGTAGAATTTATTTCTTCAGTACGTTTCTATAATAGAAGTGTACACCACGTATATTTTCTTATCTATATCTACATATAAAACAGGATGTTCGTCAGTATATAAGAGCAAAACTCCGACTCCGTTGGACCGATCTCTATTAAAGTTGGCAGTTCTACGTGTTTTTCACCTAGAAGGTTTATGTGTTGTTAATTCTGTTGTAACTCCACTACATGGCGATACATAATCACTACACATCCACTACATATTCACGTGAAATGCAATCTGCAACGCACTCCGCAGCATTTTGAATCTATATCGTTAAATAACTTCTAAACGAGGCTTTCTAGGAACTTAAAAACTAAAATTTTGAGGCCAAATGCCTCAAAGAAACGTTTCTCACATTGTAACGTACAGGATGAGCTCTTATTGAACATTCTATTACATTGTTGCTAGTGATTTATAGAAGTTATCAAGGAGTGTTCACTATCTCTAAAAAACATTTGAAGTAATAAGATATTGTTAAAGCGGACTTGCAACTTCCAATTTACCTGCATACAATAACTCTAACGACAAAAATCGTAATAAACCTGATTTCAAATATTACGTTCAAAATAATTTATTTCAATTTACCAATTTAATATTCAAAATCAACCGAGATAAGCTTTTTTTCGACATGTTTTGAAGCATGAATTATTTAACTAAAAAGAAACGGTTCTGCATCGTTTGAGATTTAAACCTGCCTGAAAGTCGATTCTCTGAAGGCAGTACTTGAAGCACAGATGTCGCCCTTCTTCATCACTACATTTTGAAACATTTCCAGGAGTCCACCTAATTTAGTATGCGGCTGGCAGTTGGCGTTACCATATTTCTTATTGACAGCGCTGGCAAGGAGCAATCGAGCCCGGCGGAGTGGAGCGGACTTGATGTATTGCCCGCGCGCACGTCAGGCGGCGGCGGCGCTGCGCGCGGCGGCGTTTCCTGGCATCGCCCCGGGTTCGACTTCCGGCGGCGCGGCGTGATCTGCATGGGCCGACGGGCGCAAGCGCTTTCGATTTAGCGGGCCCGTGCGCCGCTGCCCTTCCGCGTCGAAAAGAAGCGCTTCTTCGCATCTCTCACGTAAAGCCCCCGCCAAGCCACCGGCCCAGCCTTCCGGATGGGCTTTGCGGGTCGGTGGAGTGGGAAAGCGGACTGAAAGAGAACCCTTGGTGCGGAGGGGTGTGATGCGGAGCAATGCACTGGGCGCAGGCGGATAAAAAGAACGGAGAAGCTGGAGAAAGGAGTCGAGGAGCTCGGGGAACGTACGCTGGAGATGGAGTGGGCGTGTGCACGTGTGTATCTCATGGCGTGTGCTGTGATGACAGGTTAGTCTGTGCCTTGGTCGGTGTGCGTGTCTGTGATGATGGGTGTGCTTGGGAAACGGAGAGGTTGTGGAAATGCTCATAAAATAGGGGCACGAAGTGTTGAAAGATAATTTCAGAGTTATGAAGATTTAGGGCAGAGGAAAATGCAGTCATGTAGGTGTGTACTTAGGTGATTAAAATGTCGGACGAGGTTGGCGTTCATTAGGGAGAGTAATCGCAATGCTGGGAAAAGTTTTTGAACTGTGAATTAAATTTCGATTTGCGAGATCTATAAGAAGGGTGTTGGGAGGCAGCGCGAAATACGTGAAACGAACGCTTCGAAGCTGGGTGAGTTGATAGAATCCGGAGTGAATTGGGGGGACAGAGGGTGACTAAAGAGAGCTCAGAAAGAGTGGAGCGACTGGAATTAGCACAGAAAGAAGGACGGAGCGAGGGATAAGCGGGGAGTAAAGCTGCGTACTCGATTTGACCGGTAGAAATAGCAAAGCGTTCATGGGATGGTGTTCGCCCTGCTGAACTGCCAAGCTCTCGAGAGAAAATGCATGACGCGATTCTGAGAGCGGTTCCCGTGAACGGGTCAGGGGAATCACTTGGGAAAATTCTTAAGCTGCAGCTCGTCCGGAAACTAGAAGCGGGACTGGGAGCAGCTTCGCAGAAAGATTCCCTGATGTGGACACTGAGATGGAACATGGTGCATTGCTCCCCACATGCCAACTGGAAAGGCTGGGAATTGAAAATGAAACCGTGGAGGTGCATTTGTGAATGCGAAAAGAAGGACGAAAAAGAATGTGGAAAAACGTGATAATGCGAATAATAGAAGGAGATTTTTAGATCATTAGAGGCGAAGTGTCGAGAACCGGATACAGTGAAAGAATACTGAATCACAATAAACTACTGACAACTAAAAGAAATATTAATTGTAGGAATTCTGACACAGTCTTCCGACGTTTGCCATTCACATAGAGACTGATGATGACGGTAAAGCCGTTGAAAGCTGACTCTCTAAATAAATATATTAAGTTGACAGAGACAACTTCCATTACTTCTTTAAAAGTAATGTTAATAGCGAAACAAACGTGTTAGTATTAGTTTCATTCGAATGAAATTCCATTCGCATGACGTAATGCGATGGCTGTTTCTGTTGTTGACAGTTGATAAATAAAATAACCTCTCTATAATTTAATACACTAACAAAATTTGACGGTTCTGTACTATTTACAAGAAATCTTCGAAAAAAAAACCAAGTGAGTATTGCTGAATTCAGGATTATCAACAAGTCTACATAAAAGAGATTTGTGGTAAAACTATTATTGCTACAACAGCAAGTACATTCTCACATTATTTATTACTTTTGCAATTTTCAAAATTTCTCAGAGTTCAACGAAAATGAGAGCTGGGCCATTTTTGAGCGTCCTTTGCTCTGCCCGTGGAAACATGAAACAAGTAATGGTATAAAACGGCACACTAGTTAGTTTTCTAATATCTTCGGCGAAGGCTAGCTCATCGGTATTGTTTCCCTCGGCGCAGCTGCATATGTTTCTAAGAATATTACAGAAAACTAAAACACTTTCCTGTATGCGAATTTTCATTGAACATTTTCGAGCCCATCTTGAGAATTAGTCGTTTGAGCAATAATAAATAAATGGAAGAATTTCTAAAAATGCGCAATTTTGAGCTTATTTTTACAGAAAAATTTTGAGTTTACAAGAGTTTCATACTTACAGTTCATATTTGAAGCACATAGACTCACAAATGCAATAAATTATGCAAATTGCCTTTAATGTAAATATTAACGACGTGAGAGAGATGTTAACAAATATCATTTGTGTATTTTTATAAAATAAAACAACAGAAACATTACAGAAAAATGGCGTTGATGTCATCTTATACAATACACTGAGCAAGTTAATACATCTTATACAATACACATCTTATACAATATCCTTACCAAAAGTTTGAAAAATTGGAGTTATTTTCGAGAATTGCTTATATTTCACTCAATATTGCTCGAAAACTATTAAAATTTTCAAAAATAAGACGTTAATGAAAGAACTAAATATGAAGAACAAATTTCATCTGACGAAAATATATTTATCTTCAATATTGTAATTGTAGAAAGACCCCGAAAAATTTGTGAACTTTTAAAATGTTCGAAAAATAAGTTAAATCTTAAAAAAATAAAGTAACTTCCAAAATGATAATATTGGTTTCAAACACAAAGAGCCGTGACATCATTAAGATTGATTGGGGAATATCAGTTTTGGAGACAATCGTTTGAACGGTTTACGCGCTAGCGTTGACCGCAGGCGGACGACCAGAAAGCCTGACAGACAGACGGCCAGACAGACGTTTTGATGTCAGTCAATTTTTCGATAGCAAGGGTCGACGAAACACGGATTCTGGTTACACAACGTGTTAAAGGAAGTAATTTACTACATTTACTAGACTCTCATTGACGAGCCCTGGTGCAAGATTAATCTACTTTTTCGTTATCCGAGCTCGTCAATTAGAGTTTTTGGTAAAAATTTGCCATTATTCGGGACGAGATTACAATACTTTATCTTTTTTACGTACGTATGGGCGAGGAAGTAAAAATAAGGGTTGTAATGCAGAATTTATTGGTGGGACATTTTCTATAAGATTATTACTATTTCCGTTGTACGAATTAAGAGTCTTATTTCATAGTTGTGAAAGCTGCGCAACAAGGAAATTACATTGTTTTTTTAACCAGTTTCGTGCCTCAGAATTCATATGTGCGAATTTGGAGTACCGCAGTTGTGCAGAGCGTGGCCGGTATGTAAACACGAGGCGATCGGCCGGCCTGAAAAACGTCGCCCAGAGGTAAAACCTTCACGCGCGTGCACCGAAGGGCCACTTGGGACTGGCGCGTGGCGCGGATAGGCATGCGGAACAATGCGGAGCGGCGCGGGTGAAGAGCGGCTGCAGAGAGGGGGCGGGGACGGGGACGGGAAAGGTAGGCCAGGTGGAGCGAGAGAAAGGCGACGTGGGGGCAGGGCGGGGAGGAGACAGAACGGACAATAGAAAGGGCGCGGTGGAGGCAGGGCTGGGAGGAAGTAAAACGTGGAGGCAGGGCGTGGAGGAAGTAAGGCACTGATGGCGGAAAAAGGGCACTGAAGTTGTAGGGCACAGGGGAGGCAGGGCGGAGTGGAGGTAAGGCATGGCGGAGGTAGGGTACGGATGTGGTAGGGCATAGGGGAGGCAGGGCGGGGTGGAGACAGTGAGGGGTAGAGGCAATGAGGGGTGGAGGCAGTGAGAGGTGAAGGCAGTGAGAAATGGAGACCGGGGGTGGAGGCAGGGAGTGGAGGCAAGGGGTTGAGGCAGGGGGATGGAGGCAGGGAGTAGAGGCAGAGAGTAGAGGCAGGGCGTAGAGGCAAGAGGTGGAAGCAAGGGGTGGAGGCAAAGGGTGGAGGCAATGGGTGGAGGCAAAGGGTGGAGGTAAGGGGTGAAGGTAAGTGGTAGAGATAAGGGGTGAAGGGAAGGGCTGGAGGCAAGTGGGTGGGGTGGGGGCAGGGCGGGGTGGAGGCAGTGAGAGGTGGAGACAGGGAGTGGAGGCAGGGGGATGGAGAAGGGGAGTGGAGGCAAGCGGTGGAGGCAGGGGGTGGAAGGATGGGGATGGAGGCTGGAAATGGAGACAGGGAGTGGAGACAAGGGGTGGAGGCAAGGGGCGGAGGCAAGGGGCGGGGGCAGGGCGGTGGGTGGCAGGATGGGGTGGAAGCAGGGCGAGAAGGAGGCAGAGCAGGTTGGGCGCAGGGCGTGGTTGGCAGTAAACGACAGGGGCGGAGAGAAGGTGGGGTGAACGCGGAGTGACATGGGGCGAGAGGTGGCGTTGGGAACAGAGCTGGAGCGGAGCAGGGGAAGCGAGCAGGGAGGCGAGGGCGGAGCGGAGTGTGCGGTTGTTTATTCAAATGCGCGCAGAGGGCGGCGGTCAACAAGCGGTCGCGAGGGACGCGTGGCCCTCGAGACGCGGCAGCGACACGACCTGCGTCCCCGCCCCTCCCCCCTCTCCATCGGCCCTTCCATATCCCGGCTGCCCCATGTGCTCTGTGCCGTTTTGACACCTACTGATGTCCAATTCTGTTCTTCCCCTTGCAGCACTCTGCCTGATCTCGACGTTTCTGGTTCCTCAATTACATTTCCTTACATGCTCGCTGATGTGGAATGCATTAGCCTTACATAATACTCACTTATTTCGTACATACGTAGATTCCAAACACCACGGTCCGTGTTAATACACCCTTTTGTATTAAAGATTATTCATATTACACATTTTATCTTCTGACAAATTTAAATTTCTTTTTTTTTTAGAGTTTGTCTTATTCGTCTTATGTCCTCTTAAATTTGAATATTTTTTTATCTCAAAATGATATTCTTTGTCTCACAGGTATCTACACAACAACGTGCCCTTGCTACATTTTCTTGGCTGCAGTGGTGGACTCTAACAGCATTCTCTTTCAAGATTAGATTCACGATTTTAATCTATTTAGTTAGTCTTTGGGGTAATGTTAATAGTTTTATTATTTTTAGGCTCTTAATTATACCTTTCTTCATGTTGTTTTGTTCACTCCCCATCTCAGTTCCACAGTTGATCATGATCATTTGTAAAATAAACGTCTGTGATTCGTTCGTTCGAAATATATTAATTCCTTAATTTTTCTTCACATACCCCACTTCGTAGCGTTGCTTTTATCATTTACCATTCACTCCATTCCCTCGCCACTGCACCGGTGTCGACGATTTGTTGTAACTGTAATCAATCGGTGTTTTTTTAAATTCCATTTCCACGGCTCGGTGCGCGGAGTAGCTGTTCGCGTAGCATGAAAGGGGCCACAATGGGTCAAACGAGGACGGAGAACTGAAAGCAATCCAGGGCTCCCCAGAGACCGAAGCTCTGATGGCGATTTGAATTCCCGGCGCTGTAACGGACGTAGTCGAAACTCTGCGATTGGATCGGAAATCTATTCATCTCAAATCGGGCGTCGCCCTTTTAGCAGAATACGTATATTTCACTTCATTGGTCTAGTTTTACATATTGAATGTAAAATTATATCTGTAATCTAGAACGAGACTTAGATCCTCGAGAAGTTTGATGAAACATTTTGTGATGTTTTCAACAATACAAAATTATATTGGAGGCATTTAATTCTTTAAAGATGTAACATTCATTACAATGCAACAGTGGCTTTATGAGCATCGATTATAAGGTGGCATAATATTTTAGGGATCTCCAAACTACATTCTTTTCTCTCTGATTTTATGTGTTTAGATAAAAATATTATCATTTTCTTATATTTCTTTACTTTGAAAATTTTATTATATCATTTGACTTACATTCATTTATTCCCTTTTTATTTTTTAAATTAATGTTTTTTCTTTGATCATCCTTAAAGATTTCCACTTAATGGGTTTTATGCTCAAAGTTATACAACATACGAGTATATTGGGCAACTTTATTTTTGCAGTTAACACAATTGGGCTCATGCTGAGTTTGATAGAATATATCACCTTATGATTGGCATTGGTGGAATAAGGTTACCTGAGAGAGAAATGAAGATAAGCTTTTTAGAATTTGGTACCATGATGTTTTTTCGAGTAGGATGTGTTTGTATGCAAGCTATGTCTACGAAATGAGTTTCAAGAAAGTTTAAATAGGGGTATATGGCTCAGGGCACCCCTTGATGTCTCAGCAATGTCTCTGATTGGAAGGTCCTAGTTCTCGGGTGCCGACAGAGCGGGAATTTTCGACACTACTTAGACAGCTAGATCGATTTCAGCAGCTGGCTGGAGGAGAATGTGGTGGCCGGATGCTCTGATCGATATTTTTCCTTGGTTCCTTAGATCAACAACAGGCGAATGCCAGAGCTGAACCCTAACAAACGGGCCACTGACCGTGCGAAATCATTCCTTCCTCTTCCTTGTCCTATCCTCACCCCTTACACTGTGGCCATAGGGGCAAATGATTGTTTGGGTTGGACAATTTTAGGGATTGCTTATTTCCTTATGGGTGCCAGATGCATTTGTATTACTACTCATATTTATGGAATAAGTAGATTGTGTCAGGGTGTGCTGGAAAAGAAGGAAAGATGTCGTTGGAGAATTAGAAGGTAAAAGCGTTTCTCTTGGAACGTCAGAGAGGTATTTAATGTGACAGAGTAGGTATATTTTGGTGGCGGTCGGGAAGATGGTTGTCGGATATTACGAAGAATTCAAGATCTTTAGGGGGAACAGTCACTCTCGTTTTTTTGTGATTTATTCCGAGATTCTGGAAGCGTTCTTCACACTTTTCGGTGGTACATTTTTAGGTAACGGACACTGCAATGAATGAAAGAATTTGGTACGTAGTAAGGTTGGCGACGGCAATTGTTTTTGTATACATTCATATTTCAACGCTTTTCTCCGTTGTAACTAGAATTTTCTAGAACTGCGCGCGAATTTCTTTGGTTATTTCCGGCAACGCCGTAAGCAGCCCTTATTTTGGTCTGTAGTATCGGACGGGACGGACTATTCCCGTCAGACGAGCTGGTGGCATGTAAATAATGCATTATCTAGTTTGAATTAGTTACGAAGTAACTTCTTTTAATTATGACAATCATGCGGATTGCTCACTCATACCATAGTTATCTGAACTTGCAGTTATTGCTCGTATCATGAGCACAAACATTTTATTACATTGATTTCTGCATTTACGTCAAGTTCAATAAGGTGTTGTTCAATTTTAATTTAATGAGGAAGATTATCTGCTAGCAAGACATTCTAATAATTAATTAAAGAATTGATTGTGTATAACTAAGTTTATTTGAAGAATAAATCTATTTCTTCAATATTGTAATTGTAGGAAGACGACGAACAATTTTAAAACTTTCACAATTTTCGAACATTTAAAGTTAATATTACAGAAAATTTTAGGAATTCGGAAGAAAAAAGCGGAAGAAAAAATTTGGAGACTCTTTAAAAAAACGAAAATGTCCCAGGGACTTTATGTAAAAAATCCTCAAAATTAAAAGAAAGTTTTTTAAAAATCGTGGAGCTTCGAGAGGGGTCAGATCGATTTGGTAGTATTTCTTTTGGAAAAAATCCTGCAAGTAATTTGGGCGCTAATTCACAGACGGACGGACGTTTCCCCGTAAACCAATTTTTCGGTATCAAGGACCCACAAATCTTGGATTCTTACTACACATATCTATCCTCTTTTTAAGGGCCTCACCATACGATTTTTCTGTAAAAAAAATCGCAGTTTATTTCGCAGAATTACAAAACTTTCTCTGTACTATGTATATTACTCCTTATTTACGTGTAGAAGTAAAAAGGTTAGAGAATGGAAGAAGTAACCCTGGCAATGGTTCTGATATTTTTTGAACAACGATTCATTTTTAGACCCATAGAACCCTATGGGTAATTCCCTTTCTATCAGTAGCACATATATGAAGATTTTGTGGGGATGGTGGTTGGTAAAAACGTCGTGTTTCTTAAGCTTAATAAAGACCGTAACAAACACAATGGCAAAACTTTAGGAGCGAATTGCTCATACACAGAAGACGATGTCCATTACTATATAGGTCCGGCAAAGCCTAATTTCACAGTTACGCAAATTTTGATGTGTATGAGTTAGGCAAACTTTTATTCATGTAGCAGGCCTAAAGTGTGAGGCACTGGTTACAACTGTTTCATGAGCAATCTCCTTGCGAATAATATTAATGTTGGTCAAAGTATCTCTTCGCACAGGCAAATGATTTCCCGCAGTTGTAAACACGTAGAAAGAGAGTGATTTGTTTGTTTCTGTGGTTTTCATTCTACTGTGACAAGCTTTTGTTAGCTTTAACCCCCCGGAGCTTTACGTTTAATTGCAACTTGAAGTGTTTGGTTATACGCCTACTGTGTATGATGGACAAATTCTCCATGGGCAAACTGCAGTACAAAACACTGCCAAGTATTTTGGATCGTGTTTGGCACTGAATTCGAAGACGATTAAAAGTTTAAATGGCAGGTATGGGACACATCTGGTGCTAATCAGCGCTGAACATTTGTGGTACTAAACAGCGCGCAAATTCCTACCTTTGATAATTGTCATTAAGCACTTTCGAACCCACACCGTGATGGAATTTTTCATTTTCTTTGTAAGAAGAATCTGCTTTTGAAGTTCTTTACTACTCTGGTTTTTACTTTCTTGTATACTACATAAACATTATAGAGAAAGTTATGTAACGCCACAGTGTAAAAAGGCGATTTTCGGCAGAAAAATTCGTATCGTAGATCCCTGATACCGAAAAAAATTGGACAATTCTTGTTCCTACATGTAATCAATTACTTCCTTTAACATTGAGGGGAAGACGCTTCGAAAATTGGATACCGTGGTGTCCACGGAAACACCTTTTTCCGTTGCCGAAGGGGTTAGACTCAAACCTGACCTGGTAATTGAAAGCTGGAAAGGCGTCCACGTAGTCGACGTGGCTGTCCGCTACGACAATAGGTCTCACATTCTAAAAGGAGGAGAGGAAAATGTGGTAAAATACTAACCAGTAATTCCCCTGGTAGCCCACTTTAAGGAGTACCTAACGCCAAAATTCTGCCAGTGGTAGTTAAAATCTCTGGAGGTTTGCCAATAACCAAAGTGCCAATAACCAGACCTCACGATCACGTCTCAAGCGGATCTACTACCTGATTAATTGCCCTCAGGAGCTCTATTAAGATCTACACCCAAGTGGTAAATTACGATGGAGCAATTTAGCACTGATGGTAGTAAACGCACAAAAGGAACTTCTTAGTCCTCTGCGGAAGTCAAGGGAACCCAGGGGATCCTACAATGGCTAGGAATTACTTAGTTACCACATCTTTAAGTGGGAAGTGCATGCTTTTTAAAGTAGCTGATAGAAAATGGTGTAGTCAGATTCCACGTTTCGTGAGTCCTTGATACAGAGAAACTGGTTTGTGGCGAAACGACTGTCCGTCTGTGTACCTGATTGTGAACAACGCTAGCGGTTAAACCGTTAGGAGGATTTTCACCAAAATTGATTTTTTCAGGATGATCAGACTCATGTTGTGGCCCCTTGAATTTGAAAACGATGTTCTAATTTTTGGGGGAACTTAACTCAAAGACATTTTCAATTTTTTCTCAAACATTGCTCCAAATTTATTTATCTTTGTCCTCGGATAACGTAAAGGTGCGTTTACACAAAGAGACAAAGTCCCCTAACTTTCATGAAGTTAAGAGATAAACTCTCTTAGAAGGCTTTACACGATTCGAAATATCTCCCGAAACGCGAGTCTCCTAGCTAACGGGAGAGTCGTTTCCTGAGATCTCTCCGGAAAAGTATCTCCTTGCCGTTTACACTTGATACAAATGTCTCTGGATGTTCTTTGGCGCCTCCATGTTGAATAAGCAGCTGGTGAGCAGCGGCGAGCAGTTTGAGGTTAGAAAGTGACAACTGGTGACAACTCTTGGAGCTACCTGCGCCAATTACATAATTTTGAAGAAACGGAGGAAATGAAAGAGAAAAGTGTGAGTGATTTTTTTAGAAGAGAAGAGCTGAGTTTTTATAAAACTTTGATGGCAGAATTGCAGGATGAGAATTTAAAAAAAATGCTACTGGTTCAATTGCATTACAATTTTTCAGTGACAAAATAAAACAAGTTTTAATTTATGAATCACTAAAAATATCTCTTCGAAAACGTGATCAGATTCGAGAAAATAGTTTTGACCGAATGTAAAGTTTTGAAAAATGGGTGAAGTTGATAATTTGTTGTAGAAATGTTTTATGAAATTAAGTATAAATGATTTGAAAGAATCAATTTTTAAATTCTCTTTAAATTTGTGTATTTGATATAAATTAGAGAGCATGTAAAATTTTGCGAAAGAATTTAATAAGTATTGGTAGTATAAGCATTATACCATATATGTCAGGCGTATGAAAGAGAAGGCCTAATTATAGTTTTATATAACAAATTTCACAATTAATTAGTAATTTGGAGTTATTATTTATTAAAGGATCTAAGCTTTATAATAAAATTACTATTATTACTATTATTATAAAGGATAAAGTTATGTACAAAAAATTCGTACGTTTTCAACTCCAGAAGGACTTTGTCATTTTTATTTATAATTCCCCAGTGTACAATTTCCCCCGATGAACAGAAATCCACGGACCACACTGGAAAGTCACACAGACACCGATAGACGCAGGATAGCTTGATCGAGCACTTGGACACATAACAAGAGAGCAAAAAGTCTTCCAACTCTCTTTGAATACTATTTATCTCCCAGGAGATACGATTTCTCATCGATACCAGAGTCTTTACACTGCTCTCTCGTGGAGACTTCGAAAATCTCTTGTGACGTCATGTCTCCGGAGACAAGACCTGCTTTATTCAGGCAGTGCCCTCTGGAATACAAAGCCTGGTGACGGGCAGCCATCTTGCCAATGACGTCACGATGAGTAGGCCCACCAGCCCTGCCGCGGGCCTACGATCCATGCTGAAGTTAATAGCAAGAGCATTTCACAATATATTTGTCCTTGGTACTTCATTTCCCCAAAACAGATTTTAGAAACGAAAATCGAAGGATTTATATTTTTAGAAATATGTTGCTTTTATTTCAGGAAAATGTTTCTTTGAAAGAACAAAAAACTTTTTCTACAACTATCAACAAAATTAGAATCAGAAGTTAATAAAAATACACTTTGATTAATTTTAAGAATAGTAATTTATTTTGAAGAAAATTATATCACAATTTACATATATTACTCTCTATATATTTTGTGTAACACAACAAAAATATTTAAGTAGTTTCTCATTACTTATGCATACATATTCCTACATTAATGCACACAAACGTATTTTTACAGAATAGGCGATTTAAAATATTTTGGAAAAGAAAAGTACAGGAGCAGAATAGTTCTGCAGGCTAGATTTTGAGCTGAGATATCACGTCAATTATGAATATATTAAAACTTGTAAGACATCCCACATAACTTAATATTTAAAGCTCTGAACGAAAAACTTGATAAGGAAAATTCATTTAAAATACCAAATGAGGAGCTCCTGATAGCAATTAGATTACTGTTGAATAACAAATTCTTCAAGTTCAATGATTCTTGTCACAAACAAACACAGGGAACTACAATAGGTGGACCCAAAGGTTACCTATTTTCTGAACTGGTTATGCAGCAGACACAGTAATCTTAAGTCAAAATGAAGTAATATTTTATGCTAGATATGTGGATGTCACGATCTTAATTGTTGATGAGGCAAAGATTGAATCCATTTTTCAACAATTCAATAACTATCACCAAAACTATCACTATCACTATCACCAACGTTTGCAAGTTTAAGGTATTTTTTTAAATTCCTACCCTTGAGTTATTGTTGGGTATGAAAGTTTTCTCTCTACAAATAGCTCTGATCCACACACTCCTTGGCTCTTTCTCTTTTGAAAAGCCGAACACACTAACAGCAGGGCCGTTTCGGCAGTTGCCTTTACAATTGGGCACACAACACTTGAAAGGCATTATTGTGACGAGCTGTAAATGAAACAATGAATGTTTGAATCGTTACGAATTTTTTTAACAACTGTTTACTGTGTAATCACGTAAGTCCTAAACACTGTATGATCAATATATACAATAACCTAGAAGTCTCGTAACACGTTTTTACAAATTGAAGCACGAATATATCATTTGCTTATATTTGCCTTAATTTTACATCTAAGACGTAAAGTGAACTTAATCAGAAACTACTGTTAATAAATAGTACTTACTAAGTTCGAATTTCCGTAATTAAAATAATCAAACTGCTGAAAAATCACAACCAACACAACATAGCAACACGCATAACACACGGAGTATCCGGCCGCAGAGTCTCTTCGTGGGCCTACTCGTGCTTACGTCACAAAATCCTCGCCAGGCTTTGTATTCCAGAGGGCACTGATTCAGGTCCCGAAACGAAATTGTCACGTGATCAAGGTAGTCGGTGGTCGGCTCCCGTGCATGTGGCGTTCGGTGGTGTTTCATGTTTTGAGAGTGGCCATGCAGGTTTTGTGCGTGTTTTCACTGTTCAAATCGAAATTGATATTGTTTGCGATTGTGCTTACTGTGTATTATTAATTATCGCGCTTTATGTGGTTGTTGTTTTCAGCAGAACTTATTTTGTGCCGGAAGTTTTTGTATGTGCATGAAAGTAACTAAGTTAGGTTATGTAAGCTAAAGTCGGAGGTCTCACAGTACCGGTAAAATTATACAAACTTCTTCGTGACGCATATTTAGAATATCTAGCCATCTTGTTATTAATGAATAATCGTTTTGTATTTTACAGAAAATGCTTTGTGTAATTTGAATCCTTTTTATTTCAATCAAGAGCTGATTCGATCGAGAACCGTGTATACCCTGTAGGTGTATGTTTCCTATTATACGCTTTTAGTATTCACATTTTGTATATCCATGTTTCAATGAGATTACAAAAGTATTTGTGTCGTTTACGAACATTTAAAAAACGTACCTAAAAGAACGACTATCAATGTTATTTGTTTATGTAAATTTCAACTTGAAATACTTAAGGTAGGCATCAACTAGATGTTTGATTTGATTTAATCTATTTGCTCAGAAAATAGTGAAAACTGTATACGACGTATGGGTGTGAAGATTATTTCCGCACGTTTTCTGAAGTTCCACAATCCCTTCCCAACATTTTAACTACAAATACGATGGTTGAAAGACGAAGAAAATATAAAAAAGACATAATTTTAAAAAGCGCCAAATTAGTCAACATTTGTAAAAACTAGATATTTCTTTCCCGAGTTATATAACAAACTTGCAACGGTAAACGAAATGCAGATGCAATTTTTCAGCATTGCTAACAAAATAGTAACTCACCCTCAGCTCTTCTCCTACCAATAAAAGCAAAAGGTGTGTTCAACAAAACGTGCGCATAGTGAAGCTACATTTACGTCCAGAAGAAAAACAAGTGGCCATCTCAGCATTTCCTCAATGGATCAGGGAAACTGGACAAAAAAACCGATTGAGATGGGGGTCATTGACCAGGAAGCTAAAGTACATTACTTGTTACAGGGGTTCTTTTTTTAAAATTATACAATATAAATGTAAAGTAATTCACTATATATATCATTGTTTTGTTGAAATGAACATTATTTTTCTTTTTGATGGTCAGTATAGTCTCTAATTATATAGAAACAGGTATGCAGCAGACAAAATTTTACTTCTAACTTAAATTTGTTTACCGACTTTAATTGTTTAATAACATCTGGCAATGCGTTGTAAAGTAACGTACATATTTGTAGATTTCTTGTAATAAGTTGTTGATATTGACACTTTATGAACGTGATTTTTACGACGTGTGTTGTAATTATAAATATCAGTATTACGTGAAAATATGTGCCCACCGTTAAGTAAGTCAGTTTTGACAAAGATTACAGATTCGTAAATAAATAGGCAATGTTGATACATTGTACTGGCCCTTGGGACATCCGCAAGGCCTGATTGCGGATGATTGAAATATTTAATTTCCTCAAAATGAATAATGATAGTCCATTTTGTAGATGTCTTAGTCAATTGTACATTGCCGAAAGATGCGCAGTTTGGTAGCCAAATTGTTTCCACTTGCCTCCCAAAACAAACCACGTTTGGCGAGGCCGCCGGAGCCTGGAGGACTTTCGACTACCGTGATCACGTGACTCAAAACTATGACTATGCTTCGGGGCCTGAGTAAAGCTGGCCTTGTCCGGAGAGAAGATCACTTTCCTGAGAGTTTACACGTATCTCCTGGTGTCTCCTAACCAGTTCGGGAGAGAAAACTCTCTCCGTGTAAACGCGCCTTATGGGACATTTAAAAAACTGGTGCAGATGCCAGTTTCATTGCAGTATCTCAATTTTCTAAGACTGCAATAGTTTAAGTTTTCTGGGATTGTCCTTCATCTACAATATTGAAGAAAGACATTTTTTCTCTGAATAAAAAATCGACACTCAAAATCGACTTCAATTTTTTATTCATTTGTTTATGAATAAAGTTATATGCATTGAATCAGGCGACATAAATGCAATTTTTCTGTCTTCTTTTTTTAAATATCTCTGACATCTATAATATTTACATTGCCGGCGATTTGTATATTGTTGCTTTTGTGAGTACAAGGACTTTCAGTGTATTCTTATGAAATTTGTCGAAAACACGATACTTTTCCGTGGAAATGAGTTAAAATTTCGCATTTTTAGAAACGCTTAAACGATTTTTGTTAAAAATGGCTCCAACTTTTTTCTTTAAAAGTTTTGCACGAATAGTGGTGAATGCACTAAATAAAATGTCTCTATTACCGTTTTGATTTCTTCTTTTGATTTTAAATTACAAAAATGTATTGTTTTAAAAATATTTCTCAAGTCCTTAATTTATACATAACTGTGAATTTCTACTAATTATTGCATTTGTGAACGTACGTGGTTCAAATGGTTTCTGATGATGTTTCTCGAAGCCTCAAAACTTTTTTGTAAAAATGAAATCAAAATTATGTATTTTCAGGAATGTTCAAATACCATTTTGTCAATAACAGCTTTAAATTTTTGAATGAAAATTTGCAAGACTATTGTACTTGACTGTAATATTCTTAAAGACATATTACAATTCCACTATTACAGAACCGAAAAATTGAAGAAGAAAAATAAAACGTTTGGCGCCATTAGGTAAAAACTGGAAACTAGCTGGGAAACGTTGGAAATCTAACCTAGTCTAAAAGGATTAGAACGCGAAGGGAAAGGACAAGTGCGAGAAAGTCATTCTGTAGCGCCACTAGTTTAATATTATGAATGTGGAGGGATTAATGCAAAAATAAAAGAATATACACTGTGGATTGCATTTTATATTACAGGTATATTGTATATATTATTGCATATTATGTAACTTTGGAACGGCACATGTTTTGATTGCATCTCCACACTACTCCCTCAATTTTTTCTGCCTTTTTCTGAACATCTCTCCGCCTTTTTTTCCTGTCTTCTTACGCCTCTCTCAATTTGCTTCCTTTCATTCTCCCTTCTCTGTTCGTTTCTCTCTCTCTCTCTCTCTCGGCCAACTCTAAATGCTTCTTACAGCATTTCAAGAAGTCCACCGCCTCAGCCGTGTTTTTGTGGGAAGAGGTTCCGGCCGTTGATATGATACGATGGCGTCTGCAGAATACAAAGCGCGAGGGCGGTGCGCCTGCCAGAAACGTGCTTGCCTGCTCGGTGCGTCGCGGTGCATTTCCAGCTCTGTCCGCCACCGACACGCCGCCCGCGCCCCGTTAAATGGGTGTCCTTTCGCGCGTTTGACCGTGAGAATGCCGCCGGACATTCGTATTTCCGCCGGACATTCCAAGGCACTCAAAGTCCAATATTAAAGCGATTCTTAGGAACACTGAGTTTCAGAGACGGGAAGGAGTAAAACGGTGGTTGTTTGAACGGTAACGTTCGTGTTCTTACCAGTTTGCTCATTACAGATTAAAAGTGGCCATATAATTTTGGAATTCAAAGTTTAATTTTTTGAAACAGTCCAATAGATTTTTATTAACCACTTTTATTAGAAACCAGTTTCTGGTATATCAAAATATATCAAGCAGTGAGTATTTGGTTATTTTCCTCTTTCTGCTTTATGGATGTTATGAGCTGCGTAATATCTACGAAGAAGGCCTTTTCCTCTCTCAAATCATGAAGGTATCAATCTATTAGCGATATTAATTTTTATTTTATGAATTTGAATAGCACGATACAATATGACGTACGACTTTACTATGTGGGGTTGTCTTCACAATATAGTATGAAGAGATGATGGTAGATGAAATTAGGCCGTATTCATTTACAAGAATTGGTGGAAGATATTTGTTTTTTTCACACTCAGTAAAAGTAAGTTGTGATGTGCAATTTTCCTGCTGAATCTATTCTAAATGTAGATCGCTTTGTTAAAAGACATAATCCATTTACCAAGCCACCTCTCTTCTTCAGCAGGATTCCCTAGGCTTTAAGTGATTTAAACATCATAAATAAATAAATAAAGCTTAGATTTAGGTTGTGCTGGTTTTGCTATCTGTATTTGTCAGTCTAGAGCACGGCGTTGTGTGGGCTAATATTTCCGGCGTATTAATGTGTTCTAAATTATTCTTGGAGTCCTGCAATATATCTTTAGTTTTTACAGCAATTTTCTGATTTTCAACGTCATGAATAATTTCTTCACTTAAAGAGACCTATCACGATTTCAATGTTATGCGAAGTTGCTGAACGTGTAGTTGCTTTTTTCGCCAAGCTCATTGAAACATCTATAAAGTCACCATTGTATCCGGCCGTTTCAGTGGCCTTTCATATTTTCATGCTCTCTTTTAACGGCATTATCACGGTCCATTTTTTCCATGGCCCGCAGTTATTAAGGCCTTCTTGTTAATTTTTTCTTTCCCCGGAAAGGTCACATAACGCCACGTCTGTTGACATTTTCATCAATAAGCTAAGTCAACTTAAGTTGAAATTTTGATGGAGGTCACACATTTACGTTATGAAAAGTAATAAAGATCGTTTTGTGTTTTTCACTTTTGCTTGAAACTTGTACAAAAATGTTGTTGGAAATTCAATTACTCCAGCAGGAATTATTTTGTTAATAACTTTTAAAAAGTTAGTAATAATGAAATTTAAATACCAGTTAAATATAGAAAATGTGTGTTATTAATTATTGAATACAAACTCCATTAAAACCTATCATATCATCAAAATTTGCACATTGTAAAAATTTGAACATACATGATATATTTGTATTGTAAAAACGATGAACAGTGTGCGTTTTCTGCTCAATGTAAATGAAAAGAGAGGACAAAAAAAGTAAAACCAAATCTATTGTATTATTTTGAAACGTTTCGTGTACACAGCCAGTAAGAATTGAGTATGAAACACATACATTATTCAAACATGTACATGAGAATAGTTCTGAGATGGAGCTCAGTGCAGTGTAGCGTAATCCCGTAACCGCTGACAATGCGACACTTTACAGAAGTGTGAAATTCAAGTAAGCACTCTTACACTGAAAATCCATTAAATTTCAAAAGATTGCACGACATTTTTCGATTTGAAAATTAGTAGCGTATTGAACATACATAACGTAACATAACATAACTGATTGAAAATTAAAAATATAATATGTATAATAGACAAGTAGAAATTTTATTTAAGAAAACAATAATAGTTCAAGGAACACTGGGTAAATCAGTCAAATAATAAAACCATTATTCCGGTCATGTAGTAAATTATATGTATTTTACAGACGTTTTGACCTCATTTGCGAGGTCCTCTTCAGTATTCACAGAGACAAGGTTAAAATAATGCATTAACAGACAGTAACTAATTACAGGTCGATTTTATAACAATTGTTTATTTAGATTAAGGTTGCTAAATATACATTACTGAGAAAGAGGCGGGTTACCTGTTGACTTGTGAGGTTATATTACATACTAATGTTCATTTGTAACATGGGTAATCCATTGATACTCGTGTTTACCAATGATGATACTGTTAATCTCAACTACTGTTTACAGCAACTTGAAACTTAGTGTTTATCTCTAGAAATAAACATTAGTATGTAATATAACCTCACAAGTCAACAGATTACCCACCTCTTTCTAATTTATGTATATTTAGTAACCTTAATCTAAATTAATTGTTAATCTAAATACATTGTTATAAATTAAACCTGTAATTAGTTATTGTCTGTTATTGTACTGTTTTAACCTCCTATCTCTAGAATACTGAAGAGGATCTCGCAAATGATGTTAGGCTTTCTGTTGCTTTAAAAAATGACAATGTCTTATTAACGTTACAGTTATTGTTTCAAAAAACAGAAAGGATATTTTGAGCTTTAATGTATTCTTGCAAGAACATCATTAAAATTATGCACATAAATTAACGAAGCGGGATACATCTATTTTAACATAATGAGGGTCTGAATTTAAAAATCAGATCTAGAGGAATTTGTAAATATACATTTAGTATTTGCTGTTTCAACGCAATTGAATATTTTTGTGTTTCTTTGTTATCAGTTTTATTATACTTTCTATTTTAATGAATTGTGAGTTTCAAATATTAAGTAGCACCTCAAATTAAATTGAAATGCCTATAAAGCTGAAGAAAGAAAGCGTCTACGTAAGAATTCCTCAACCTTTCGGAAGCTTATTCTTTTAGCATTTAGCGTAAATTATCGTGGGTAAGTACCAAGGACATTTTTTATTATACCATACGATTACAAAGATACATTTAGGTGCATTTATTCGGTTTTTCGACGTTTTAAATTACTTCTATATTTCAGTAAAAAGTTTTTATTAAAATAAGAATACCTATTGCATTCAAGAAGAACAATGATCATTATACTTCTATTTATTTTGTAATACTCTGACAAAAGTTATTAATTATATGTTACTTATGAAAATGGAACAGACCTATTAAAGTAAAGAATAGTTAATGTTCACTAGGTTATCTATTTTTTTTTCAAAATGTACTGAGAATTAATGAATATTAGCTTATATGTAGATGGATATTTTTGGAGATATTAAGTACACGATCGTACAGTTGTGTCCAAAATGTACTAGTACCTACTCTGTAATGAGCAATTGTATGTCTCATCAAAGAGTATCTAAGAATTTCAAAATATTTAATATTCCGTCTGTAATGGAAATATAAATTAAATTAATTTTTTATTGAATGTCATCGATTGCTTGTCATTTCATGGGACACGGATCTCAATATATACTGCATAACATACCTGAATCGCGAGAATCGTGGTTACGAGGAAAATATGAAACCAGTTTAACCAGATGATACATATTCTCTTATGGAATTAGGAATTGAGATATTTATGAAAATGACTTATTGGAAGGAAATATGAAAAGAAAAACCGAGTCAAGTCAACATCTGTTTACTTAGTAAATCAGTAAACCTGAATCATTAAAATTACGTACAAAATAAAATCTTATACTTCCCACGTTTGTTAATTGGTTCTCAAGGTCTCAGGCCACCAAAGAAAAGGTCCTCGGGCTTTTTATCTCCGCTTCATCCTTAGAACTTTTATAATGCCCTTGGTACACAAATAACTATTATTCCTTGATTTCAAGAAGAGAAGCTCGTAATTATTCATCGACCACGCCTGTGTCTCAAAATAGCAGTGATTTGTGTTCTCTTGTGAGGGTGAATATTCGCATTGCGCCGCGCGCGCCGTGGCGCCGCGCCGCTGCGTGTCGGAAGGGCAATCCTTCACGCAGGAGGCGCCAGCGGCTGCGGCGCCGGCGCCCGACGGGCGGCGCTTCGACCCGCTGCGCCGCAATGCGCCTCGACGCGTCGGCCGATTGCGTAGCGCGCTGTTGCACCGACGCGCGACTGACCCGCCACCTGTGCGCCATCTCGAGAACTTCCACGGTCGATTTGCCACCCGACTTTACGGTTCCTCAGGATCCCACTAGGAGCGCCGAGGTCGCAGTTGCCTGCCGCGTAGGCCGCGCCGCCACGCGGCGAATCACAGGAAGCGAAGGAGGGTGCGTTTGTCTGCTGAAAGATAGACCTAGCGATGCTGATCATGCGCAGAATTTGGCAGCGCCTTTTTGAAATTTTTGCAAAGAGGATGCAAGTACTACATCTGAATATTTCTTCGTCACCTAAACAATATTTTTTCTCTTCAATGTTTAGGATGTAATAAACTTGTTTCGGTTGTAATTTCACTAATGTTTGTATCGCGTTTCTTCCTCACTGATCTATATTACATTGCTGATACTGGCAATCTGGCGTTTTGAATTTTTAAGATGTTAATTATTTTTACTTTCCCGTATACATACGTATATACGGAGTAATATACGTAGTATAGGGAGAGTTATGTAATGCTGTGCGAAAAAAACGGCAGATTTTCGGCAGACAAAAATTCGTTGCCGCGCCCTGATAACGAAAAAGTTATTAAATACAGTTCCTAAATTAAGAAAACAATCTCCCAACATGTGGTGTAGCCTGAATTCCTGTTTTGTGGGTCCTTGATACCGAAAAACCAATTGAACATAAAACTTCGCTCTGTCCGTTCGTCTATAAACACCACTAGGGTCTAAAGCATACGTAGGATTTTTTTCAAATTAAACAAACCTCCGTCAATCTGGCTTCAGTCAAAGCCTTGACTTTTTGAAAGAAATTCTTCAAAATTTGGGGGGCACCTTACTTGGAGCCTCCGGACATATTCAAAATTTTCTCAAAAACGGCTCCAAATTTGTTCTTTAAATTTCCTGTACAAATAGGTTAAAATACACTTTTGAAGTTGGTGTAGGTCCGATTTTCACTGTTAACTCTGCATTTTGAAAATCGCAAAATTTTTAATTTTTTTTTGTAGTTTCTCCAACTACAAAATTGAAGCTAAAGATTTTTCCTTCAAATAAAATTTGTTCTCCAAAGCGAGTTCTTTCATTAAGGTCATGTACATTTTCTTGAAGATTTTAGTAGTTTTCGTGCAATATTGCGTGCTAAATATGCAATGTTAAAAAAATTACTAAAACGAGATTTTCTCAAAAGCAGCTCCAAATTTTTTCTTTAAAGCTTTTGTGAGGATAGTGCCTAATGTACTCTATGAGATAACATAGACGCCATATTGCTCTCTTTTTTATTTTTTCAAAAATTACAAAAATGAAATTGTTTAGAATTGCATTTCACGCCATTAATATTTACATTAGCCTTGATTTGTTGACATTATTATATTTATGAATATATGTGCTTTAAATGTCAGGTAAAGTTTGTTGAAAAGTCAATCGTTTTCTGTGAAAATAGCTCAAAATTCCGTATTTTCAGAAACGCTCAAACGTTATTTTTTCAAAAATGACTAAATTTTTTCTTCAAATTGTTCGAACGGATAGTGCTAATCTTGCACTCTTTAATATGACGTAAAGTTTATCTTGAGGTATTCTTTAGTTCGTCCGTATTCCGTCCGTCCGTCTGGCCGTCCGTCGGTCTGGCCGTCCATGTGTCTGGCCGTCCGTCTGCCCTCTGTCTGACCGGCCGTCTGGCCGGCCGTCTGGCCTCCATGGTCCAAAAATGGCTCCAAATTTTACAACGAAAATTTCCACATAGGACAAGGTTTAACTGTTTTTTTTAAGTATTCTGAAAATAATATTTTTGTTCTACTATTAAGAAACCGAAAAATTAATAAAATGTCAAAAAAGTTAGTTTGGGCGGCGATTGATGGCATCTGTCAAGAGTATTGGCAAGTCCGAATAGCTAACTGAGGCCAAACGAAATAGGAAGCTAATACGGGAAAGTCAGTGCCATTCTGTAGCACCACTACTTTCATTTTCAGAGCCCGACATTGAACAATGTTTTTGTTTAAATAAATACATTTGTGTATTATTAGTTATTTTAATTTATTAATATCAAAATTTAAGGGGAGTGTTACAGAGTCCCTTCTTTCTACGGTATTACACCAGACCTTTTTCTATACCTTGGCATTATTAAAGGGCAGTAGTGACGTAGCAATAGTGTTAAAATATCTTTATTACTTTTTCCTTTATTATTCTTTAAACGCCAGACAATAGTTTCAAGTGTCTAAATTTTTTTTTTACAGTAATATACTTCCCTTATGTAATGCAACGTGTTTAACATAAATAACGCATGAAATTATTCTGCGCCGACTCGATCCTTGGTGATTGATGGCTTGATTGCGGAGAAAACTTTACGAACTCCGCTCAGTGGTTCGGTACACTCGGTGTATACAATAAACATTCTATCAGGAGTTCCTTCGAAAAGAATGCAATTAATGTTTTCGCCTTGCACAATTGTAGTATTTGATGCGAATTTATTAGGATGTTATTGGTCTTAACATTGAGAAACTTCATGACATAAATTATTTTAATACTTAAAAGAGTAATGGGTCTTTTCTAAGTACTTGTTTCACTTATTTTTTCCAATGTTGAACACGTTAGGAATGGATTTTACTCCACTGAAATACTTTCGTTGCTATTTGAGAGTGTTCATTCTACCGAAAGATGTTCCTGATCGAGTGCATTCAGACCTGAACTATCAAACTGATATGCAATGCGCAATACAGACTTGCAATGCGGGTTGCATTCCAGTCAGTCATAGGTATTAACTAGTGGTGCAATTGAATGGCACAGACTTTTCCGTATTAGTTTTCTACTTCTTTGGGTCTTCGCTAGCTATTCGCAATTGCCACATACTCGCGCCAGCTGCCATCTATCGCCGCCCAAATTACATTTTCTTACGTTTTTTTGTTTCCTAATCGTAGAAAGAAAATAATTATTAACTTTAGAATATTAAGGAACACAAAAACTTCGCCCTAAATGGCAATTTTTCTTTAAAAATTTGAAGCCGTTTTTAAGAAAATGGCGTATAAGCGCTACTACAAATGCTAAATTTGAAGCTCATTTTCACAGAAAATTTTTGAGTTTTCAAAAACTTCATTTGAAGTCATTTGAATAACATTAACTTACAAATGCAATAGTGTTTACAAATTGTTGGGAATGTGCATATTAAAGATGTGAGAGATCTTTCGAAAAAAAAATTACATTTGTATAATTTTTGAAAAAAATAACCCAAAATGAACTTTACATCATATTAAAGAGTGCAATTAGCACTATCCGTTCAAAAACTTTGAAGAAAAAATTTGAAGCCATTTATTAGAAAATGGAGTTTCAGCATTTCTGAAAATGCGGAATTTTGAGCTAGCTTTCATAGAAAACTGTTGAGTTTTCGAGAAACTTTACTTGGCATTATTTAAAGCACTTAAACTCGTAAATATATTAATGTAAACAAATCGCCACTAATGTAAATATTACCGACGTGAGAGTTAAGTCAAAAAATTACACTTTTGCAATGTTTTTAAAAAGAATAGAGCGATATGGAGTTTATGTTATCTCATAGGGTACATTTAGCACTATCCCTACCAAAAGTTTAAAGAAAAAATTCGGAGCCGTTTTTGAGAAAATCTAGTTTTTGTAATTTTTTTAAATTGCACATATTGCATGCAATATTGTGCGAAAATCACAAAAATGTTCAGAAGATAAAAAATTGGAGCAGTTTTTGAGAAAATGTTGAAAATGTTTGGGGAGCTTCATATAAAGTACCCCTTAATTTTACAGAATCTTTTTCAATATCTCAAAGATTTGACTCGAACCATATCGACCGGGGAATATCCATTTTGGAAGAAATCGTACGTATGGTTTAGGCGCTAGCAGTGTTCACAGACGGACGGACGGACAGACGGACGGACAGACCGACGTTTTCCTTTCAATTGGTTTTACGGTCCTTTAATAGGTTTAAGATTTTATTCTTAATTTAGCAAGTGTTTTATCTAGGTTTTCGTTATCAGTGTTTGGCAATGAATGTTTTCTGCCGAAAATTGGCAATTTTTTTGCGCAGCATTACATAACTTTCCCTATACTACGTATATTACTCCGTATATACGTACGTATGCGGGAAAGTAAAAATAATGCATGGCAAAATAGAATTGAAAAACATAAGTTCTTAGATAAATTATTAATATGTGTGTAAATTAGAATACCATTATCCTAGTCAATAAGATGTCAATGCCATGTTTTAACAGAAAAATATGGAATTGAATAAAATCATCTAATACCTCTAAAATTGATGAGAAATAATGAGAAAAATGATAAGTCAAATAAGAAACCAAGAGCACTCCTTTTGCTTGTAGTTCATTTACAGTTAAAATTGATTTTCTATAACTCGTGAAAAAAACATTTTTCAAATATCTTTATTTTCTAAAATAATTATTTTCTAAATTCATTTTTTCGTTTTTCGTTTTTTTTATTTTTTTTAATAAAATTCTGGCCCTCAAGAAAATGTGCGCAGATATTTTTCTTTCCCCACACGTCATATACAGTTTTTACTGTTTTTTGACAAATAAATATCTAAATAAATATCTAAATATCTAAAAGACCAAATAAGTCTAATACGTTATATATTCAAATCACTAAGCTTATATCAGGGAGATAAATGAACAATTGGTACTCAGCTGCTGTTTATTTATAAAATAGCAATTGTAAATTAACTTACCACATTAAGAACCATATTAGAACTTCCAGCAATGTAAAAAAACCTGTAAAGTATCGTAAAAGTATGTGGTGTAAAATTTCACTCTAACATCAATTATAGACCATTAAAATATAATGTACCACATACGTCACTATTCGATTCAAATATCCAACCACTAACGCCGAAATGACTACACGAAAGTGAAGATAAAATATCTGGGCACGTGAAGCTGATACTTGTGCGTACTTTGAGCTTCTTCGTCAACGTCCCATACCGAAGCACTTCCACTTAATGCACTGCGGACCGAAAGACATGCAGTGGTGCCATGCAGTGCCATGCAGTGGCTCTGAGCGTTTTTTCTCCGATCACATTTGTTTTACAAGAGAGAAGATCTCGAGGATTGTTCGTAAAGGAAAATTTGTCAAAGAGTTTTTTCCTCTGAAGTCGTACTTTAATTTAATCGCAGGGATTATAAAAAGTAATTTCATGTACTGTTGTATATAAAAAGGAGGATATATCAATAATTTGTTTTCGAATAAATTCATGAAACTATTACTGGAAAAACGTCAAATACGATCCTCCTTATCATCGACATTCACATGTGATTATCAGATTATTTTAAAAATGACAGAAAATTGTTAATACAGTGTGGTACTTTATAAATATACCAAAACACATATAATGTTAAAACACCAACATATGCATACAGCGCGTATAAATATTTTCGTCGGTGGCTTAGAATCGTGTTAACGCTCAGCTGTTTTCATGTTTTCTTTGCTACTTCAACCTTTTGTTTACGAAATATTAATCAATCATTAGATAATAATTTTTGTCGAATTATTATTCATTAAGATAATGATAAATTGTCATTAAAATTATTTATTACATTAATTAGTGGATCCCGGAAGTTCAGGCGTTTATTTTATCTAAAATAGGCAGGCAAAGTGGCACTTACGTATTTGCACTAAAATTGGCATTCAAAAAACGCATTTATTTTAGTTAAAGTAGGGGAGTAAATAGGCGTGTTAATAATGAAAAACCACATTTAAAAGGAATATAAACTAGTGGTGCTACAGAATGGCACAGACATTCCCGTATTAGTTTTCTATTTCCTTGGGTCTTCGCTAGCTATTCGGAATTGCCACATACTCTTTCTTGCCAGCTACCATCTATCACCGCCAAAAGTACATTTTTTTGTCATTTTCTTAATTTTTCGGTTTTCTATTGGTAGAACGAAAATATTAATTTTAGAATATTAAAGAACACAGAAATCTAGCCGTAAATGGCAATTTTCTTTTAAAAATTATGAGCCGTTTAAGAGAAAATAGCATTTTAGCACTACTAAAAATGCGAAATTTGAAGCTCATTTTCATAGAAAATTTTTGAGTTTACAAAATACTTTATTTAAAGTTATTTGAAGCACTTACACTCACAAATACAATAATCTTTACAAATTGATGGTAATGGGCATATTAATGATGTGAGAGATCTTTAAAAAAAATTACAATTATGAAAATTTTGAAAAAACAAAAAAATAACTCGAAATAAACTTTACGCTATATTAAAGAGTGTAATTATCACTATCCGTTACAAAGGTTTCAAGAAAAAATTTGCCGCCATATACGAGAAAATGGCGTTTGAGCATTTCTGAAAATGCCGAAATTTGAGCAACGTTTCACAGGAAACAGTAGTGTTTTCGAGAAACTTTACTTAACATTATTTAAAGCATATATACTCGTAAATATAATAATGTGAAAAAATCGCCGATAATGTAAATATTAACGACGTGAGAGACAAGTAAAAAAATTTACATTTTTGTAATTTTTGAAAAAACCAACCGATAGACCAAAATGGCTTTTATGTCATTGATAGAGTACATTTACCACTATCCCTACCAAAAGTTTAAAGAAAACATTTGGAGCCGTTTTTGAGAAAATCTTGTTTTTGTAATTTTTTAAAATTGCACATATTGCACGCAATATTGCACGAAAACTACCAAAATGTTGAAAAACATTTACATGACCTTTATTAAAGAACTCAATATGCAGTACAAATTTTATTTGAAGAAAAAATCTCTATCTTCAATTTTGTAGTTGGAGAAAGACGCCGAAAAAATTTCAAACTTCCACAATTTTCGAAAATTCAGAGCTGTACGTGAAAATCGGACCTATGCCATGTTAAAAAGTGTATTTTCCTCTATTCATACAAGAAATTTAAAGAAAAAAATTGGAGCCGTTTTTGAGAAAATTTTGAAAATCCCCGGGGGGCTTCATATAAAGTACCCCCAATTTTGAAGAATCTTTTTCAAAATCTCAAAGCTTCGACTAGAATCAGATCGACCGGGGAATATCCATTTTGGAAGAAATCGTACGTATGGTTTAGGCACTAGCTGTGTTCACAGACAGACAGACAGACGGACGGACGGACGGACGGACGGACGGACGGACGGACGGACGGACGGACGGACGGACGGACGGACGGACGGACGGACGGACGGACGGACGGACGGACGGACGGACGGACGGACGGACGGACGGACGGACGGACGGACGGACGGACGGACGGACGGACGGACGGACGGACGGACGGACGGACGGACGGACGGACGGACGGACGGACGGACGGACGGACGGACGGACGGACGGACGGACGGACGGACGGACGGACGGACGGACGACGGACGGACGGACGGACGGACGGACGGACGGACGGACGGACGGACGGACGGACGGACGGACGGACGGACGGACGGACGGACGGACGGACGGACGGACGGACGGACGGACGGACGGACGGACGGACGGACGGACGGACGGACGGACGGACGGACGGACGGACGGACGGACGGACGGACGGACGGACGGACGGACGGACGGACGGACGGACGGACGGACGGACGGACGGACGGACGGACGGACGGACGGACGGACGGACGGACGGACGGACGGACGGACGGACGGACGGACGGACGGACGGACGGACGGACGGACGGACGGACGGACGGACGGACGGACGGACGGACGGACGGACGGACGGACGGACGGACGGACGGACGGACGGACGGACGGACGGACGGACGGACGGACGGACGGACGGACGGACGACGGACGGACGGACGGACGGACGGACGGACGGACGGACGGACGGACGGACGGACGGACGGACGGACGGACGGACGGACGGACGACGGACGGACGGACGGACGGACGGACGGACGGACGGACGGACGGACGGACGGACGACGGACGGACGGACGGACGGACGGACGGACGGACGGACGGACGGACGGACGGACGGACGGACGGACGGACGGACGGACGGACGGACGGACGGACGGACGGACGGACGGACGGACGGACGGACGGACGGACGGACGGACGGACGGACGGACGGACGGACGGACGGACGGACGGACGGACGGACGGACGGACGGACGGACGGACGGACGGACGGACGGACGGACGGACGGACGGACGGACGGACGGACGGACGGACGGACGGACGGACGGACGGACGGACGGACGGACGGACGGACGGACGGACGGACGGACGGACGGACGGACGGACGGACGGACGGACGGACGGACGGACGGACGGACGGACGGACGGACGGACGGACGGACGGACGGACGGACGGACGGACGGACGGACGGACGGACGGACGGACGGACGGACGGACGGACGGACGGACGGACGGACGGACGGACGGACGGACGGACGGACGGACGGACGGACGGACGGACGGACGGACGGACGGACGGACGGACGGACGGACGGACGGACGGACGGACGGACGGACGGACGGACGGACGGACGGACGGACGGACGGACGGACGGACGGACGGATGTTTTCCTTTCAATTGGGTTTTCGGTATCAAGGACCTAGAAAACAGTGTTTCTGGCTACACCACGTGTTAGAGGAGTTTTTTTTTCTTAATTTAGCATCTGGTTTTATCCACTTATTCGTTTTAACGGCCCGGCAATTATTTTTTTTCCGCCGAAAATTGGCCATTTGTTCGCGCAGCATTACATAACTTTCCGTATACTACGTAAATCACTCCGTGTATACGTACGTATACGGGAAAGTAAAAATAATATTAAAATTATTTACAGTTTTAGTATTTAAATTATTTAGTATTTTAGGTGATTTATTCTTAATGTGAAAGGAAGCAATATTTTTTTGTAAACGTAATTCCACAAGGCCGACTGGTAGCTACGAATTTGTTTACTCTCGACGCTGTCTCTTCGAAATGCTATTGTGGACTCCTTTTACATTCTCGCTCTTGTATACGTAAGTTTAGAAAGTATGTTAATCGTGCGCCAAAAAAACGGCAAAATGTTTAACACAAAAACTCTTATTGAATCTTGAAATGGCACAGTGAAAACGGAATTATATGTTTCGTTCTTCGCACATGCGTAATCGCCAGCACTGAGAAGGGTATACCATGTACAGACAGAGCTGTCCTCAAAAGCGAACGGAGACCATGCTCAAAAGTAAGATGCGAACAAAGCCTCTCGGCATCACTGAAAAAAAATAAAAAAAATCTTGACGGTGTCATCTTTTTTTATTTAGATTTTTAACATGCTTCTGGTTCCACAGAAAGGTAAAACACGACCGTACCTTCGTGCTAACCAGGGTTGCAAGTGTATATCTAACTTGATGAAGATCGGTGCCATAAGCAGAAAAAAAGGATAATAATAATGTAATAGTCATAGAAATGCAAAAATAAGTCAAAATGGCAAAAATAAACATCAGAAGCTAAATAAGGCAAAAAAGGCAAAATGAAAATCTACTAAAACAACCCCAGAAGTACCATTAACCGATTTCTACTGTCGAAAGTCATAAAATAGTAACAATAACAAAAAGGCATCTTGCCAAACTTCCTGGCTCTACTAATTAGTATTACATCTGTAATTAAAATTAATAAAATTATTAAAAATCAAATTAATAAAATGAATATGCCTAATAAAAACATATTTACACAAATTATTCAAACATGTTTTGACAAGCATGATAAATTTTAAATTTTTATTCACAATAAAAATATTACTAAATGTACCACATATTACTTACATAGAAGGAAAAGTAGGGGTACTCAACAGCACATACAGTCACTAGACAACGAATTAGAAATCTATTCCTAAGATATTTAGGAATATCTATTTTTGATTCCAATTCAAGATTTTTTAGCAACTTTGTATTCACTCAGATTATTTATTTGAGTGGAAATGAATGTGAGTCTCTTTCATTGCCTTGAATAAGGCAGTAATTTGCCACCGCTAGATAACTTAGAAGTCTGAGTTTCCCCCAGTATGTGGTGTAAGTGCTGCCATTTGTAAGATATGTTTCACCTAAGATACAACCCGCAATACCAATCTCCCGAAAACCACCCGCCACATTTATTTATTTGAGTGGAAATGAGTGTAGGTCTCTTCCTTTGTAAGTCTGAGTTTTTGCCTGCATGTGGTGTAAGTGCCGTCATTCTTGAGTGTTTTTTGTCCCTTATTGTTTACTCACACTCTTGAGAAAGGAAGTTGTTTTGTTGAACTTAATAAAGTAGGTTAGCAATTATAAAGGTTTTTCCAGTGAATACTGTATGAATTGAGTTTTACATTTGTGGAAGAATCAGAATTTATGAAAATTCCTAACTCGTTGTCTACCCACATGTGTACATTCTCGCGTTATTTGTGACTTTTCTAATTTTCTAATATTGCAAGAGTTCAATGAAAATCGATTCTGAGACATTTTTATAAACCGTCAAATGATTCAACTACGTACCATGGTATTCAACTAAAGGCTAAGCACATTTCAGATACAATAACGCTCTCTGTCGGCTCCTACACTTCTTTAATAGAATGCTTTTTTATATCCTCTTAAAATAATAATATCGTCGAAACAATTAAATTTCTCCTAGGAGACGACTTGTAAGTTAAAAATACCTGGCGATAGATCTACATCCTTGCATATACCGAGTTGTACCGTTTGACGGAACCTACTTTGCATGATCCATGAAAAATTGAAGATAACGTGTCACGTTGTTTTAGAGAAAATCTTGGCTTTAAAAGAGCCTTTTATTTGACAAACAATTGAGCGAAAACTATTAATATTTTGACAAAAATGTATATGACCTAATTTAAATATCTATTTTTTGAATAACTAGTTTTATGAAGTAGAACATCTCTATCTTTGTTACAGTAATTGTATAAAGATGCTGAAAAAAATGAACTTTTTCACATAAGTATACTATTCTATGAACAAAAAAAATTCTAATTACACTTGCGAAAAAAATGATAAAACATTTGTGGCTCCATCTAAATGACCCTCCACTATCAAAATATCTCTTTCAATTTCCAGGAGTCTCTAGTTCGGCCAGATCGTTCGAGGAATGCCAATTTTCGAGCAAATAGTTTAGCCTCTATCGATGTTTCCAGACGGACAGAAGATAGACTGACAGACGGACTCACCAAACATAGATAGATTCTGACTACACATGTATTGGAAAGTGCTTTACTACGTATAGGGACATGAATAATCCACTTCATCGGAATCAAGGACTCACAAAACGGGATTTTGTGTATTGTAAAAAAAATTGCTATTTTTCGCTGGTAGTATGTTTGCTTTCTATTTACTAAGTAGTATGCGAAAAAGTAAAAACAGAATTTCAATGTGTTTAAGAGTTTTTTAATATAAAATATTTTCTCCATAACGAGATTTTCAAAGCTTCATTCGATCATTTCACAATGTAATAAGCATTTCTTAAACTAATATTTACTTCCATGTCGAATAGTTCGGAATAAATGCGGGAAACGTGCTATGGACTTTGCGAATTTCGAATTTTCGTCTATACCAGACCCACAAATAATATGTCAGGAACGTGATATCAAGGGTCCCCGGAACATCGTCTATCTTAATGGCGACTAAGGGCCTCTTCGGCGCGGGCTGCGTAGCACGCCTGATAGGTTCTTGAGTGCAATGCAACGAGGTGGGCAAAAAAAGCAAATGGAGCGTTTGGTTGGGGGGACATGAATAGGGCCCAAATGGTTTTGCATCCATCAACATATGAAGGCCTCTCCGCGAGATGAGTATCCTCGCGGGACGGCGGTTGCCGCGCGCCCGCTCCCGGAGAGGCTGGCGGAGCCGGATGGAGGAGACGGAGGCGGCGGAGGGGCCCAGGCGGCGGGGAGGGGCGGGAAGCGAGGGCGGAAGCGGAGGGCGAGTTCGGAAACGGAGAAGCAAGAGGCCGTCGAAAGGTCAGGAGCAAGCGACCTCGTCCGCGAAGGGCCACGCGCCGTCGGAGTTTGCATAAAAGTGGTGCGGCGGCCGACGCAGGCTCCTGGCGGTGGTGGCGGTGGCGGCGTCGGTGGTAGTGGAGGCGGCCTTGGCGCGGGGAGGGGCGGGGAGGGAGCGGAGGCGGAGCGGGAAAGCGGGGCGCGACGGAGCGGGGCGGGGCACTGCGTTATCGACCCGCGCCCGCACCTGCAGCTGCCGCCGCCCTGCCGTCCCCACCGCAGGCGCCGCCGCCGTCGCCGCCGCCGCCCCTGCCGCCAGCGGCGCCGGGCCGTTCTGGGCCCTCCCGGCGCCGGCACCCAAACTGGAGAGCACCCCCTGGTTCGGAGCCTCGGCGCCCGTGGGTCTGTGCCCGGTGCGGTCGCCAGATCGTTCTGCGGCGGGGATGATCTTTACACCAGTCATAGGAAGACATTTCCTTAAACCGGAGACAATGTTGTCTTACTTACCAGTGTTGTCAATACGCAGTGGTGTTTACTGCAGTTTCTCTGACAGGCTATTGAATTGTAAGGCACTCATTTTATGAAGCTGGGATATATATATATATATATATATATATATATATATATATATATATATATAATGTGCATGTCCATCGAGAAATTTAGAAGCACTTGTGTACATACGATGCAAAAGTGTGTTTTAAAACAATGTGAATTAGTATTTCGGCCTTTCCCATTTTACATTTTGTTTCCTCGAACTTGAAAAAATATTTCCATTTAACTACTCTTTCTAATACTCTAAACAGAGAATGCGGATCCCACACGTATGCATGGAGTCGGTACGCACTAGCTTCACATTAAACGAATATCCTAAGCCTAGATTGTCTTCTTGTCCAGGGACAGCTCTGCAAATTCCGCTTTCCAGACATGCAATAAAAAGATTCCACCACTTCCGCCTTAAGCCTTCACGCAGAGTATCACGCATTGTTATTCCACACCGTCTTCAAGCCATTTTTCGCGACGTCTGCGTTGTGTGTTTTTCTGGAAGCGCCGCCTGCAGAAGGGCAACTGACGTCCTTTGCCCTACATCCTACTGAAGTCGCCTTTGCCTCCGCTTCTGGCGCTGGACCACAAGTGCGGTTTCTGCGGCTACTGCCGTAGCTGCCCGCCGACGCCGCCGTTCCCCACGTTGTTCCTCGTTGGCCCCCATACCCCATTGCACCCTGTCTTCTTTGTCTCCGTCCTTCCCTTTGCGTCCGTCGTCCCCTTTGTCTCCGTCGTCCCCTTTGTCTCCGTCGTCCCCTTTGTCTCCGTCGTCCCCTTTGTCTCCGTCGTCCCCTTTGTCTCCGTCGTCCCCTTTGTCTCCGTCGTCCCCTTTGTCTCCGTCGTCCCCTTTGTCTCCGTCGTCCCCTTTGTCTCCGTCGTCCCCTTTGTCTCCGTCGTCCCCTTTGTCTCCGTCGTCCCCTTTGTCTCCGTCGTCCCCTTTGTCTCCGTCGTCCCCTTTGTCTCCGTCGTCCCCTTTGTCTCCGTCGTCCCCTTTGTCTCCGTCGTCCCCTTTGTCTCCGTCGTCCCCTTTGTCTCCGTCGTCCCCTTTGTCTCCGTCGTCCCCTTTGTCTCAGTCAGCATCTTTGTCTCAATCGCCTCTTTGTCTCGTCATTATGGTCATAATCGTCACCAATACTCATGTAGACATAATTGTTATATCTACCTCTTCGTTACAGCTAGTACCGTCGCCACAGACTCCATACAAGTAAATGGCATAGTCCCTATTTTCACCACAGACGCCTCATTTACGAGTCGTGGCAACCTCCTCCTCTCAGGATGGTGCCACCGCAAGCGCCGTTTCTGCAAAGCCGGCTTCTCGCGTCCGCCCGGGACTCCTTCCCGCTTCCCATTTCCCATTTCCCACTTCCAACTTCCCACTCCCCAGGAAGGAGGCTGCGCGAAGCGGGCAGCCCTTCGGCGTAGCCCTTTGGGACTCGGCACGCGCCGCTCCACGCCGGCCACGTCTCCGCCCGAGGCCCTACAATCCAGGAACTCCATCCCACGCACAACGTTATGCCTGCGAAAACACAACGCCTGTTCTGTTGCTCTACTAGGGGAATCACGGAAATTTGTCAACGCTGAAAACGAATGACCCCAGTCATTTCTGCGAAGCTACCTATTTTATATTTTTGCAGTCATTGGCGAATGCACGCACTGTTATGAGAGGACAGCGAACTCTAGAGAAAGATGAAATTGGAGTCCAAATGTATTGCAACAACTCTGTTTTTCCATCTCAAATAGTTATGTTATTTATTTTACATTACTTATATTAATGTATTTAATCCTATTAAATATTTCCTAAATTTCGTCTCTCTTGCTAAGATATAGCATATTGAATTCGAGCACTTCGAACACAAGCGATTTGTATAAATGGATACAACCATTTAGTTTACAAAGTAAGAGTTTGCATGTTACACCATTACTCCGAACATGGATGTTCCTGTCATTGCCACTCATGCTCAAGGCCGATATACGATCTCACATTCTTGCGTTCTCGCGTCCTCGTGATTAGGGGATTCAACGTTTCTTTGCCCCACTGACAAAAAACATGTCTTCTTCAGACTTCTCAGGGCGGTTTCACCTCACCTTCACTCAAACTAATACCGCGCTTTCTACAGATATCACAGGCTCAACCACAATTTCATTCTCGGGTTTTGCCTTCACCCTCTCACACGAGCATCATAACACCACTTCTCCGACCGTTCTCTTCCGAGCGTTTCTTTCTTCTCTGCGGTGATTGCAGTACATTTATCTGCGCTCGGTCTTAAATTACGCAGCTGCGCTTTATGGCACCTTTTTCGCACTCGGCTTAAAATCTCTGTCGCTTTTGACTTACGCTTTTGCACTATTTCCAGTTCAACGACGAAGTTTCTTTCACATTTTTGATATTAAAATAATAACATGATTTGTATACTTTATGCGCCGGTGTTTGTCAGACATTTGACTCGGTATAATTTAGCGAAGAAGGTTTTATTTCTATGAAGCTTGTTTTTTCTTTTCCCTGGAGTTCAAAACAAGTAATTTCACAACTTATAATAACTTTAAAATTTTACAATAAAATAAGTGGACTAAAAATATTAGTAATTATAACTGTTGTTACGGTTGGAGCTAAAATTGTATGAGTATATAATTGTGTATCATTTAAATGTATTTAATACGATAGAGCAAATGTAAAATATATGAACACATAAATCGTGCCCAATTATAACTCATTAAAAAGTTAATCGACTAAATTTAAAAGTAAATGGAGAGAATTTATATTCATTGAACAGGAATTGGGCCGTCGAGAGCAAAAGTGGTGTAAGTCAAACAACACACTTTTCGGAAAATGACGTGTAAAATAAAACGCCGTAAAACTATACTGCTTAGAAATAAATGACCTAAAGTGTTATCAACTTGTTAAGGAGATATTCTTTTAACTTACAACAGATATTTTGGACTGAAACAGTGTTTATTAGTTAAGTAATTAACTATTTTGTTGACTTTCACCAGTTTTGCATACACAGTTTCTTAAATCTATGACTTATATTCAAATAACTGGCATGCACAATTTTCGTCTCAGATAGTCATGTGTTGGAAAAATAGGGCTTTGTCACGGTTTTCAACCAAGTGAGGGTAATTTTGAAGTTGATATTTTGATCTGTGTTCGTATCACTAAAAGCGATTAATTTGTTTTCGAGATGCTTCTTCCATGATGGATGCAGATAAACAAGAACTATTTCTTCGAAGCCCCTGGAATCTATTGTTTCGTCCCACCTGTGATTTACACCACAAGTGCATGCAGCGGTACGAACAACTTGTTGGCTTCTTCTGCATTACGCTGGCATCTATCTAAGAAATATTGAAGTTTGACTCACACCATTTTAGCCCGTGATGGAACAGTGTTCAAACCATCTACCAAAATTTGACTTACACCACTTTTGCTCTCAATGGCTCAATTTTAGGTCCAGGAGTACTGACACTCTCTCAATCGCGCAAGCACATTCATTCCTAAACACTCGTGAACTGGCTCACTCATATTCTTACACCCACGTACACACTCAATAAAAACGCAAGAACGCAAGGCAAAGTTAAATAACCGTGCACATCGAGTTAATAATAACTGCACGAGTTACTTAGGAACCGCTTCATCAGCTTTGCCTACTTAGATCAGCTACATCAGCTTATTATTATTATTCCTCTATATCACGACTAAAGATGTTATGAGTCGGCTCAAAATAAAATCTGCTCCAGGTTGCAATCTGCCTAAGGAGCAGATATTATTATTATTACTATTATTATTCCTTTAATTCACGACTAAAGATGTCGGTGGTCAGTTTGTTATGAAGTCTACTTAAGGTTGCAACCAGCAATAGGACAACTCATCGGTGAAATATCCACAAGTTTGAATTTTCCTCCACCCCCAGTCGGACAGAATCGAGTTACGTGATCTCATAAGCGATGTAACTTCCCAGCCTACCTGTGCGTAGCCCAGCCCCCAAAAGCCCTCCCGCTCCCAGAGGACCCGCGTCCCGTCGGCCGGGGTCGCGCGCGCCGCCCTCAGAGCTGCTACGTGGGCGGCCGCCGTCCCACCGGACAGCTCACCACTCCCCCTCGCTGCCCCTCCCTCTCGCGTCGCGTTTGGCCACGGAGACGTCTGGAACAACGCCATCCACGCTACCCCCTCCTCAACCTCAGCCTCAGACAATTGCTCCACCCTCGCTTCAAGATTTCTTCTAATGCGTTTAGTTAGTAATTGGCGTTAAAATGACATGTATCTTTTTGGAATCTAAATACATTTGATCGCTACGTCCTCCATGTAGTAATGTTTATCCCTTGTACCTGCATTTGTATTTGTACTTTTGAGTGAAGTTTATTATACAAAATATGCTTATATTTGAATCACTTATCATTTTTGGGGTCATAAAACTTGTTTTCCTTCATAATCCTTAATGTACATTTTCAACTAGCTTTTCAATTATTTAACTACCACTTCTTAACTATTTTCGTTTCGTTCTTTGATTTATTTATGCTGTCATTTATCAATTCCTCATCTACATATTTTAAACAGAGGGTTTTGTGTTTAAAAACAAGTTTTAGCTTTCTATTCAACCCCATTTCGTGATTTTTCCTTCAAATGAAAGACAGTGGACCCTAGATGTGTTGTCACTTGCTCTTATTGACTGGTTTTGTCTCAAAAAATACTAAATTTCAATGAAGTATCGAAATTAATGAAATGAACGCCTATTTGCCATTATTTGTTCATTTCCAAGACCAATTGCATTACAATTGAACTTGATATTTTCTGTTTTCTTTTACGAGTTGCAATCGATGCAAGGATATCCTTTCTTCATGAAGTTATAGTCAGCAAAGCAAATAAAGAGTTTTAGAGCAAAAATTGATTTGAGCTAGTTTTAAATGCAAAGATTAGTGAAAGAATATAAGCGCGATGTCCAGCAATCGGTCACGTGTGTTGCTTCACAAAACAAATCCAGTGATTAAAGTGATGCATTACTTTTTAAGTTCAGATGTATAACAGGGCATCCCACAATAGTCCGTTACACCGTTCAAGTGCAGATCTGGATAAATATAAAATATTTAAATTAAGTTTTTAGAAACATGTTTAACTCTTAGTTCACAATGAATACTGATTTTTTTGTTATTTAAGGTCGCATCAACATCTAAGTCATTATCGACTACTATTGAGTTTAACGTATGGTAACTATGAAGATGACATGATATGCTGATGACGGGGTGAAAGGACGAACACAAATACAACCATCCCCGAGACGAGACTCGAACCCGCGATCCTTCGGTCAGAGGTTGCTTTGACACTACTGTCTTAGCAATCGCGGCCACCGGTGATGAATTAATTCATACTTTACTACTGAATACTGACTTACTTTCATACTGAATAATGAATTCATTATTCCAGAATTTGTAAATCTCCCTCATTGCGACAGTTTTGAAGAATAATTACGGAACGAGAAAAAACAACACTTTCAGAGTTTTCGATTTTCCATATAGCGTATGTAGTACTTATCTTTTTTAATGCAATATATTCCTCGATATTATAAATTAAACACATTTTACGAATAATTTTCAAAATATTAATAGGTTTTGGCACAATTTTGAGTACAATTGAGACAATTTTCCGCTAAGTTGTAAAAAATAATGTCTTAGAAAGAGCTCCAATGTTTTTCTTTACATTTTCGTGGCAAAGATAGAGCACGATGCACTAATTTTTATGGCACAAATTCTATTGTGTTAAAAAAATAATTTTCAAAAATTGAGATGTGCATTTCTTATAGGCACGCCTGGAAGTCTGATAACTCCGAATATCTGGTGGTCTAGGGGATGCCAGATTAAACTCCGTAATATATACGTTCGATTCAAATCCTAGCAAGAGCAAACCTTTTTGAGGTTGGGAAGAGAAGCCAGTGTTTGGTTAATAATGAGGCCTCAAGTGAAGTCACCCGTCGCTGGCCGCGAAAACAAAAAATCGAGATCAAATGAGCAACATATTTTGTGCCGTTCTAGCTCAATGTATACACTACTTAATATTAAAAAATAAAATGATGAATGAGGTGCTGTTGTAGCACCACCAGCCCGTTTGTCTTTTCTCCATTTTATTATTCCATGTTATGCCCGATCCATTCTCCCTGCAGTCGCTGATGCATCGCCACCAGAGCAGCTCACAGGACGCTCGTGCAATTTTTATGAGGCCGTCATAACTAATGCAGGGCTGTTATGGAGGTCGTAGGTGTAATTAGCGATAAAGCAGGGATTATGACTGCCCTGGTCCCCGACGCAAACGAAGTGAGGCCGAGCGATGAGTATCCGTTTGGGCGAAAATAGACCGGGTGCCTGGAGCGGAACATGCACCGGAAGCTGGGAGAGAGAGAGAGAGAGAGAGAGAGAGAGAGAGAGAGAGAGGGAGGAGAAAGGCTAATAGCAAGGTCAGGAAGAAAACCGTGTGAGCGTCTGGTGTCTCCAAACACCACAAGTGGCCCCTTGCAGTACAAACTAGTCTTTAATCGGACATTACATAGATAATAGTAATGGCATTACCCGTAATGTTAAGATTTATTTCATTCCGTTTCGTTTAATTATTATAACTGATTCCATTTTGATACTCTTTCTATCATCAGTATCAATATCATTCTTTCCATAATGTGTTAGAATCAATGTAGCTGTTGATACATGATTCAATGCCATTTAGTACAGCCGTGGAAGCGACGTCAGTATTTGTTCACAGAAGAATACAATATACTATAACGAGGTTGAATGTAGAGGAAAATACATATCTATATTAATATACTCCTAATTGAAGTGGCTGTCTGTGAATTCAATATAGCTATATTTTTTAGCTCATTATTATTCGAATGATAGAAAACACTACTGAATTATTTTTACAATTTTTTGCCTTGGTGTCAACTTCCACTAATTTCACGAAAGGCTAAACTAATTTTGATGTTGTTTTCACTGACATAATGTGAATATCGGAAGGGAGGGGAGGCCGGAGTTGAGCTTGTGAAGTGGGCGAAGGGGCAAAGTCGGTTGGGTTTGAACGGTGTGAGTGGAGTGGAGCGGAGCGAGTCATCGCAGAGGATGAAGTAAAATTAATTCATTTTACCCCATAGATAGTATTCATTCCTTTTCTTTATTATGATTGTGAGAAATACTCGTAAATGCCGGAGCACTGTCGGGTTACTTGCGCTAGTTATTAATGGAAATGGCCGGGACGGGTAGAAAGTGCGGGACGGGTGGAAAACGTACGGGGCGGGTGGAAAACGAGCGGGACGGATGGGAAAAGGGCGGGACGGGTAGAAACGGGCGGGACGGGTGAGAAACGAGTGAGAATAGGGGGAAATGGGCGGGACGAGTGGAAACGAGCGGGAGGTGAGACATGGGCAGGGAGGGTGGGAAATGAGCGGGACGAGTGGGAAATGGGTGGGACGGGTGAGAAATGGTTGGGACGGGTGGAAACGGGCAGGACTGGTAGAAACGGGCGGACGGGTGGGAAACGAGCGAGACGGGTGGGAAACGAGCGGGATGGGTGGGAATGGGTAGGACGGGTGGGAAACGGGCTGGATGGGTGGGAAACGGCAGGGACGAGTGGGAAACGGACGGGCGCTTTACGGATGGGACGAGACGATGTTGGGCTGGACGGGCAGGGCATTTAGTGCATTCATAGTGAAGAATTGGGGTGGAGCAAGCGGGGCGGTAGGGGACCGCTTAACTCATAATTCTGTTAATATCGCCAGGTTATCAGCTATAGTTTTTTAAAATACAAGCGGAAGTAACCAGACATTATTTATAGCAATAATTTATTAGTTAAGGAAAGTAATGAATTCTATCTACATTTTATTAAAATTGTTGTAATTTTATATATACAACTCCGAAAAGCCTCACTCCTGCCCGCTCTCCTCTACCGCGTGCCGTTCCTCACAGCCTTTTCCTTCCCCGCTCTGCCTACTCCCTGCTCTCCCCGTTAAACTCCGTTCCACCCCTCTCCGCGCGTCATTTGTTCCACTCGCATTTCCACCTCCAAGTCCTTTATCTTCTCATCCGAAAATTTTATACAGGTGACCTTCCAAACAAGAGAATAGTTACCGTCTACAAACTATTTTAAATAAAAAAGAGTACTCTTATGTCTCATTCATATCCCTTAATGAAAATTGAAATGTGCCCCCTTATGTTTTTCGCACAATCTCAATAATGATAAGAAATGAGCTAAAATGAATAAAACATTGTTCATACAGTCTGTATTACTAGTTTTATATGTACATATAAACTGACGAAGAACTGCGGAGACTGTGACCATGAGAGAAGTAACAATGATTTTGTTAGATAACCAGGAAGAATGTAAAATGTAAAACCAATGTATCAGTTTCGATGTTGACGGTCACACATGCAAATATTTGATAATGATAATACCCGATTCCCACCCTTGATGTTACGATTAATATTCTCCATGCGTCACTGTTTGCAACCCACCTTATTTAGCTGACGTCATGCGACGTTGAAGAAGGATACTTTAGTATTCACTTTTGTGGCGTTTCAAAACATCCAATTTTCGTCGCCGCATTTTCTAAACACTCTACAGCAGTTTGTTTGCAATGTGTTTTATTAACTTCTCAATAGTTCAGATTTTCCTGTATAATAAAAACTACGGGATTGCGTGGTATTTCCACTTGTTTTGTAATAAAGTATCCTTTTTCTTACCTGCACTGAAACAGAGTTCAAATACAATCGCTATACTACAGAAGTGTTAAGATTACAGATATTTTAAAGAGATAATTTAGATGACGCATAAAACAAAATATCATAAACGAAACAATATCTTGTTCGAATCAAATACGAAATAAGATCTAGTTCGGAAAAACTGAAGAGTACCTATGGACGTGAACGTAAACGTACTTTGGGGAATCTCTCTGCATCTCTATGTTGCTCAGCACGTACGATGTTTACAGTACATCTTCTTACATTAGCGGATGTGTGATTTCTCAGCTGAAGATAGTATCTCCTAGACGCGCGTTTCTCTTTACACAGAAATGTTTTAGATGAAATTTAAGTTGTTAATGAACCCAACACAAGACAAACGAGATTAATTTTATTTATCACTTTCATGATTTTGTTTACTAATTTTAGTTGGAGTCGTTATCACATTACGCGCTCTAAGATAACACGAAGCACAGGCTATGTAAACATACATACACTCTCTTAGTATGTGTACTAAACAAGCATCTCCCATACAAACAAGCACCTCAGAGTGAAAGCATTGTAACATCGAGTAAACGCAAAGCGAAATGCTAGTAGACTGTTTAACATTGTGCTTCAGCTTCTTAGATCAGAAGATACCACTTTAAACCATGAGAATATGCCCTGCAATACTTGCAGAGGTATACATCGAGTTTCTGTCCAAAGAAACCGTAAATAGCGGTCGAAAAAACTAATTTCATTAAATAACTTGATTTTACACACACTGCAATATTAGGTTGATGAGAGCTGTGCTGAGCTTAAAGCAACAGAAAGAAAGTTTCTGAACAGTGCGCCATCGCATAGTGTAATTTTCTAAAGAAATTGGTAAAGTATCGGAATGATAAACAAGTTATCTAATATTTTTAGTAAGAAATTAATCGTAACACTCAGAATACATATGTGACCCAAGAGATCATGTGACAAACGCTACAGCGAGTACATACTATATGATGGCAACAATGTGATTACGATAGTTTCTTCTACGATCATAATTTATGAGAAACATTCTTGAATAGTAAGGTAGTATCTTTGTAGATGTGTATTATTAGTTCATAATCAGCGTTTAATAAAAATAATAGTTATAGATATTTTATAACTTATAAGATTAAACCCTGTTTGATTTCATTGTTAGTCTATATTGTGAGTCAACTGATAGCCTGCAATGTAATTCAATTGTTAGCCTAAGATGTCTGGAACTATATTGCTGTTGTAGGAATAGTGGGTTGCTCCCACGGTGCAATTATTTGGAGATTGTTTCGAGTGGTGAATATCTATAATTTATTGCCTTTTGGTGTCGTTGAATTACATCCCCATGAATTTTTACTGTTTACCTTAATTGGATGGTGTTGGTGTTGAATACTGGCAAAGAATTAAGTGGAAGAGGTCTGTTTGGTGTTACTTGCGCTAATTATACGGTGTACCTTATTAAATATTATGGTGGTTGTTGCAGTTGTTTCACGGTCTATTGGGTTTCGGCTGTCAATTGGTATGTGTTTTATTTTGATTGATATTAGTATGGCAACATCTCCAGATGTTGTTTTCGAGGGTCTGTTGTCTCCGTATGTTTTATTTCCTGGAGTGTAAAATTTTTCGTTCATTAATTATTAAATGCGTTTCAGTAACGCATTCTTTATCTATTTTATGATGTTATAGGAATAATTAAAACGTTAATTTTGCCTTTTAAGGCTATTTGCATTCCAGTTCAGAAGATTAAAATTATTTTGATTATTTGATATTTTGGCTTTGCGACGATAGGATGGATTGAATTAGGTGTTGAATCTGGGTTTGTATTTGCGGCATGATGGGTGCAATTAATCGAGAAACTAATGTACGAGTCGTAGTTATAAATTGTCATATATCTAATTGATGTATTTGGGGTGAATATTGATTACATGATTGCAGTGGTGTTCATTATACTTGAACTCTTGATGATAGTGTAGATAATTTTTTATTATTAAAGTTTACGAGATTTTGTACGTGCTGAATGTTTTTTATTTAATTTACTTTAAATTGCTTTGCAACTGCATGGTTATAAGCGATCAAAATCTCTTTTACAATTTTACATTATAATAAAATTAACACATTTGATTACAAAACAATATTTTATAACAATGTCTTTGAACAATTTAAAACATTCAATAATAAATACATTTAATATTACAAGCATGTGAATGTGTTCATTGTTTGTTTGCTCGATTGTTATTGATAACGCGCTTTTGTGTTCGGGGCCGAGCTGCGCCCTTGTAAGCTTGTCAGCTGCCTTAATTGGCCGTGTGGCAGTCTCCACAATTCACACAAGTTTGAATGCTCTCTTTTAGTTTAGTGCTTTGTGAAAGGTGGTGAGTTGTCTTCGATTTTACACATGAAGACTGAACTTTATCATTAGTCTGAGTGTGATTACACTTTCGACACTTTTTGCACTGTATAGGTGTGTTTGGTTTGGTACTGGACTGTACCTGAACAATGCAATCCACAAATATAACTTGAATATTAATTTAGGTTCATTTGAGTTTTGACTACCAGTGTCTTTAAGTTCAAAAACATAAGTTTTTAGTAGCTCGCTTGGTTTGTTATACAGCCTAAGTACATTGATGACTAGGTATTTTTAACTAATTAGTTCATCCAGAATTTGATTTTCAATAGCATTTACGGAAAGTCTTTGCACACTACCGTACTGAAAATGTTTTGATAGTTGGATCGCGGTAGGAGCAATATTGCCCGGTAGGGATAATGTTCACCAATCGCATGGATGGATAGTATTTTAATAGTAGGTGTTTCTCTGTGTGCTGATGTTTCGTCTGGGTTGGTTTCACCATTTTCTTCCTAGGGCTTTTTCCAGCGGACAGCCGGTAACCCTTTACGTCCCGATGGGACGCATATTCGACCACATGCTACACACTAACACACTTGCGGGCTCTTCTGATCTGAGGTCAGCAGAACGCGAGGCCCTCCGCAACAACACATACATGTGAGGCAAGGGACAAACACCCATGCCCAAGGCGGGACTCGAGCCCCCCGACCCTTCGGACTGAAGGCCTGAGACGGTACACGCTCTTAGCCACTTCGGTTATCCAGATCGGCTGGTTTCACCATTTACACCTCTAAAACGAGAATATACTTTTACATTGTATGCATATTCTAAGTTGGATGCACATCTCTGTCTTTTGTCCCACTCGTAATTAAATTGGATTGAGTTCGTACACTTGGAAGAGCATTTTGATTTGGCATTGCATGTTGATTGGATTGACTGATTGGTAATTTATTTGATTGTTCATTTGAGGTTGTCCTCCGAACCTGCCCTGAACAGTTATACTGCATTGATTTATTGTGAGTTGGCCTCGCTGACGACTTTTGACAGTTGTTGTAGTTACTTGGCTGACCTGTTTGCTGTTGTTGAAGAGATTGTTGTTGCAATGGTGAGTTGAAATAAAAGTTGCTGCTGCCAGAAATATTTTAGCCTGGATAAATCCTGAAGGTGTGTGTTCAATTGTTTCGTTCATTGTTGCATTTACACATAACTATTTTGCAGAATCTTGTTTGCGTTTAGTAATGCATTGTTAATGCCAGCTAAACATTAGAGTATCTAAACTACTAATGTTTAGTTGTACCACACTAGTGATAGAGAATTTAACTCAACACCCAGAACTTTTAACTGATAACGGCTGTAGTCCGTGCTGCGCGATAAGAGGGGTCTGAAGCGGTGTTACTGCTTCAACGGCTCGCTCTGGAATGAACTGAACGTTACTTAATACAGCAATTCCGATGCTGTGTGTGGGTAAACATTGTTATATTTCTAAACTCTCAAATGACAACACTCAATTTACTTTTCAATTTCATAAATCAATAATTACTCGTATTTTGTAAATTGTATGGTTGTTTTAAAATGAAAAATAATATTAATACTGAGACCGAACATTATACATCCAAAGCCTTGAACTGAACTTACTTAATTGTTTATAACTGTTATAAGTAGACTTTTGTAATTAAATTACATAGAATGCCATACAGTCAATTTAATTTTACACAAGAGAGAATCTACAGGTTTGCTAGTTGCCCATGTTATGGAGTTTGGTACTCAGTTAAACCTTTACATCTATATAGAAGGTCCGTTTCGTAGATTACGATCTAAAAACACATCCGAATTGGCTTCATAAAAATCGTACAAAACGAGCATTTCCTCAGCGTTCTTTAAGAAGAGGGATTCTATGAAGTGTATAATTGAATTTTCCCTACAGTTTACCGTTATGAGTTAACGTTATTAATACAGCAATATTAAACATTGAGGAATCCCACTTTATCAATGCTTGGACCAAAAGTCTAGAAGTTCAGTTAATTACCCTCGGCATCATATTTAAGTAGTAACTCTTACACCACCGACTAAACTCCTTGCTGTAGTAGGAAGATACTTCCGCATCATTTGAATATTTGTAGTGTATTTGTTCTTTGTAATTCACTCTAACCAAACAATTATAAATTCCAGTTGCTCTGTAGAGCATGCCTAACAAGCTGCTTCTACGCACCTTGTGGCCACCTTCGGCACTCTCGTCCCGTCTACCAACTCTGGAGCCTGCGCCCCATCCTTGCTGTCTCCTCCACTTGTTGAGCATGCTTGAACATTCCTCCCGGACACATAACGTAGATATCACGCCCCGCCGCCCCGCGACACGGCTCACCGCGCCCTTGGCACTGTTTCCTTCAGAGCAGCCTCTACTGCTCCAATTCAGCGGAATTTCATTCTGGCGCTAATGCCATCACGTCAAACCTGCCAGTGTTGCAGCAGTCCCATCCTCGCCGTCCCCTTCTCACCCTCCTTTTCCCGCCGGTCCTGCCGCGCCGGTTCCTCTACACCAGTCCCTCCACGCCGGTCCCTCCACGCCGGTCCCTCCACGCCGGTCCCTCCACGCCGGTCCCTCCACGCCGGTCCCTCCACGCCGGTCCCTCCACGCCGGTCCCTCCACGCCGGTCCCTCCACGCCGGTCCACTCCACGCCGGTCCCTCCGGCTGACTCCTGCACACCGTCATTATACCAGGCGAATGCCGGAGCAGAACCCTACCAAACAGGACACGGTCTGCGCTCGATTTTTCCTTCCCATTCCTTGTCCTCACTCCTTACGCATACTTGCATGCACTACACTATCACACATGTTGGGAGATCGGTGAGAAGCTTAGAGCTTGTCCCGGCTGGGGCGATGTCCCGCTGGTGGGAGATACCTGGTGGGAAACCCCGCTAGCCAAAGGTAGATCGGGGCCGGATCTCGACGTCCAACGGGGCAGGATCACCGCCACCTCCCGAGCAAAAACCATACACTACACTTACGGTACTAATGACCTTAGCAGTTGACGTGCCCGGAATCACTAGTAATTAATCAATCCACACCGTCTCCTCAACGCGGTCCTCTCCACGCCTGCCCTTCCATTCCTATCTCGTCATCCTCGTCGCCTCAGTCATAGTCATCTACCTCGTTTTTCTTTCAACATAATTACCGTTGCTTCAGACGCCGCACCGTTTCTGCGGTTACCGACGTCATGAATGTTAGTAACGCCTCTGTAGTCACCAGCGTCTTTGTTGAAGTCGTGCCTCTGTCACCTCCTTTGCCTCCTGCCATCATGTCAAGGCACCCGACGGCGCGGCATTTGCGTTCACCTCGGCCTCTCACTCAGCTTCCGCGAAGAAAGAGCGAGGCAGAAAAAATGTTTTACTCGAGAGGAAACGACAGGCAGCGGCGAGAAGGCACACCACCTAATAACCGTCATTTTCTTCCCTTCTCTAGGGAAGTAGTTTCGCTCTTGCTTCAGTAACATCCACACTTTTAGACAATATAGCGTGCTCCACTCCAAGAGACAGCGCCGAGGGAGCATTTTACTTCAAATTTCATTTTTTTCTCTCGTGGTTTCAACACTTTTATAATTAGAATTGAACAGTTTTATAGTAGGAAATTAATAATTTCAGGCATTGTCGAGAGCTCATACAAAATTTCCACTAGTGTCTCATAGATGTTCATCAAGTCTTTTGTTTACATGTTTAACATTTAATACACGGATCTTCTTATATTTAACATATATTGTGATGTCCCAGCTTTCTCTGATCCCTGAACCTCTTTAAACTCGTTTTACCAGTCTTCGGAAAGCATAAATCACCCTAAAAAATTATTTGGTTGGTTGCTAGGTTAGTGTTTCCGGGTGCGTCAACTGATCAGGTCATTGGTCCCGTACGTTTAGTGCATGTTTTATCGCGGGAGGTGGCTGTGTTCTTCCTCCGCTGGATGATGAGTTGTGGCGCCTACCTACCTTCGACTACCAGGGATTTCCTCAACCAGGTATCTCCCCCAGCGAGGCACCGCCATAGCTGGGACAAGGCATACAAGTAAGGGGTAGGATAGGACAAGGAATGGGAAGAAAAATTCGCACGCGGTCCGTGACCCGTTTGTTAGGGTACTACTTCGGAATTCACCTGAAGTTGATCGAAGAAATCACGGAAAACTACCGATCTAGTGTCGAAAATCCTCGTCGGGACTCGAACTCTAGGACTTCCCGGTCAGAGGCATCAGTGATACAGTGAGTGTGGCCCGCGGGCACTTTCGATTACTTGAATCCTTGTTATGAAGCGCATGGTTATTTTGGACACACAATGGGCTGATATCATTGCAACAGTTACATTCTTGCTAAAAAAATCTTCATGATTTAAATTATATAGACGGCGTTTATCTCGTCTGACTTGCGTTCTACGTCACACTTAGGTGGAATAATGAGCTGATCTCGTTTCTCTGTCGTGTCCATGATCTACATAATCTTTTTTTCAATTCCTCACTGTCTAAATTTCTTTCGTTACACTATATTACAGCAAACTGGCAGCAAACCAACCATCACCTTGGATTTGCCAGTGTTTCGAAGGGGTGCCGCGTCCCTTTTCAGAAACTACGAACCACTCGGTTGGGTCGCCTATCTCATCCCAAAGGCAAGCATATTCAACCTTGGCACTCTAAAATAGCAACCCTAATAAACATCGCGCCTATTCAACCTCGTCCCTCATAGACACCGTCCCCTGTAAATATGGATCCTATTCAACCCATCCATCATAAATACCGTCCCTCATAAATATCAAGCATATTCAACCCCGTCTCTCCTGAAGCCGTCTCTGTACCCTAATTTGTTGTAGCGAAGAACACCCGCGCACTTCTAATTCTTTCTTGGATCTCTTATGCACTGCTGGCTGTAAAGAACGTTTCCATGTAAGGAAATGAGATGTGTTTTATCTCACAATATCAAGAACATTGTGCGTCCTACAACATCTTTACAAGAAACAAATTGTGCGTTAAATGTGGAACTTCTCGGAACTTGAATCAAAGACTTCTATACAAGGAGGTTAACAAACTAAAAAAGTCAAGAAAGTTGAATAATCAGATTGGCTGTTCACAAAAAATGCAGTTCAGTGTTGAAATATTTCATTCCTACAATTCGTTAATATAAATAATTCAAAATTCACTTGAATTTTATCCCATTGAAGAATTGACGAAATATACTGTGATGGAACTGCTCACAAAATGGAGGCGCCGACACACTTATGGTGTGACAGTCGTCCCAAGTCGCAGGAGGGGACACGCGCTGAATTTATTTAATAAGGGCGCCAAGCGCATGCCCACTTACCTGCTTAATGTCGCCGGCGTTGAGCGTCTCAGGGGTGAGCGCCCTGGGTCGAAGGGTTGCATTTGGTGGTTTCTTAAGATTTAGAATAATAACACTTTGCTATGGTATTAATTGGTTCACCCGACCAAATGGCGGGGACTAATTTATTCAAAAAATTAAACGAAGAGAAACTGTTCAGGTCGATGCTGGGTTATTGTCACTTTAGTAGCCGATTAATGAATGATGGTGATGACAACTTACAATCTGTGATGTTAGATGGTAATGTCACCGCGACTGGATTGCTCGCCGAGCGACGGAGAAGTGTAGTCGGACCCTCAGGAGGCGACGCCGGAACGTTGCAAGGTTGGCCTCCGATTGCCTCCGGGGTGATGACTCCGGCGCACGGGACGTCGGCGGTGGATGACCGGGCGGTCGCGACGTGATGCTCGCGCGCGTCTCAGGCCGTCACACGACACCTGGACCGCGTATGACGCTCGAAGCCAAACTTTGGCTATTCGGAATTAATTCCGTGAAGACCGGGCAAGTTTCGCAGTGGTCGGCTCAGTGTGTGCCTTACCCACTGCTGCTGTTCCCTTTCTACCGCAGGTTTCATTAACTGACTAATATTCGGTGGCTTTCTTAACTACCACTGTTAATCTACTCAAAACTTTACTTGTTGGTTTCTATCTCCATACGACTTCTCCTGCACGACCGTCCTCTCTAGCGTCTGTCGCCCGTCCTCTCTCTGGCCTCGCTCGCCCGTCTGTCCCTTTCGTTTTTTCGAAAAAATCTCAAAGTGCTCACGTGCTTCCTGCCTAGTGATTTTATTGGTCGGATTTGAACTTCTCGAACCTTCTATTTCATCAACGGTGCCTTCTGGTTGTTCATTGGCCGGCATTGTTAGGCCGGAGGAGCGCGCACGTGTCCCTTCTGCTTTGGCATGTGATGATTTATAGGCTTTTAGAGGATTATTGAGCCGGGTGCGATCGCCAAGTCGCTAAAATGGTTGTTCCGGCTGTCGATCATCCAGTATTGTTGGACAAAGGGTAAGATTTATTGTTAGGGGCTTCTGGAGAACTTGGGCCGTTGGGCGGAACTAAATCGGGTCGCGGTGGACGCGTGGCCCTTTCCAACTTCCGGTAATTTGGCGTGACGCGGGGGTGAGAGGGTGCGATGGTCACCCGACGCATCGCGGTATTGTCAGAAAAAGGGTATAATTGATAGTTGAAAGTTTATGGGGGGCTTGAGCGGCTGGGCGTATCTAATTCGAGGGCGCGTAGTTCTTTCCTGCCGTCCGGTAATTTGGCGTGACGCAAGGGTGGAGGACTGCGATGGTCCCCGACACATCGCAATACAGGAGTTGCTGATAGGATGTTATTCAAGTGAAGTTATAGATTGTTTTATTTCGATATCCACGTAATAAGATGAAGTGAAATGATGCAAATAATCAAGCGTATTGTACTACGAGTCGTATTGTCGTACATTAGTCGTGCGCTGTGGCTACCATATGCCAACTTACCACGGGGTTAGAAGCTCAAGTCAAGTCGCAAAACTATTTCGTCTTTTACTAGAGAACTTTAACAGAATATCATATGTTATAAAATGAGGATCAGATTCCCACAAGACCTGTGGATTTAGAGTGTAATTTCCACCTCTCCGATCACATGTATGAGTCTCATGTAAATGTGAAACGAGCTGCCAACTAGCCACCGCCTCAAACATCGCTGACGCCCCAGCGCGTTGGCTCGTGCAACGTCACTTAGGCGAACGCTGTCAGCGGGTGGCGAGCGAGGCAGGTGCTCAGAGAGTGTTCGGGTTCGGGATAGCAAGGCAAACTGACAGGTGTGCGCGACATGTGGCAGCAACTACGTCCTGCAGTACCCTGCATCGCTCGCCATTTCAACGTGCGCTGTTTTCGAATCTCTCTAGTTGATTGTCACGTAATTAGGATGTTCAAAGCCAAGTGCTTCAAAACCCTTTTCCCAGAACTTTCTTTTCCCTTCACTTGCTTCTCCACAATTACAATGCGCCGTATGTAAAACGCTTTTTAAAGACATGCTGATGCATGGCCCTTGCTTTAAGTTCAAAGAAACTCAGAGTTAGAAAATATTTAGTCAAGATGACTCTGCATTGGCCGTTAACGTGTTACCTAATGTATTATAATATTTAAAATAGTTTCTTTTTACAAGTTCTATCTGCCAAATCATATGACATATATTTTGAAAAGGGTTACATTATAAACAAGTTTTGTGCCTGGAGTACATGGCTATGAAAGTATTTCTCTCTCTGCGAAAAAGTAAAATTCTGAGCACCGTGTGGTTCGCTATTGGCGAGATTCAAAATTGTATGTAAAATTTTCATATTTAAGGGAATGTATGTTTGATCGCTTGCAACATTCAATATCTCACTACCTGTAATATTTTTTTGCGCTGGGGAGGGCAGAAAAATCTCTTATTCATTATTACAATTAATTTTCAATTATTTTTTGCCTCCATTTTATATGAATCATTGTCTATGTTTATGATTCCAAATAAGAATAATTGGTTGCTTATATATCAAGTGTGGTACATGCGTGAAAGCTCATCTGCTCCTACCATCCCTCCTACCTATCCTGTCCTTTTCTTTCCTCCTCTATATTTCGATTTAGTTTCTTCTAATTCTCAATGTATCCAAAGAATAGAAACGATATCCTTTGTATCTTTTCTCCATAAAAAATGCACTCCCTTTTTCATTTCCCCCAACTCTCTCTTTCCATTTTCTTTTTTCTTTGCTTAACTGTATTTTTCCATTCCACTAATATTTCTTCTTTCACACCTCCGTATACTCCACTTTCTCTTCCCTTCTCCTGCCTGCTCTCTCCTATTTTCCTCCCTTCTTTTTCTTCTCTCTCTTCCTCTTGGCTCCCACTTCCCCAAACTGCATTTCGTTCCCCTTCCTCTTATTTCCCCTTTCCCTACATCGTCGTTCCCCTTCTTTTCTTCGTTCTCTCTTCTTCCCCATCATTGTCCCCTCCTCTTCGATTTTCGTTCTCCTCCTCTTCTATCTCTCCTCCTCCTCTTCCCTCTCTTCACTCCTCCTCCTCTATCTCTTCTCCTCCTCCTCCTCTATCTCTTCTCCTCCTCCTCTATCTCTTCTCCTCCTCCTCTATCTCTTCTCCTCCTCCTCCTCTATCTCTTCTCCTCCTCCTCCTCTATCTCTTCTCCTCCTCCTCTATCTCTTCTCCTCCTCCTCCTCTATCTCTTCTCCTCCTCCTCTATCTCTTCTCCTCCTCCTCCTCTTCTATCTCCTCTCCTCTGCCTCCTCTTCGACCACTCCTCCTCCTCCCCTTCGACCACTCCCTCTCCTCCTCTTTGACTCCTCCTCCTCCTCTTCGAATACTCCTCCTCTTGATCACTCCTCCTCCTCTTTGATATTTTCTCATCTCCTCTTCTAAAGGTGGAAATTACACTCTAAACCCACAGGTCTTGTGGGAATCTGATCCTCATTTTAAAACATATGGTTTTTTGTTAAAGTTCTCTAATAAAAGACGAAGTAGTTTTGCGACCTGACTAGAGCTTCTACCCCGTGATACGGTGGTATACGGTAGCCACAGCGCACGACTAATGTAGTACAATACGCTTGATCATTCGATATTTCCTCCTCCTCCTCTTCAATCGCTCCTCTCCCTCCTCTTCAATCTCCTCCCCGTCCTCATCAATCTCTCCTTCTCCTGCTTCTCTTGAATCTCTCCTCCTCTTCATTCCGTTTCCTCCCTCCCCTCCGACTACTTCCGCTCGCGTGAGGAAGGTGCGTGCTTCATGGCTGCCATGACCCCTCCGTGCGTGCGCGAGCGAATGGTGAGAGCTCTCCAGGGATTCCCTCTGGGGTGCGTTCGCGGCCGAAGCGCCGGACGTAACCCACTTTTTACGGCCACACTTCTCCCAATATTTTGAAAGAGCCCCACTTCCTCCATGTGCGATTTCCATTTTAAAACAGAGCTGTGAGTGCACGTGTTACATCCATGATTCTCTTTATTAAAAAGTGTAACAAATTCTAAACTACTGAAATGTATATCTGCATTCAATAAGATAAGTTAATGGGAAAGCTCATTTGTTTCATAAAGTTAAGTACTTACATGCAGACGTTGTGAACTTTTAACTATCGTGACCAGATACGAGTAAATAAACTGGAAATGACGTAATAAGTTTGTGCAACAAAGTTAATTTCCGAAACAGCAATTATGCATGTTATTAAAGCATGGTTGTAACGAAAATGGAAATCAACTTTAAATATTTTCATCACATACAGCCCCAAGAATACACAGTAGACCCATAACAATAGAAGTTGTTACACGTTCGGACGAAAATGTTTGGAAAATACATGTGTTAATAACTTTCTTTTTCGTAATTCGGAGATAGTTATAACGTCCGGATCATGAGACCAAGACCAAGATATTTTCCATGAAGTTCGTCATCTGTTTATTAACCTGTTTGATATTATTGAATTAAATACCTGAAATCCCTCCTTCCTAATTACTATTCATTGTCACCCGTTGTAAATATTTTAAAATTTTCACATCATGTATATTTTGTAATTATTTTCCATGCTCTTTTTCTCATAATACTTTGAAACGCTTATCTAGAGTGCCCTACATTATAAAATTTACCAGAAGTCTGGTAAGCGTCTCATTATGACCGTTGTTATCTTGAATTGACAAAGTTTTAAGTTCCGAATAAAATGTCTATGAAATATCACTATTGTTTCAGATGAATTATGATATGTCTTCAACAGAAATTTTTACTTCAGATTCTGTTGCGAGTCACATAATTGTGCGTGATCACTACTGCGTATATTCGCAATTCGAAAAAAAATCGCCATTTGTAGTTTTGACCATTCCTCGCTTGTTGTTGGTAATGCTTTTATTAATCTCACCTATAAAATGTGCCTCAACCATTATGATCTGTGCTTAAATTTATTCTGCCTCTCATTTGTATCTATCAATGTCCCACGTGTATATTTCTCAATATTATTCTAATCACCAACCTCAACAACGGCCAAAACGTCTATCTGCAAACAAATTAATTCTACTCAAAGCTGCTTTGCAATTCTCCTCATCGTAGTGTAAGCACTCCTCATTCCGCAGCATTTCCTCTTATTCTCCATTTCAACGAAGCTCGCCCGGCCACTGCAGTCACAGCAATTGGCCGCGACATATAATGCTCTCTGCAATTATCTAATGCAGCGGCGCGCGGCGCGGCCTCGGGAAACAAGATACTGTGCGCGGCCGCGCAGCCGACCCAAGAGCTCCACGCTCGTCCGCGGGAGACCCGCCCACGCACGCAAAAGCACTTCGCTCCGGTGGACCGGGAGAGGTGGCTCAGCGCTGCAACTGATGTCACTGCAGTGCCTCGGACCGGGAAGTCCTAGGCTCCCGACGCGTCGGGACGGTGGCAGAATTTTCATGTACATGTACCACCGCCGCGACGGTGGCAGAATTTTCAACACTAGCTTGATAGCTAGGTTGAATTCAAACTCTGGACGATAATTCTAGTAGCCGGCTGCTCTGATCGGTAGTTTTCCGTGGTTTCTCCGATCAACACCAGGCGAATGGCGAATGCCGGAGCAGTACCCTCAAAAAACAGGCCACGGACCACAAGTGATCTTTCTTTCATCTTCCTTGTCCTATAAACACCACTTACTTACATATTAACATGCCCTTCACTACCACACGTGCCGGGAGAGCGGTCGGACGTTAGAGCTTGTCCTGGCTGGGGCGGTGCGCCCCCCCCCCCCCGCTAGGAGGAAAGGCCTCGTTGGGAAAGCCCCGCTAGTCGAGAGTACGTCGGCGTCAAAATCCCGCCATTCCGGGGAAAATCGTGGGGGAGGACCATCGTCACCTCCCGGGGGAAAAAACATGCACTACACTTACAGAACTAATGACCTTGTAAATTGATGAATCACTAACAATCAATGAATCAAAAAACCACCCCGGTGGTGGAGGCCGCGTGCGCGCCCGCAGGCGGTTCGCCCACCCCCAAACGCGCGCCACGCCGCGCCCCGGGCGGCAGGAGAACAGGAGACGTCATCTAGCAAAAATGTACATTATGGAAGTTGTTTTGATTTTAACATTATTAGAATACTTGAGTTATCCCTATCCAAATACTTTACGAAACTAACAATTGTTGTTAATAGAAAGCCACGAAATATTTGAACACAATTGTGGTATAATAACCCTTATCAAGAAACTGATCTGTTTCGTAAAGTACTGTATTTAAGTATAATATGTGTAAAGATTCTTCAGAATCTTTATGGAAGAGGATCTATGAATGTGACTATCAACACCCATTCTACTACCAATTCGATATATGTTTCACAAGGCGTACTACAATGTGATTCGTTGAACCCTACACTATTTGCTCTTTCTCTACGAGATATTACCATTTTCTACGTGGATGAACGTTTCACTGACATAGTTAAAACTGACATTCTTTTTCCTAATGATTTCATTACCCAGGCAATCGATGTGATGGATCTTCAACACAAGATGGATACGCTATCGAAGTATTGACAGAAAAAATTTCCTCGAAGTTAATAAAACAAAAAAAATTAAATTCAAAAGGTCAGACAGAATGAGGTCAGAGAGGTCGGTGAAATACAGAGGAGAAATTATAGAAATGGTGAAGCAGTACACGCATTTATGTATCCAATTCATAACGTCAGGGGTATTCAATTACGCAGCTGCCAGTGCCCTGACTAAACGAATCGCGGTTTTGGGATTTTGTCTGGAAAATCTGAATATCAAGGAAAAATGATAGCTGGCAGACTGATAGGAAACTTTTCGATTCTATAGTAGCATCTACTGTGCTATACGCTGCAGGTATCTTGGGTCTAAGATACACTTATTAACTGGATAAGACACAAATGAACGTCTACAAACGTCTTTTGGGTCTATCGAGAAGAACTCCTGGGTACATGATTATAAAGGAAACTGGCTCAGCGAAGATAGAATCATTGACTTACATGACCAAATTGCTATCTGTGGAGCCTTATAATCTTTACCAAAGTGTAATGTGTAAAGTGTAAACCCACGTATAATCTTCAACATAGTGTTAGAATCAAGAAGCGCATGTCCAAATTCTAGTAAATACAACTGTGTGTTCGTTATGGGCAGATTAATGAATGATTTGGGCTTTCATAACTTAATTACGCAGCAATAAAATCCGAATGTAATCAGCAATAGTAATCCCTCAATTGTTGCAGCAATTGTAGGTAAAATCTTTATGGACGATACGCGGAGAATCAAGAATTCATCATACAGTACAATATATCGAGAAATTAGGGATTTACAAATACAGAAACAGAGAAATACTTAACTTTGGCTCTTCCCACTTGCACTTCTAGAGTAGCCGCTCAAATCAGGATGTCCAGTGACAAAGAAAGCAACATCAATAGTAAAAATATGTGGCACAAAATACACTCAGATTCAATCTGCTCACTATGTAATGTGAATACTGATGAAAACCTGAAACATATTTTATGTGAGTGCCCAATACATAAAGGGCTTAGAGAACCGTACCAAAATGTTGTATTATCGTTTGTCTCATTCAACTAAACTCTGAAAGATCACAAACTCTGTACAATGTTATTTCATCAATTCTGAAATTACGAGCATTTATTATCAATGAATAGTTAAAGCTAAATTCCACAGATTGTCTCACTTGGTACAGGTTGTTCTGTATGTATTTTTATGTTCTGTTGCCTTAATTCTTTGGGATCTTATGTTATTGTGTTATTATTGTGTTATTATATACATTTGTTGTGTTATTTATATTGTATCTTGTACTAACTACCTTATTCTAATAGAAGTTATTTGTAATGAAATTGTTTATGATAGAGTTGTGAATATAAACAGCAATTTGTAATAGGTTAATCCTGTAAACAAAGTACTAATAAAATTGAATTGAATATATTTATATCCAGATATTCTAAAGTAGAAACCACACTGTTCTCATTTTGTACCATATGTTCATTTCTGAGAATTTACTTCTTCTAAAGAAATAGAAGATTATTTCTTGATACTTTTGAGAAATAATGAGGCATGTGTGATATAGGCTGTATTTTTTGAAAATAGACGATAAAGTAATAACTTCCACTAAAGAACAGTTAACTGACGTTAATAGATAGATATTTATTTAATTTGCTTTGGACATTAAGCCCGGTGACAAATTCTTCACACTTATTATTTGGGCCCGAATAATTATGTAATTACATATTTCTGTAAGTTAACTCTATCAAGTCAAAACCACGATATTTTTGCGTTTCATGTCGATTAGTTCCTAAAAACGTTAACCTTTTAGTACATATATTTACATATTTTACCCGAAAGTACATATATTTACATATTCTACTCAAAAGTACATATTTTAAAATATTTCTTAATATTTCTGTTTTTCTGAATTCTTTTTGTTTAATTATTCATTTATCCTATATGTTTTTGGAAGGAATCACCCAGACAAGCAATTCACCATTGTCAAACACAATTTTTCTGCAGCCTCCTCTCTAAATTGGCGCTATTGCATCGCGTAAAAATTTTGATATTGCAGTACGCAATATCCTAGAAAAAGACAAGGAGTTATTGCACTCCAAAGTTTTCAGTGTCTAGATTTCAGCGCGAGTATAACAGAGAACAAAATACTGCTCAGAAAGGAAGTTGGTATATGAAAATTATGTCTAACAGGCGATAACTCGCGCCCACGGCGCATTTTCCAGAGATCTCCCTTGACCTCAATACGCTTCGCCAAAAATTACACGCACCAACGCAACTCAGATAGCGCCATTGGCAGTTTTCTTTCCCAGTTTGTTACATGCGAGCCTAAACTCTTATTTGTAAAGTATATCTGTGAGGTGAAAATCTGAAGTAAAATCACGATGTGGCAGTGCAACATTTGCATAAGAAAAGAAAATAATTCACGCAGTGGAAACGCAGACTGGAAATCTGTCACAGGCAATGTTTGGTGTTTGATGTTTTCAGAGAAGTCTAGCAATGGCGTCTTGGGTAAGACCATCCTTAAAGAAAGCGGAATTTGTGCTATCTAAGAATGAATTGATTAAATATCAACCACCATTGTTTTTATTCCCTAATACGTTAATAGCACTGAACAGTGACATATTGGGACAAAGTTTAAATACACCACTAACTTCGTGTGATGTGGAACAGTCAATGCAAGGCCCTGGAACAGATAATAGGACACTTTTCATTTCTATGTATTTGAAACAAATATTTGTTTCTCATTGTTACAGAGATCATTGTAAATAACAGAATTATGAGGAGTAGTATGTTTTAATTTTGGTCTTTACGAGTATGTTAAGTCTAGAGGTCAATATTTAAGCAAAATATTTTATTAAAACGAATTGGTATAATGATTAAAATTTAACATTTTTTTTACTTTTTAGTACATATTTCTACACATCATAATACATATATACTAGCTGAATGTGGCGTCGCCGACGCTTTCGGTTATTTGACTTTTCTTTTTTTCTTCGGTTCAGAGTCCTTTTTGTTCAGTTTAGATGTTTTGTCAGCGTTGCGAACTAACCACTTATATTTTACCACTTACATTTCTGGTTTTCTTCTTATTCACTTATTCTTCAAATTCAATGTTTCAAGACAATTTACAAATTTACTGCAAAAAATACCCATGAAATACTTTGAATCTCACAAATTCATAACACGCGCGATTTTCATTTAATATTGCTCGTATGCCGACAATCTGGGTGTCATCCTTATGGAAGAGAATTATGGTACCGTAGACTGAAAATAACCACGGGTTATAGTGCTGGCCAGCTAACGTAACTACTTTTGAAAAATCTCTCTTACTTCCGTATTAACGGAACTACACCGTCATTATACTTCCGTAGATTCCTTAAATATTCAAGACAATATTGTTGGATTTTGCTGCATAAGTTTGGTATTGTTGGTAGCGATTCGCATTTTGCGGTTTGCTGTTTTTCGTAAACTACACTGGGGTTCAATCAACGCCACCTACATCAATCTAGTAGTATTTTGGTGGCACTGGTTTAATTCTATTGGCGGCTGGTGCCGCACGAGCCAGATTGTTGCAGACATACGTACATCATATCTAGGGCTCTGAATTTCAGATAAAAACATATTTTCCCCTTAAATCTTGAGCGATTAAAGTTCAATGGAAATTCAAGAAGCTCCAAATGGTTTTCGCCTACCGAATTGCACATCAACAAAAAATATTTTAAGTTAAAGATAAATATTTTCGTCAAAACCAATGTTATTACATATTTCGAACAATTGTATTGGATAAATTAATATTTTGACTATTTTCACGTTTAATGCTTTAAGAGTTTTGGATATACAATGAACGACGTGTCAGTTTGGAAAACAATGGTTGGTCACACATCACGTGGGACTTCCCGAGATTGAGTGGAGTGAGTCTGATTCACTACCTGTCAAAACGTCTGAAGGGCATTCTAACACTTTCCGCAATGGCCCTCTGAGCGATAACATACATTCACAACACGAGCAGCTCCCAAACTTCCTCAGATTGCACTGACGAAATATGCAGAGCGATAAAGACGAAAGAGTCACGTTTCGCGTCGCGACTTCTTACTAACGTAACGAAAAACAATAACCATTTGTGAAGAATTAGATACGTCTGTGGTTTCATCTGTAATAATTTACAGAAAATCTAAATTCCTAATTTCTTTCAAAATTTGTACTTGACAGAACTCCAACATTATTTGCAATAATTCATTCTGTATTATTTTGGACGTTAATTTCCCTTAAAAACTATTGTCCTTTCAAGATGGGTTCTCAAAACAGAATCTCACTCTGAACGAAAATTCACAAGGCTTTTAAAAATTCCAGGATTTGAGGATTACTCAAGCAAAGTCTCAGCGTGTCCCCTCAACGCCAGTTCAAAAGCCCTGCAGAGACGAACACAGTTCATTAAAGGATGAAGAGCCTGTGATACAGAATTTTTTCATTTTCTTCTATCTTTCTCCGGTAGTGCACGTCCAGCTGTGACGATAAACCTGTATTTCCAAATAATGTGAACTTCAAAATGTTTTTAAGTGTACAGCTGATGATTCATGCTTTTTCATATAAACACTCAAATGATTCAAATCAGTGATTCCTGATTTTGTCCAGAAATTTTCTATTAATTGCTTAATAAATGACTTTTGACTTCTTGTAATCACAGTAATTCACTTCACACTCAAAACAGCTCAAACAGAACTCGTCCCCGAGCACCACGAGGCAAACCGGCATAGGTAACTGTGTCATCTATCTTCTTAATTACATACACCTGGGTGTCTGAAATACATCACGGGCTTGAGAGGTGCTGCTCCACGTGCCGGTGTTGGGAATCATTTGCAACAGATTAGGGAGATTATGGGACGGTATGGGATAATACAAAGGAGAAGTTCGGCTCGTATCGCACGCCAGGAGCAGGTTGTTGCGGTTGAAACCCAACTCCCTCGATGATGTCAGCTCTCGGTCGCTCGCTGGGGCCTCTCTTCGTTTGTCAGCGCATGCAGATACGAAGTCCATTCGAAGATAGACCACTCGCACGAATTGATTTCTCTTTAGTGTTAATGTTGCCAAGGCACATTGGCCGAAAATTTCTGGTTGTTGTGCAACACTGCAACAATGCCACGAACCTTCATGGTTAATTCTCCATTTATACGCTTAAACACTTTTTGGGAAATTTCTTAGAATATTATGACCGAATCTGAAAACAAATTATTAGTTCCCTTTCAGGAGACAGAGACGCGTCGAATGACACCTTGTATGTCTCGATCGGTGCACGGGAAGTGGCCTAACCGTGAAGCACGGAACCGTATTTTCTCCACGCACACACACGAGGAGTTCACTCAAATACTATATAGGGATGTACATATTTTCCTAATTTTTAGTTCATAATTATCCGGGCCGTACTTATTATACATAAAATACAATAATACAAGAGGCCCTTCACAGACTACTGATCATATCGCTTACACCACTATTACTAGAATCTAATCTTAGCCTAAAAGTCTTGATGTTATTGAGGTGTTAGTGGGGTTCATGCATTCTTTTCTGAATTTCCCTCCATGCCGGCTTTTTTTCTGCCTTGTGAAATATACACAACCTTGCTTTTTACCTACAGTTCATCAATGATTCCCACATCGATACTTTGTTGGAAATATTTCCTAAAGAATTTCCCCTTTTAACAATTTTTTCTGCTACTTTTTTAATTCTTTCTATGAAGTTTATTACGCCCTTTCTATACGGATCCCAACACCGCTTCGTACTCTAATACCGGACAAACAATGGCTTTATATGCTAGTTCTCTTGATTTAGTACTTCTCTTTCTTAAAACTCGCATTACAAATTGTAAATATTTCCACTCCTTCCCAAAAGTAAAGTTGACGTACTGCCCCATCCAAGTTGTTCATTAATTATCACCCCCAGATATTTACAACTAGTTATCTGTGGCATTATCTTACCCACAAGCAAATACTTAGTCGTCCCTTTTTTTGCACTACGCGTAATACTAGCTATTTTGCATTTATCTGGATTTACCTTCATTCCATTGATTTCCGTCTATTATTCCAAACATTGCAATTGCGCTGTAATTTATCCAGATCCGACACGTTCTCGATCTTTCTGTAAAAAAGGCAATCGTCCGCAAATGTTTAATTTTTGAACCTCTTCTCTATGTTCTGTCGGTCAACGTACACTCCTCTGCGGAACCCCAGACGTTACGCTAACTCTTTCCGATAGGCTTTTTCCCACCCTTACTCGCTGATACCGGTTATTTAGAAAACCTTTAATCCATAGTATCACTCTCGAGTGTAACCCTATTCTGTCTAGTTTTTCAAGTAGTCTATCATGGGGGACAAGATCAAAAGCCTTCGTAATATGCAATAAAGTAATGAGACACGCAATGCTACGATTTCAGGGTATAAAAATAATCGATTTGTAGTTGGAATCCAAAATATTTCGTTCATGAAAAGATTTATGGAAGACATTACTTCTAGATACAACATATATATCACTTTGCATGGAAATGCCGGAATGAACTGACGAGAAATAATCTGTAATGCGCCTTGACATCTAACGATGCCCTAAATTACCCGAGTATTTCATCTCTTCATGAAAAGAGATAAAATAAGAATTATCGGGAAGATTTGATATTTTCGAAAACATCCGTACAATGAAATATTTTCTTCAAATGGTAGTAAATGAATCGATCCCACATTTCTTAGGGTCATATCTTCCACACCATTCATCAGGAACACAAAAACACACATTCTTCTTAACTCTATGCGCATTGTCTTCCCACAGGCTCAATAACCTAGATATCTACATAGTTTCAAAAGTAATCAACAGAAGATAATTGAGAAGACGTTACCCGACTTTACATTATACGTAATTTATTGTGCGACGATTAGTAATATGCCAATTCAATCTAGGCTTCCTCAATTTAACTGTCATTTAAATGATATTGGAAGCTTTGTAAATGATTTAGGTTTATCTTAGAGATCGCTCGTGATTGAATGTCAGAATGGATCCACAAATAGGTTTAGAAACTAGTAACAGAGTTCGCGTGCAAACCCCGTGGCATGATGAAAAGATCAGTGGCGGCTTGTTTTCAAAAACAGCACATCACTTCATAAAATGAAACAGCAAGAACGAATATTACCTAATCAATTACATTTCACAGTGGCAATTTTTATGAAAGTAATTATTATGAAAATACTTTCTACCACTCACATAGAATTACAGGTTTGAGAAAAAAATGGCACTCGGAAGGAGAAGCTTTGTTTGTGTGTAGCATAGTTTTGAATACATATGCACCATTCCGACAGAGAAGAATCAAAAACGTTTTTGAAACCTCTAAAAATTAATTATATCGAAAACAAATTTTTACAAATAAAAATTTACTTCCTTTTCTTGAGAGGGTCGTTGCTTGAATACAAATCTCTTTGTATCAGGGAAAAGTGTATCCATTCCGACAGAATTGTTTATCGAATTGGTTGAAAGAATCCTAACTACTACTCATTAGCTGAAAAATAGCTTTTCATATTTCTATATAATTGTCACCTTTCCCGTCACCTTTCCCGTCACCCATTTTCATATTTCTGTTTCTTTCAAAAGATGTATAGAAAATATCCAGATCATATTTATCCCTATAGTTCAGTATGAATAAAATTCATCAATCAATACTTTGAATGCATTCTTCCACCATTCGCGACGTTTCCCGTTCAAACTCCGTAGCATAGGTTCTTATCTTGGTTCTAACTTCAGAAAATACTTCAGCGCTCAAGCAGACACAGGAGATCTTAAGGTTTTGAAGTACAAATTGGAAAGTCTGAATAGTCAATCAAATGGAAATATAGTAAGTTCCCGATTTCACCATCCTTTGAAGTGTAGGTTACATGAAAGGAGTCGAAAAGGTCACTTGGAAATACAATCCCGAGCTTGTTTTAAAAGGGACGTTGGCAGAAACAGGGAAAATATCTGCCCTTTGCATGCAGAAAAGCTTCGAAAATCAATACTAAGGGTCAACTGTAAAGTCTGGAAATACGTTGAGGGTGATCGTTCTCCTTTCTTCGTGTAGCTTTGTTTCTTCTTTATTTCTTCCTGGGTTTCTCCTTCCTCCTTTCTTTTTAAATTTTATCCGGAGAAGAATTTTTTGTAGTAATAAAAGCGGAAGTAATACTTAGCTGTTGAAGCCCGGATGTTAAGCGAAAATGGCAAATTATAGAGACACGTAAATACGAAGATAGAGAAAGACATTCTAAGGGATTAAAGAGAGATGTGTAAAGAGATATGACACACAGAGGTAAAATGGTTTTGTATAATATTGATTTTCTCACAATAGACATGAAGTGCTTTATACCTCACTTTTGGAACTGAGTATGAAGCCCACACGTCAGCTACAAAGGGGTTGAGCCCCAACGTCTTTCCGGTTGTAGAGGAACGTTCCCTAAATTTGTTACCGAAAGTAAACTCCCCTGACCATCTAAAATGGTAATTAAGGCTCATTTGATTGTTTAGGTAACAGTTTCATTTTTTTGTCGTATGCCCGTCTTACAGGTTTTTGATAATAATTTCTCAACACTTTCTTAAATAAGTGGAAAAACAATATTGACAAAAATCTAAAAAATGGTAAAATTATTACAGATTTTTGACTAGCTTATATTTTTTACTCTCTACCGATTTACATTCTTTGTGAAGTTTTTCTACCTGATAATACATATGTAAACATGTTTCGTGTGTATTTGTCATGTGGCTTATTTGTATGCATTTAACCTCGTAAACGTTTCTGTTACGAACGAACGTCTCTGTTAATGTGTTTGACTGTAGATCTTGTTGCCGTTTTTTTAATCCTACCTCTCCATGTAAATTTTTAAAAAGAATTACTTCATCCTCTCCCTGATGTGTCTTAAGAGAGGTGTCATGGCTTGTAATTTCGGAAATAATTTTATTTAGAGAACATTTGTGTGTTCACGTAAGTTGTTTTGCGAACCGACGAAGTTCCACTAGTGATCTGTGACTAGATAAATGCGTATTTCAGACTCAATTTCGCTATTATACCAATTAATGGATGGAAGAGAAGACAGGAAGTAAGCAATTCCACAACGACTAAGATAGCGACCAGCGAATGGGGAAGATTCCCAGTTTTCCGCTAAGGTTCCGCAAAGATTCAATACATTGTAATGAAGCATCTTATCTTGTAGATGTGTGTCCTTTACGGCTTTCATTTTTATAGCTTCCTTGAACGATTAATTATTTTCCGTTGTTAAACATGCGATTAATTTTTGTAAGCATCTAACGTTAAAAGTGGAAATTACTCATTCTAACCACGGTCTAATAAATAATTAGGAGGGAGTTTAAGGAATGATAGTCAAAAATGATTTATTGCAATTTTATTTTGATAAAGCTTTTGTGAAAATTTACACACACTTTGAACTGTTTTGAAATCAGAAATGAAAGATTCGAAAAGAAAGTACTTGATATATTTTACATAATATTTAGAATTACAATATTAAAAACGTAATTACAGTACTTGCATTTTCGAATATATTCTTGCAAAAATATCATAAAATTATCCTGTATCCTGCAAGATGCAAATCAACGCAAACAAGACTGGAAGAGGTAACTTTTCACTATTTATTTACATGTATTACCCTTTAATGCAATAACTTGACTCAATGGAGCTGCGAATCGTTTCTTAATTTACGAAAGCATCTTTTCATTGTAGAAATTGCTCTATAAGATTTCCTATATCAATCTCTATAAAATATTTCTCCGCCCATTTCCACAATTGAAAATTTCAATTTGTACATAAAATTCGAAAAATTGCTTTTATTTTTACTTAATATCCACATTTTTTCGAAGTATTAACATTTGATAATTAATAATAATGTGCCTTATGATGCACCATATTTCTTCGCATTGGGAAAAACTGTCTATCCTGATTAAATGTTGAGCCTAGGGCGACAACAGATGTTCACAATCGCCGTGGAAGATGTGAGATAGAATATTATGAAGAAAACACAATAAGAAAGGAGTGATTTGTACCTTTTGGATCGGAGAGGAGAGAGCCACAAAACGGAAAGACAGCCCATCTCCCAGTCGCGCTAGGAGGCCGCGTCTCAACTTACACCGAAATCGCGCGGCAAAGTCACGAAACTGTCTCGTCTTAGGCAGAGGAGCGATTGGTGGCGAAAAAAGGAGGCGGAGCCACGCCGAGGCTCACAAAAAAAGCTCATCGCCCGCGCCGACACTAACGCCCCAACCAGCCCCCTTCGCCCGCGACCCGCCTCAGCTCTCGTCACCACCTTCGCCCTCGCCGCTGCCAGCCCTCGCCGCTGCCCGCCCTCGCCGCTGCCCGCCCTCGCCGCTGCCCGCCCTCGCCGCTGCCCGCCCTCGCCGCTGCCCGCCCTCGCCGCTGCCCGCCCTCGCCGCTGCCCGCCCTCGCCGCTGCCCGCCCTCGCCGCTGCCCGCCCTCGCCGCTGCCCGCCCTCGCCGCTGCCCGCCCTCGCCGCTGCCCGCCCTCGCCGCTGCCCGCCCTCGCCGCTGCCCGCCCTCGCCGCTGCCCGCCCTCGCCGCTGCCCGCCCTCGCCGCTGTCCGCCCTCGCCGCTGCCCGCCCTCGCCGCTGCCCGCCCTCGCCGCTGCCCGCCCTCGCCGCTGCCCGCCCTCGCCGCTGCCCGCCCTCGCCGCTGCCCGCCCTCGCCGCTGCCCGCCCTCGCCGCCGCCCGCCCTCGCCGCCGCCCGCCCTCGCCGCCGCCCGCCCTCGCCGCCGCCCGCCCTCGCCGCCGCCCGCCCTCGCCGCTGCCCGCCCTCGCCGCTGCCCGCCCTCGCCGCTGCCCGCCCTCGCCGCTGCCCGCCCTCGCCGCTGCCCGCTCTCACCGTTGCCCGCTCTCACCTTCTTCGTCCTACCATTCTTCGTCCGTCGGGGCCTTGGACAGCATCTCCTTTGTGCTAACTGTGCCATTATGTTCGCTTTCCTTCTGTTAGAATCCCGATATTAATCTGCGTCATACACAAGTTGAAATAATCTGTCACGTGGTAGCGGCAAGTAAGCTGAGGATTAAATCTAGTTGGGCTCTCACTTGGAATCCCATTATCACTACAGTTAGTAAATTAGCTTTAGAGTCATAAATGAGCTTCGAATAGTCTGGTATTATACATAGTCTTAAGGTTTGTCTGTCTTTTGGCGCAACGACCTCTGACGAAGTCTGGGCCTACCAGCGGCGTTCCAGGACTTGCGGCCATGGGTTACGGGGTACGTGTGGTTAGTACGTAGGCATCCCTACACCGTATTCTGATCTACTCAACCTGAGAAGTGAGTTTTCTCCTCGTCACACAGCAACATATACTGGGATATTGCACGGAAAACATACACTACAATCTTACCGAACTGGGAATCGGGGGGTAGAGAAAACGGTTGAGTTCTAGATAAACTTTACTTGACATTATTTAAAGCGCATGTACTCGTAATTATAATTTGAACAAATCGTCGCTAATGTAAATAGTAACGACGTAAGAAAAGTCAAAAAAATTAAATTTTTGTAATTTTCGTTTTGAAAAAAAACAACACTATTTCGGTATCAGGAGACCCCAAAACCTGTGTTTCCGTTGACATCTCGAAATCGATTTTCCGCAGCATTACATAACTTTCCTATCCTATGTATATTATTCTGTATATACGTAGTAATAATTAGGTCGTTTTGAACCCTATTCTATGATCTTCATTTGTTTTAAGGGGGCAACTCAAGTAGTTATTATTAAAATTATTATCAAATTCCACAATGAAAATAAAAAGAATAGGTTTGTTGATTTAGTTTTAAGATTTTCTTTTTACGAAGATTTAATACTTGTGAACATTGTTAATATTAATATAATGTAAGTATGTTATAAAAAGGTATTAGTTTGAAGTCTTATGTGATTGTTTTTGTGTTTAAGTAACTGTACTCCTTACTTGTTTTATTTATTGTTCATTATTTCCATAATTGTTTCCTGGCCTATCACTGAGCCCATAACTGAGGTTAACGTCAATAAATACCTTTACATTACATTATATTACACAGATGAACAAGATTTATCCTTTTTTCGCTACAAGGGGGCGACAAAAACAGTTTTTCTGTAACACCTATTTCGGTCGTACGATTACAATACTTCATCAGCTAAACTGTTGAGTTTTCCCCAAAATTGATATTTCCCAATCAATCTGGCTGATATCGCGGCCTCTGTAATTTGAAACCGATATTTTAATTATGGGGGATACTTTACATGAATTCCCTAGAACATTTTCCAAATTTTCAAAAAATTGACCAATCGTTTTTGATTAAATTTTTTTGTTGGCTAGTGTGAAGGATGTTTAAGAGAATGATGCAGGTATTATGTTCGATAAAATTTCTAATTTTTCGAAATTTATAAAAGTTCAAAATTTTTTCGGCATATTCTTACAACTACAATTATGAAGATAGAGTTTTTTCCCTTAATGAAATATGTTTATTAAAGATAGATTTTGAAAAAACGGTAATGTACAATTTTTCGAAACTTTGAATACTTTTCGCGTAATTTTGCATTAAATACGGACGAGAAAGTATGTGCTATTTTAGCACCTAGTTTGTTACCCAGTTAGTGCCCAACCACATTTCTTTTCTCTGCAAATTAAGAATCTAGATAATCCTAGAACCCCTTCAGACTATGCAGTTTCTGCCGATCTCAACATTTTCAAAAGAAAATGAGTAATACCACTTTCCTTAATTATAGTCATATTATTGAATACATATGATCATTCTATTCTTTCTGAAGCCTTTGATTGCAAATTTAAATTCTCGCTTTCTATTTCTACGTTTATAGTTGATCATTTCGATGAGGCGTCAAATTTTCATCCAATCATATCACTATTTCTATGTATAGAGTAACAAACTCCATGTCCTATCTATCCCACATCCTCCCGAATATTGATGTCAGTGACGTCGGTTGCCTATTCAGCCACTTATTCAATACATTGCCCCCCCCTTCTTACGGACGGGTTGACAATGCCTGCTCCTCTGTAACTGTCATGTCTACTACTATAATGCTAAATTAATATGTCACTGCCCTTTTTCACCACGCCACAGTTTTAGAACTATTTTCAATGCATTTTATAGTATTACGGAATTCACGCTTGATTAACTGATAAAAATAAATTATTAGCTATAGGAATATTGTGATTAGTTTGCCTATTTCATTGGTATTGTATCAGAGAACTTGTGTGAGTTTCTACAATCCATCAAACCAATGTGTGTATAATGTTTAGAATACTGTTTAAATATTATTGCAGTTGTAACTTGCCCCCGGACAATAGCCCACTTGCAAGCAATAAAATTATGTTACCATTACTATTATTATTATTACTACTATTGCTATTATTACTATTATTAAAAGAGAAATGTCTTGTTTGTCTCGCAAAAGACTTTTACCGGCTACGAAACTAATGTCTCAAGTTAACGAAGGCTGCCTGAAACATCGTGTTTGGAAAAAATCAGTTATGTTATATTGCACCGACTCACAATCAACCTCCATCATCTCCCATTGACCCACTTAGCTATTCCGTTTTGATAGTTTGCCATCTATTCCGGCGTTCCGCGATTCCGCCTGTGGCACCCGAACTTTACGTCGCATTGGAATAATAAACACTACCGTTACTCAACCGTTACTCTATCACCGACCTGGTATTCCACCGACCACGCATCCACTAATCCGCTCTTCAACTAACTATTGATTCATTAAAACCATCGTTATGCGAAACGGGCCCTTAACTCCCTCTCTCCGTCCCACTTTCGCACTCGATACCCAACATTCCGCCTCCGCCCAAACGGCCCTCGTATCTCCACACTCTGCCACACACGGGCGCCGAAGGGCAGTCGCGCAGTCGTCACCTGTTTCCCCCCTCCGCCGCCGCCGCCGCTGGCCGCCGCGCCTCCCGCGCTTTGGGCGCCCGGGGCGCCTTTTTGCCGGGACACCTCCGATCCGCCGGCGGGCCGCGCCGCGCCGCGCCGCGCCGCTCGCTCGCTCGCGCCCGGTATTGACGGCGGCAGCGCGTGCGCGCGGGCGGGCCGGCGCCGGGCGGAGGTGAGGGCGCGGGCGGGGGCGGGGGTGGAGGACCCGCGACACCCCTCTCGTCGCTTCCCCTCCCCGCCCGTTCGCCCGCCGTCCCACCCGTTCACTCGCCACCGCCACGCAGTGGGCCGAACGACACGACGGGTGGACAGAAAAAAACCTTGATCTTTTTGCGTATCTTGGTGGTTGTTATTCCTTCGAAATATTGAGAGTAATGTTTTGAAAATTGATTTATATAAACGTTTAGTATATTTCTAGGAAAATGGTGTGCAGCTGCCAATATTTTTTCTTTGCAACTAAATATGCGTATCCGGTTGCAATTCGCTAATATAACTTATTTCATTTACATGATTTGTTGTTTCACATGTCTCCATTCAATGTTAGAGACTGAATCACAAACAATGCAATCAAATTTCTATTACTAAGCGTAAATTCTATTACTATATTAGTATCTTAGAATTTATTATTTTAGAATTTATTATTTCAACAAAATTTTACAATTAAAAAACAAAACATGAATAGTGTCTCTACTGTAAAAGAACACCCGAAGAGTGTACTTATTACCATAAATGTCGTACTTCTGCGAAAGTGGTAAGTGAGGTTCAAGTGAGTGATCAAAGGCAAAAAAATAGTTCTTGATAGAGAAAAGTCTGTGTTTAAGGACTTAAAATAAAGCTATCATTTTTTAATTCTTACATTTTTCTTAAATTACATCACATCGTAGTCAACCGATATTACATCACTAAACATTGTTATTAATATTAGTTTTGATAAAAATTTGTTGGTAAAAATGATTTCGATTAAAATATTTTTCTTGTGCACACATTTAATTCTACTTAGCATACTTATAATGAAAAAAGAAAGTTGCATGTGTTTTTGAAATTTAGAAGTTCCGAGTTCACATTCAATATTCCACAGAATCAGGGAAGCGACTGAAAAAGTATCTTCAACACAGGCAGGAAATTCAGTTGCATCAAGGAAATCAGTGTGCCCGGTCCCTCCTCGTCCACTAGTCTCCGCCGTCGCCGTATTTCCAATCCCGGTAAGTACGTCATCGGCTCTGTCCACCCCGTTGCCGTCTTCGCCTCACGTACGACGCGCCGTCGAGTGTAGGTCATCGATGCTTCTGGTATCGCGTTCTTTGAGAACGGATGATTGCGCTATTACGATTGATTGATTACCTCATATTTATGGGCTATATGATTGACTGATTATCTCATATTTATGGGCTATATGATTGATTGATTATCTCATATTTATGGGCACGACAACTGCTACGGACTTTGGCCCCGTAGGTGTAATGCATGTTTCTTCATGGGAGGTGGCAGTATTCTTCCTCTGCATGTTGGTGAGATCCGTCCCCAACTTACATGTCGGTTTGCTGGGTTTTCCCCGTCCACGTATCTCCCAACTGCGTGGCACCGCGCTAGCTGGGACAAGCTCTGATCTCCCGACTGATCTCCCGACAAGTATGGAAGTGGAATGGATGAAAGTGAATGTAAGTAAGGAGTGGTGGTAGGACAAGGAAGGGGACGGAAAGATCACGCGCGATCCATGGCTCGTTTGTTAGGGTTCTGCTGCGGCATTCGTCGGGTGTTTGTTGATTTGCCAGCACTGCTCAATACAGTCGCGAACATGCGACTTCTGGCGGCACGACTGAGAACGACGTGAAATACCGTGAGATATTCCATCGTGAAGATAAGACCCCCAAGCGCCATGAAATAAAACCCAAGTATAGTGTCGAAAATCCTGCCACCGTCGAGATTCGATCCCTAGGATCACTGCAGTGACATTAGTTGATGCCCTGAGCCACCTAAACCGGTTAATAGACTATTGGTGCGGGAAGAAAGAGGGCAGGCAGAGGGAAGAAAGAGGGCAGGTGACGCTAGAGTGAATAATGGGGAGACCATTTTCAAGATGACCTTCAATCGCCTAAATTTAATGTCACATTTTGGGTCTTCCACAAGTCAACGCAAGACGAAGGTCAAAAATTATTTTCTAGAAAACTCTTTCATTTTCCCCCAATTTTCAGAAAGTTTCCCGTGAAGGGAGTTTTCGTTGAGTTCAGATTGTCGATCCCACAAAGAAACGGCTGGGCCGCTCTTCCACTAGAGTCGCAATGCCTTTGAAAAGTTTGTGATGCTGACTTAGTAACAACTTGATGTTACAATTGAATTGTGAGAATTCACATGCAAAAACTCACAAACCGTCAGTCAATGGCTCACATCATTTCCTTATTACTATCCTAAATTCTAATTATCTTACAAACTTTTGAGCACCATTCATCCATTCAAAAGTGTAAGCAAATAAACTAATATGTCTTACCAAATCATTGCACGTCTAATATTCCGTACGTACTTCTCTCTGTACGTGATTTATTGATTGATGTGTACGGAGAACTGTCGTAGAAGTTAGTTCCGTGAGGGTAGTGGACATTTTCGAGCTTGGAAGCGTCAGTGTTACTTTCCCGCTCGATAATGAGATTCGGCGCAGACATACACTTCGGTATGTGCGTTGAGGGGAGGCATCTTACCCGTGCGTCATCGCACCAGCCGTGTCAAAGTACAAGCTTCTATCTGGACTCCCGACATGTGTGTGTGGGTAAATGTGTGTGTGTGTGTGTGTAAAGGGAGATGATAAGATAAGGAAGAAGAAAGAAAGTTCGCCCCTATTTGGGTGTGCACCGGCATTCCCCTGATATTGATCGGAGAAACCATGGAAAACTACCAATCAGAGCGGTGTGTCCCTAGAATTCTCTTCCAGAGGGAGGCTGAATTCAACCCATCAAAACCTGAATAACCTCCTTTTGCAGTGCTGACTGCTGCGAGACGTGCAGGAAGCATTCAATTGGGTTCTGGAAGGTGCCGACAGGGATGTGGAACCAAGCCGACTTCAGTGTCGTGGCCAGCTGCGCTAAGTTTCTCGGTTGCAGATCCATGGCGTGAACAGTCTGATCAAGATGGTCTCACAGATTCTCCATTAGGTCTAATCTGGGGAGTTTGGTAGCCTGGGGAGTATCGTAAACTCATCCTAGTGCTCTTCGAACCACGCATATACACAGCGGGCTGTGTGACACGTTTCGTTGTCCTGCTGGTAGTTGCCGTCCTGCTGAGGAAAAACGACTTGCATATAAGGATGAACATGGTTCTCAAGGATGGCTGCATCCTTCTATTTATTCATTATGTCTTCCAGAATGAAGAAATCACGCAATGAATACCACGAAAACATTCCCCATACCATCACGCTCCTTCCACCGGCCTGGACTCGTCCGGCGAGTGTTCCAGGGTGTTTGCGTTCAGACGTTTCACACCGTATTCGACAACGACAATTTGTCCGATGTAGCAGAAAATGCTATTCATGTGAAAAGGCCTCTTGTCGCCTCTCAGTGCGTTCAGTTGCGGTATGGGTGTTTTAATTCTTGCCTTCGTCGCCTATGAACAACCGCATGGATGCGAGAACCTGCATGGGTGACTGCTGCGGAGGCCCATACGCAGCAAAGTTCGTTAAACGGTTGTTGAGGAGACCCTGTTGGTTGCCCCTTGGTTCATCTGAGTGGTCAGTTGCTCTACAGATGCACGTCTGTCCGCCCGTATACATCTCTGCTGCCGTCGTTCTCCCCTGCCATCTATGACCTGTGGTGTGTCCCAATTGCCTGGGCGCGCCGGTTTTGGATTTCACCAGTTTGCCTTGCACGGTATAGTTTAACCGTTACGGCATGTGAACACTTTTTTTGGCAAATCAGAAATTTTGTGGTGGCACAAATTTGGCCGTATCAGAAATGCTTCCGCCCTTGGCCCGAAATACAATGATCATGCTCTTTTGGACGTCCAATAAATAGCTCCGTTTCTACATTGCGACAACTACTGCACTGTTTTCCGCTTCCACCCGAGACGTGATTTATACCCTCCACTGTTAGTGCTGCCATCTGCCATCTGTGAAGGGTTATTGCACGTTTATGTCGAACGTAGGCGGTGGTCACTTTAACGTGACTGGACTGTGTAGTTATTGCCGACAATCTGCCTCCTTCGCGACGGGAACCCTATGGCGCGTTCGAGGTTAAAAATGAACTACTACGGTCCCTTATGGCGACAGTGATGCCAAACGCGGCGCTTTTCTGCTGTACTGTATGAATCAAAAGTTACGCGCTCGATGGTGACTACGAATCCCGCAATGGAGCGGAGCGTTAGTTTAGCGTCAAGTAGTTTGTCTCGAACCTTTCCATTTCTATTAAAGCGCGTTTTCTTCCCTTTCCTCAAATCTAAAACTATTTATTTGAGACTCTGATACATAGGAAACGTTTCTGTTAAGCTTCTCATGTTCTTTATACGATGAAATGTCATAAAAATATTAATTTTAAAGGGTAACACTATTTCAATACAATATCCAAAATTCAAGGCAACTACATGCGGTTGCAAAAAGGCCAAGCCTCTTGTTTCTTTTTTAATAATAGATAAATAATAATTTTTTATTACCGAACAAAATATTTAAAATTCCTTTGACGAGAAAATAAGTTGGGCCCACGGAAACAAACTGATTTGATTCACGGGAAACCGAGCTGCCTCGCATCGGGAGAGCGGTCAGTTATCTCCCGGTTGGCATTGAGAACGAATCACATTCGAAATAGAATTATAGTTAAATAGTTATAAACATTAATAACCATTTGCTTTCCTCTCTACGGAACACTTAACCACTCCTGCGATTTACGGTTGATGGATCATACATTCTAAATTAAGTTCGCAAAGAAAAAGAAATTAAATTTAAAAAATTGTAAATTAAAAAATACCACAACCTAAAAACCAAAATGAAGAAAAGCAAACGAAATTACATTTAACTTCGATGGGATTAAAACCATAAAACTAGAAAAACAGAATACAAACGAACAAACACAGGTAAACAAACGAAATGCGAACTTTCTGAGCACAGTATGATATGGCAAACGAAGCCCATGGCATCATAGCTGTGGCTGATCCAACAGCTGAACGTATCCATTCCTATAAAAAGTAATACATTCTATAGATATTCACTCTTATTTGTGGCAAACATACTAATATTTGTCTGATATGGTAAATATACAAATATTTGTATGATGTATTCGAGGTATTGTTTTAGTAATATAATTATTGTTATGAAAAATTATGTTAACGAGGATTTAAAAGAGTTTTTAAATTTAAGAAACGGGGGTTAGGTTTATTTACCGGAAAAGCCCATAAGGCCCTGCACTTTATCCTTAATCTTGGACGCGCTACAGAATCTCCAGATCAGAGTCGATGCAGAGTTAGAAGCAATGCTGGTCTGAAAAAATGTAGGCGGCAAATCACTACAATTTTATTGCTCTTGGCAATACATAGTACAATCTGTGTTTTCTAGCATCAACAAGTTAGTGGCAAATAACTTAGAGAATAGCACGACATACGCTACCTTAACCTAGTTCATCATGATGTCATTCGACAAAATCAGTTAATGTAATATTCAAAGTGCATTCCCTTCCTTCAACTTTATGGTTGTTAACATAATTCAGTATGACATTGATATGAAAAGTTTTCTTCTGATATTTCAGTCGAACGAGAACGTTGAGACATTCGTAATCATTGTGCGAGATATGTAAATTTCTGTGAAAGGAATGCGCATTAACAGTGATTAGCAGAATTAATACCTGTTTAATGTAAGTTAATGTTTGATTTAATATTGCCACCGTGAACAAGCAATTATGAATTAACATACTTGAGTGAAATTGCATACTATTATGTCATTATTTGGTGTTAGTCATTTTCTCAACTGGAAGGTTGGTGGGACCATCACGCAAACAAGAAGTCTATGTTTTATTAATTTCTTGTTCCCAGGGAGGTGATCATATGGGGGTTTGGCATTGCTATTCTACTACATTGCTATTCTACTTGATAGAAAGCGTTAGGTGTGGTAATGAGGAGTGAATGAGGAGTTTTGATTGTTAATGAATTGGATGATGATCAGAAGGGATATATTGTGCACGAGAAGAGAATAACGTCATAATCAACAGTGAAAATCCGCAGGCTTTATTCCAGAACTCAAACTCGTAGCCTTCGGCTCTGTGTAGTTAGACAGTTCAAGTCCCTACGAGTCATGGCGTTAGCTGGTTGAAGAATATAGAAAATTGTTTCGTCAAACTAATGTCATGTATTGCGTTGTCGAATGGACTGCAAACAATTCCGTGAATAGGAGTATTTTCCGCGAACCATCCCACATGGTCTGCTGGCCGTCTGGACTCCCCGCCCCGCCCACTGGCCTCCACAGGCGGGCGGTCCGGCTGGGGCGCCTCGCCCGCGCCCCGCGCCCGCGCCCGCGCCTGCGCCGTCGCGCTCCCGCCTCCCGCTCGACGCGTCCGCCAGCGCCGAGCCGCCGCCTCCACCGTCGCCGCCTCCGCCGCTCCAGTCCGCGCCGACGGCCGCCCCGGGCGCTCTCCGCCGCTCGGTGTGCGCCTCTCCTCGCCTCGCCCACACACACACACACACACACGCACACACTCACACACACACGGCCCGCACGCCCGCGCAGTGCGCCGCGCGCCCGCGTGCGCCAGTTGAGTGGCACCCGCCCGCGCCGTGCCGTGCCGCGCCGCGCCTCGCCGCACCGCTACGCGCCGGGGGATGCGCGGCGTCCACGCCGCCCTCGCCACCTCGCGGACCGGCGCCGCCGGCAGCTGAATCCGCTCGCCAGCGCCAGCCCAGCGCCCGCCTGCCGCCCGGCGCTCCTCCTTCGCCACCGCGCGCGCTTCGGCGGCCACCGGCGCTCTCCTACGCACGTACGTACGGCTACGATTGATCGCGCCGCCGCCATCGCCACCGCCGTCGGCCGCCGCCCGCACGCCCGCTCGCCCGCTCGCCCGGCGCACCGCCCACGCAGCGCCCGACCAGGCGTGTACGGACGCCCCTCGCGGCCCGCGACCTAGAGTACGGGCCCACCGCCCGCCCTCTCCTCGCAGAGATCGAGACGCGCGGGGCACGAGTGAGCCCACGCACGCACATATGGGAGCGTGAGGACGTTCTTTGAGTACGCATGCTCCTTCGGGGAGGTTTAATCTTGATGCATGTATTATGAAAGGGTATACCACTGACTCAAGCTCCCCCTTTCTTTGTTATAATTTTATGAATCGGTATCATTGTGTGAGCCGGTATCAAGAAACATCACATTTTGTGTATATACATGAAACGGAAGGCTATTCGATTGCAAGAAAACGCCACGACCATGAAACAAACACGACATATGTTCGTTGACGTTATCTTATCGTGTTTGCTGTCTTCATCACCTCAGGAGGGATTTATCAGGCTTATGGGAACACACAAAATTCATAGCCAAGGAAATGAAAGCACTACATCCTATAAGTGAGCACTTAATGTTGAACGTTACAAAACTTTCATAAAGCAGAAATCAACGTTGTTCAGTTTTTGCAACCATGCTTAAGACCTTGTGGTGTACACCACTATAATAAAAATACTTTCCAGGAGCGAGTTGGAATGATAATTTCATTCCATCTCGAACAAAATTGCAATGCTCTGAATGTTCATGTACCTGAGATCACAGTTTTATTCTCATAGTTATATTTCGTGCATGCAGTGCAGTTAAACACGACTAGTTTTAGAACAGACAAATACTCTCTTATTTATGTTACTCAATGTTAAACAACATTGCTACAAATATTACGTTGGCAGCACTAACTATAGGATTTTACTCATATCATCTACCCCTAGACCTTCCTACTGTACTGGGAACAACTACGTTATTTCATTGTGCACTTCATGCACGTACTGTAACATAAATGATAAACAAAATATATCTCTTAACGATTGAATTGAAAATTTGTATCGCTTGAATTATCAAGCAATGAATAGTTGCTTTAATCAACACATGTATTTACTTAAAAATGATACACAAATATACACAAAGATGCTTTGGATTATTTATTGTCTTAAAGTAGAAATTCAACTCTTATTCTAGTTCGACACAATTTTCTGAAGAGCAATACCCGTTTAAACATCTGGTGTTATTCTTTTATGTTCATACATGAAATATTAATGTGACATTAAACGTTAATGGACATATTTGTTTTTCAACATTATACAGCATTGCCTTCCATAGAACTAATTAAATAAACCTAGATAACATGGCAAGTAACCCCTGTGTTTTTTACATCAAATTCAGACCCATACAATATCTCTCTCGGTTTAGAATGTATTCGTGTCGTCAGGTTCTCAGCAATATTCAAATCAGTTTCCCCATGAGGCCACTTCCACAGACGTATCCACGCATTCCCACGAGCCACGTTCTGTTTACCTTTCCCTCTGACGCGCGTACGCACCCACATAAACACTCAAACACAGCGAGTCCACGCGCCCCGCCCCCGCCCGCCCCACGCAAACGCACCTCTTCGATTTCGCTCGCAACGCCCACCTCTCCACGCGCGCCCTCCAACTGCGGATGTTCCGAGAGCCTTCGCGGAGAGCGCAATTACCCGAGCACGCTCGCACACGCCCACGCTCGCCGGCGAGGTTACACCCTCTTGGATGTGGCTCACGAGTGCTCGCTCGCCAGTTACGTGCACGCACAACCTCCTCGTCCACGATCGAAGGGTTGATTTCGTATTAACATTTTCATGGCATTCGTTTTCTACACATCCACGTATAAAACACACAAATGCTACCGCGTCCCATTAAGTATGCACGAGTACTGCATCCTCGTTCGATTTCCAAACATTAGGAATCAATATGTACGATTCACTTCTAGTTTACGTTAAAGTGAACGTAGACGTTATCAAATATCACCCTCAAAGGAGATCATCTCACTCAGGTGTCCACTCAGATTCGCTTTGCCCGGTTATCCCACCATTTCTGTTAAGTATTACTTTGCCTATTCACCACATTTCGCCCTGTCTAGCGTCGTCCTGTCTATCCTCGCGAACTGACCTGCCTCACCTAGACCTGTCTGGGATCGCCTCATTCCGACGCGCCTTGTCTGCGCTCGTCCTCTCACGCCTCAGCGCATCCCGCCAGGCTTCGCCTCGTCTCCCGTCGTTCCACATCGCATCGCCTCGTCTCGTCCCGGATCGAGTAACCTCGTCGCGTTTCGCCTTGCCTCGTCTCGGTCCGTTTCGACTCGTCCCGCCCCGGCTTCCTTCATCTTGCCTCTCTTCACCAACCCCGCTTTGTTCTGCCAGTTTCTCCTACCCTAGATCTCGTCTCAAGTCACATCATCCCACCTCCCTTCGTACCACCCGCTTCGCGCCCCGTCCCGCCTCGTCCTACCTCGCCTCGTTTCCTTCTATCCCGTCCCGCCACACAGCTTCGCATCTCGCGTTGTGGGAACGCAGCTGGAACAGCCACGGCCTCTTCGATCTCGCTCCGCGCGCGCTCGACTCCTCTCGCGCGCGCGGCGGGTGGAAATGGCGCCAAGGGAACATGGCTCCCAAGCAGCGGGTGGTGCCGCCAACCGCTGATCCGCCGCCCGGTGCACTGGCTGGCCGTCCCGCGCCGCGCGGGGAGCACGTGTGCAGGCGACGCCGCAACAGACGGCAGAGTAAACAGAGGGGGAGGGGCCGCCCAGACCGCGCTGGGGGCGCGCTGTTCCCGCGCGTTTTCATTGATTTTCCACCCTGCCCTTCCGTACGCACTCGGTTCAAGCGTCGAACGTTTCATGCTCGCGGATCTTATTTTTTCAAGTGAAGCTTCGCTAGGCACGGTAGGGCAAATCGGCCTGCATCAGACGCAAAGTGAAAAGCGTATTTCTCGCTTAATCCGCATTCGGAGACGGCTGCACTGCTGCGAGGAGAAAGCCAGGCAGCTCGGAGAACGTTTGGCGAACACATGGGGGAATATTTTGGAGGGAACAATTTAGGGGAACATTTTTGGGAAGCATTCTGGGAGGAAAATTTTTGGAAAAAATTTTTGGAGGAAACATTTGAGAGAATATCTGAAGGGGGAATATGTGAGAACATTTAGGGAATCAAAGAGGAACCTGGGATGAAAAAGTGTGGAAACATGTAAGGAACATACACTGGACTTACGGCATACAGGAATTTGTGACATTTGTGAAACCTAATTCCAAGAGGAAAATGGGCAAATGATTGTTGTTGGCCAAGGTTAATGATATCACTTATTTCATCCTCCTGTACTTTTTGGCATACACTATTAAAAAATTGTTGATAAAAAATTTGGACGAAATGTCATTAATTCCGAGTGGAGATTTAAACGACAATTTTAACTTAGACGAAACAAAAAGTTGAACACTGACAAAGATCTGTGCACAACCAGAAAAAACACTACCATCGTCGCCGTATTCTTGCAACATTTAGAAAAGTTACCCTTTTTTCTATAGCGTATACACTGTGTATCATACTTCCGTACAGTTTCCTGATAAGGAAAAAGTTCAAAATCATGAAATGTTATATAACTTCCGACGAAGAAGAGACATTTACTATGTCTTACCTAATTCCCAAATATTTAACCAAAGGCATATGGTACAGATCAAGCCCATTTGTTCTTGAGTTTTAACTAAAATTGTTCGATATGACCTACATTCTGAGCAAGGCAATCTAAAGTAGTAGGTTACTCACAAGACCAAAAATGATTTATTATCAACACATGTCTCTGAATGTCATTGTTCAAGAAGTATAGAGGAAAAAAGTAAATGTAGCGAAACTTCCTTTCATGAGAAAGCATCAAAGAAAATTGTTGAATGCAACGCTGTTGAAGAACGAAATCGAAAGAGAGGGTTATTCTACTCTCTCCCGCTTTAATGGTTCGTTCCATTCCTTTACGCATTCAGCCGATATCTTCCACCACCGTATTACAGTTGCCATCGCCACAAGGGTTCAGAAAATATTTAAGAGGGGGTCATATTTTAAAATTAAAGAGAACGTATTGTGTCAGTGCCCAAAATTGATAAAATTAATTTGATTATTATACTTAATTATGGATAATTTAACGAAATATTATTTAGATTCATAAAAATTATAAATTTTATGAGTAAATAAGGGAGTATAAACAATCGACAAAAACAATGAACAAGTGTTTAACATTTAAAGTTTAAAAAAAATTCAATAACCTCCAAATTTTACCAATAAATCGTTTAATTTTTCTGAGGAAATAATTTGAACTCTGTGTCAACGTCGAAGACTTTCAAGTTTAAATTTGTTTAGTATTAACTTTTGAAATAATTAATGTTTAATTATTTTTTAACACTTACAAAATTTGTATGATATTGAAGCATAGAGATTTCAGTACGACATTAAAGCAAAAAAGACATTTGATATCCATTTGATATCTAGACAAAAGACACAGAATATCCATTTCATTCTACATACTATTTTAAAGGAGGGCAAGGACCCCATATTTCCTTCTAGAGCAAGTCCCTTTGGATCGCTTTCAGCGTGAATCGATCCCCCACGCGCCCACCTTGCTTGTGGACAAGCCACTAATGTCACATAAATTCCCGATTCGCAGTAAATTCATTTAGGTCAATAAAGCGAAACCGCTCGCGTGGCCGTGAAAGGCCTCTCACGCACCCGCCAACGAGGGTGCGTGCGGGGGCGCACGCTTCGGCAAACGGAGTTGCGGGCAGGGGCGGGAGGGGGATTTGCTTGCGGGGTGCAAGTCGATTATGGGAGGAACGTGCTGAACGAAAAATACACGGAGTGGGAAGGTCACACGAATCGACGATTAGAGAGTGTTAGCGTATGCAAAAAGATTCTTTACGCTTAAATAAACTGAATTATACTAACAATATCGTTACGAAATAACGAATGATATGCCGTGCAGTTAGTGGTCACATTCATTCTTAATAAAATAGAAATGTTATAATTTATGTAAGTATTCTCACAATTTTAAATATTTTGGCGAGGTAATTTGGACGCCCAACCCTTAATTGAATTATTAAATTTTAAAAGGTCAAAATACTTTAAAATGTTTGGAAAAATTAAGTTTTTTGTAGATCCGTGTTCTCACGGGTTCAGTTCTCTGCCATAATATTTTTTTTTTTCGCTTGCAGAATCAACGATTACGACAGCGCCTAGGAGGAACGGCTAGAAATACGTTTCCAATCGGTCACTTTCACAATATGTTTTCTGAAGCAAACTCATATTCTACGAAGTATTAATTATTTCTAGACGCTTGTCTTCATGTCATCAATTCATGATAGATCAACTGTAAAAAATGTTCCGAATAATCTCCAGACAATTCCTTCCCCGAAATTTTTAATTTCCTTTATTCACCCTGACGATCTTAATTCTGTGAACCTCTTTCGAAATAATCGTAATTTCTAGACGAATGTATTCACAGTTTCAATTCACTGACATAACTTCTCGTAAGAAACGCGTCTCCCGGTTACAATAAATGCCAGATTTTCAGGAAGAAAACCTATGAATAAGTTTCAAAACTACTTCTTTCCATTTCACAGGTCTGTATTAATGCACAAGCAAGAGTTTAGGGCCCCCGGTGGTTAAGGACAACAATTATTTTTTAAACAAAGTTTTCTGTTTGTTCATATTAAAAATATGTAACATTAGATTGTTACGTTATAGACATTAAAGTTAATTTTCTTATATATTTTCCATTCCATATTAATATAATCCATATTATTAAGAATCCCTTGATTTGCTTACGCTTATGACCTCTTAAACATCGCGTTTTCCAAATTGCCCAGCCGTTCCGGGCCATGTATCTCAATGTGCCATTCGATGTCCGTCATCGCTCGGGGCGCAGAGAGGTGGCCATGCCGTGTGCGGGAGAAGCGAAGACCCTTTTACAGCCCTCGCGAACGATAACGCCCCGTGAGAAAGTCCCCGGGGCGCCGTCAGAACACGACTGGCCTTTTTGTGGCGACTGGCGACGACCCGGCGAGGGCCGCCGTCTTACATTACGAGCGTCGTCTCGAGGCCTACGGATCCCTTTAATAGCGAATGTCATCCCCTCGTGCAATTTCGCACGTTAGTGAATTTATTTTTGTAGTATTCGGGTGGGAATGTAATTTTTCTTTAATTTGATCACATTCGTTTTATTAAGTCCATTGACAAAATAGTTTATTTAAACATTTAGAAACAGTTTACCTATATTTTTCCAAGAGTAGCGACAGTGAACAAAAGGTTACAAATGGAAGACACACTCCGCTGAAAAACTCACAGTTCTTCATAAGAAACCATGAACTAGGCATAACATTTTTATACATTCTGACACAAATTCTAATCATTAGTGTGTCAGAATTATTTTGAATGGTTTTTTGGTATTTTAAGACAATTAGGGAGTTCTTTCGAACGATAATACGTACTCTATAGTGCATGCTTTGAGATTGTCCAAGAACGCCAGTATTATAAACAAATATCTCTGTTTGCAGATGTTTTTGTATTCACAGTACAATCCTACAATTCCTTTCGTATTTTCTCTAAAGTTTAACCCCCTAACAGTAGAATTTACTTCCAAATATCAATGTTATCGTGTCAAAATATAAGTACTACACAAAACAGTGCACGAGCTGCTCTGTTCTGACGCTAAGGTTGCAATAATTTCAAGTTGCTCTTACTTCAACAATCACTTGTGCACACGAATTCATGTCCAAAATGTTACGTTAAATTTCAAACGTTCAATGGTAAAAAATGCTGCACACTTGCAATAAATATGAATATAATAAAATAGAGAAAATCGATTTTCACATGTATTATGTCATTACACGGATATAACAGAACTCGTTAACACAAATACGAGAAATTCCAAACTAGGTTCATTGCAGGACATACCAAAACGCTTTGATGTGATATTTTCAACAAGATGTAACACGATCGGTTGCACATGACAGAATGAATCAAAGCTCACCGAAAGACGTCCGTCGTGATACGAACTCTCAGCAATCAATCATGGAAGGCGATGCTGTCAATCATCTGAAGCTCCTGAAAACATACGGGTTACAATTAATCATTAAATTACTCTTACACGATCCTCAATCAAGGCTTCAACTTTAATAAATAAATTGTTCCAAGTGACGTGCCCTCACTGAGCAGAATGAAATATGCTAGGGAGGTGGTGTCACGCGATCAATGCATTATACAGTCGCTGTACTGTGCAAGCTTTCTAAAGCAAATACCTCTATAATTTTACTGAGAAAAACGGAGTATCAAATCATTACATGGTGATAAGTTTTTTCGAGGTACATATTTTCCTTACTAGTTAATTTTTCTTTCGGATATAAATCGAAGATATATGCCATCGGAGAAGGTAAAATTGTAAAACTCTTAGAGAATTAGCAAGGAAAGCATATTTCAACTACCATCAAGTATATTTCAACTACCTCCATTTTTCACATAATTTTCAATTTAATTTCATCTCACATCCTAGAATTCGTAGACAAATCTGCCAACTGGTATTTTAGTATGAATACTCGACAGCACTCACAACACTACCTTGTTCTTCTCACCTCAGAAATATACAGAGAACCAATTTAATGATATTCCATACCAACCAAAGACATTATAAGTTTATTACAATATTGTTAACAGTATGATACTTTTCTTCATTACGTACAATGAGTACGTTCTATGCATGTACACAACTAAGGATTAAACTGCTTGATTAAATATTGTCCAAAACTGGAAAACACGTTAAAATAACATTATTAATTTGAAAGCTTCACTCGTATCCTCAAAATTTAAGTATTTTTAATTGCATTAATTTACCAAATACTTCTAGTGCACAAGTTGTAAATACAATATTAAAAGCTTTATTTATAAATGAAATGGATACAAAAGATACACAAACGAAACAATGGCTTTGTCGTAGCTAGTAAGGAGGAAATGACTATTTAAGTTCATTGAAAAAACAGTTTTTTGATGAGTAATATTATACGATTATACTTCGACATTCAGAGTTATGTTATGATGAAGTTTAACTCTTGTTACACAATTGATTGAAAATCATCTTTCCGGGATCGTAGCGAATGCGGGATGCGTAATCGTCCCTTATATGTTGTTCTATAACCTGCAAACACCATCACTGAGGAATAAATATGTTTATTTTCTCCATTTTTCCTATTAAATAAAGGAACAAAAATGTTCCATTCACCTTGAGATATTTTTTCACTGTGTCATTTTTAGTGTAATATGTGCTTCACTTTCATAAATCGTGTTTTTGTCAAATATTACATCTTTCTTTTATCGGTCAAAAACACAAGTATTCAATTACCCTAATCCCCTATATTTAATTCTGAATTAGGATATATAATGCTTTTACTACATTGTCATTCTAATAATCAAATAATATTTTAATGTAAAATGTTTTAATGAAATTATCATGGTATGAAAATATTTTTGAAAGTTCCACACATCAACTATTTACAGCGCACGCAATCTCATCTGAGAACTTGGCTAACAAAATTGTCTTCATCCCCTTTCGACAGTTGCTCGAATCGCTGTTAAGCGTCAAGTCTCGCTTCCGGGCTGTCGAGGGGCAGCAAAGCGGCCAGAGCGGGCGTGCGGGCGTCCCAGCGGGCGGGCGGGTGGGCGGTGGCGCGCGCGGGGGCGGGCGGGGTGCGTGGGAGGGCGGCGAGGCGTGCAAGGGGCGGCTGCCTGTTGCTAGGTCCGCACGCCCTCCCAAGTGGCGGCGCCCGCGGTCTGAGCGGCGCGGCGCGGCGCGGCGCGCGTAGAATGGTGGGCGGCGCGGGCGGCGCGCGACGCGGCGCGGGGCGAGTCCGCTGCTGCTGCTGACTGCGCCGCTGTCGGCGGGAGGCGGGGCCCGCGGGGCCGGCGGGGGCGGCGGCAGCGGCGGCGGCGGCGGCGGCGGCGGCGGCAGTGGGGTATGGATCGCGCGCGCGGCGGCGGCGCCGGCGGAGGCGGCGGCGGCCGCGGCGCCGGTCCCAGCACCGGCGGCTGCTGAGAGCCGCGCCGGCGGCCATGGGCCCCTCGTCGGAGGCGGCGGCGGCGGCGGCGCTGGACGCGGTGGTAGTGGAGGCGGTGGTGGTGGTGGTGGAGGAGGAGGAGGCGGCGGCGTGAGCGGACACCCCCGTGAACGGTCGCGCCGCGCGGCGCGGCCCCGCCAGCGCCAGCCATGTCGGACCCCGACAACTTCGACGATGAGGTAAGAGAGGAGGGCCGGCCGAGCCCGCCTCGGGCCACCCGGCGCCCGCGCCCGGCCGTGCGTCGGCCCGCCGGGCTGCGGCCTCCACACCGCCGCGCGCCCTAAGCAACGCATCGCTCCGGTGGTTTTCGACTGCGCCGCTCTAGCGATCGCTTAACGTGTGCTGGGCGGTACGGTATTGGTCAGAGAGGCAATAAACGTACAGATAAATCATTGCTCTTGCTTATTAAAAGGATGTCACGAGACTGGAATTAAACTTTCACATAAATTTCCTCCGGTAATTGCCAAATTGTTCTGTCGCTTTTTCACTTCGGGTGAGAGCCGTGAAGTGCAATATACTTCAGTTTTCTTCCGGCAGTAAAAACGTTTCATTAGAACTATACTCCTTTTATTGCGGATATATCTCCTTTACATTCTTAGGATTGCGACGCTGTAGACCAATAAAGGTTCTTGCAAGAATGAATGTATGTTTTACGATAGCAATGCAAGTTGAAAACCACTAGTAGCCTATTCAGCGAACGTGAAATATATATTTAAACTACTAATAATTTTTAAGTGATCCAGGAAGTTTGAATTATCGTTGTCGTTTTGAAATATCTATTTTTTTTGCTAACGCACTACAAGTTGAAAGTCCATTTCATCAATTTTTGACTGACTGTTTGTGGAAATACCTACTGTATTTTACCCTCTTATTTTATGCTTATTAAAAGTGTCCATGCATGCAAAATTCATTTATAAGGATTTTAAGGTTATATTTTTAACTTTTATTCAAAGACGTGATAATGATTTTCAATACTACATTGTACTAGTCCATCATATATGACCTAAAATACGAAATATTCCTATTATGTACTAGGAAGCTATTTTAATCTCCCTACAATTCTCAGTATCCGTAATAATAATGATATAACCTAAACGTTCTTTATTTAATAAAATGCTTCATCAAACTTCTCTGCGACAAATAGCATGCAAAACGCGAATGGTGCTACTGTAGAAAAGTGGTTTCAATTTTCTTTCACGTTCGCTGTCTACAGCTTTGCCTAGTGCACTTGTTGGCACTTGTGGAAGTGCACGCACCGACCAGCAGAGCTGGTGTCTCTTCTACGGTCTCTCTCGAGGTACAAAAGGCCTGCAATTAAAAAAATAAAATGTTTCATACGGCAAGATTTTTATGAAGGCACCGTCATCCGGTGACTATTCGTAATTTATGATTGGAATGGACGATTTTTGTCATCTGTTCTGCGTAAATGATTAATTATGTTAAAAATTGAATTAACAGTTTTTTTTGTAATGATAATCACAACTTGCCTTTCTGATATAGAAAGGCCTAGTAAGAAGATATTACGCAATATCAGACTTGGTTTTAACAATACAATCGCCTGATGTCAGAAAAGTCTTTAGAGCTATATCAACCCAATTCTGTTCTTTGAAACTAAATTGTATGTTGATACAAAGACGACAATACTATCCTTTACGTAACAACATTGCGTCACTTCTTTTATGAACCTCGGTTCTCAAGATCGCCGGCCAAGAAAAGGATGCCTCTTGGTATTCTCTTGTGCAATTCAAACTTTTATGCTGCTTTCATCGGAAGGACACATTTATATTCCCAGACCTTCCACGTCGTTTCCCTCTCCAGCGGTTTCTTATTCATGCTTTCTAGAGTTACCGAGGCTACAGCCTCAACAATTTTCGAGCTAAGTCTTTGCGAGACCGCTCCATTCACTATCGCTTTTGCTGAGAAGAAAATACTAACACTTGACAAAATTATGTGCTGACAAAAAGGGATGTGTGTGGAAAGAGAGAATATGTACGAGAGGAGACGAATGTGTGAGTGCAAGAAAGAAGAGCCAGAAGGAAGAGAACAAAAATAAGAATAAAGAGAGAGTGAGAGCGAGTGTGCAATAAATGTAGATACAATGCTATTTTGAAGCCATTAATGAATTCTCTCCTTAAACAGAAAAATGTTATTACTTACTTGAAAATATCTGAGTATATCTATTTTTTTTAATTTGAAATTATTCATTATTTGAATTATTAAAATTGTTCATTATTTGAAAAAGAATCGATATTGATGAACAAACAACAAAATCATCCAGCTCCAAATTATTGTAGTTGGAGAAGAGCAGACATAACTCTGAAATAATACGCTGCTGATAAACAAATTGACACTTGAAGGGCTCGTACGGACCAAGAGGCTATCCCATATTAATTAGAACCGATATATTGAGGGTTTTACTAGAACTTTCTTAATATAGTTCAGTATACTTTTAAACACAGTTCACTTACATATAAGTCCATATTGGATTTAAATAACATATTATACTCTAAAAGAATAATATTTGAAGTTATATTTAATGCGAATATCACAATTTCCCAAAAATGTGTGATAGCCCCTTGTTATTCTGAGCCCTTCATTTCTTTCTTAAAGAAGAGTATTTTAAATTATAAATGCTTATTTAAATATAAAAGAGGAGTGAGTGGAATATATCCATGAAGCTGGTGCCTTCAGGCAAACAGAAAATTATATAGTTTGGTGTCTGTGGTGTTACCTATACTGACTATTTCTGTGTTTAAATAGTAGGTGCTTGTTAATATTGTCAGTGTTAGTTCTCTACAAATCTGCTCGTTAGATATGAACCATGACATAATTCTGTAGGTTTCGTTTTTAATCGTTAATATTTATTGTATCTGTGACGCGACAACATTACTTCAAATTAGACAAACGTATCTTTAAAACTCATATATTTGTTAAACATTAAAAATACACTCCCAAGAGTGAGAAATTATTTTTAATAGAATGAATTTGTTCACATTTTCATATTTTTTATTTGTTATTCGTTGTTATTCGTTCTCCAGATTAATATTTGCTATCCGAAATGTTCCCAGTTATTTTACGGAGATCTAGACTTAACATCTCCATAAAATTGAAGTAATTGTGATATAAGCTTTTTATTGGTGCAGAAGATATGCTCATTTCAGCCTGGGCACACTTTGATGACATTCAACAGAATTTATGACAATACATCTCCTTCGCATTGAGTTGCTTATTTCGTCTAAACCTTCTGGTTAATCCTGCAAGCATTGGTTTCGTATTCCAAATTTTATATATATATATATATATATATATATATATATATATATATATATATATATATATATATATATATATACTTTTGAATATGTTTATACCCGAAAAAGTACGAGTTTTCTTGAGTTAAAGAAAAAGGAAGGTAGAGAAAATCGTTGTGAAAAATCATCGTTCTTGCCCGTAGTTGTCAGAGTGTTGTTATACTCGTAGGAGTATGAAGTTGTCTTTGTTCTGTAAGCGACATTTGAAAAAGCGCACTTCATTATCGTTTTAATTTTTACCTTTCTTCGTTAGTCATACCTACCTGAATATGACTTTAAATAAGCTTTCTGACTTTTCATATTTCGAAAATAATCAAGAACACCTAGATTTAAAAGTTGCCAAACTTAATGCATTGCATTATGTTGAATGTATTCGATATCAGTTTTGTTTATGAACTCATATAATCAGATTTTAAAGAGCTTTGAACGATAACATTTGCTTAATAAGTTGTTTCAAAATCTGATTGTGTTTGTTTCTAAGTGACGACATTCAATGATATTAAAATTGAGTAGAGATTAGAATCAAATTCAACTTTTACACTTTAATGAATCAGTAATTTTATGTTTCGAGTTACAATTATATTAAAGTTATCAGGAATTATATTCTAATTATAAGAATAAGTTATGACAATTTTACTATGGTAATTTCTATGATTATATGCGGGATGGCTGAGTTTTGTTGGATGCCATCAACTTTTAGAGCGCTACTACTACACGGAGAGAAATGTTGTAGTAGAATGTACTAAATATGTTTAGTACGCGATCGTTTTGTAAATAAAATTATTCGTTTGGTAAGATTCTAAACATGATTTAGTTTTGTTTTGTAAATCAGACAATTCATAATCGTAAATGAAAAACATAATTGTCAGTGATACTATACTTATCTCGTAGATAAAATCATTTGGTGAGATCTACGTTTCATGTCGTCACACTTAAACACTGTTTAGTAAGCACTGTTTACTAAACACTGTTTAGTAAGCTCGCGTTCTCAACAACCTGACCAATTCGAATGGTTATAGAGCCCGTTTGAAGAGTGAGAATTCAACGATGTATATAGTATTATACGCTTTATAAATGGCGTATTTTAGTAGTTTTCAATAATTATGTTATATTCTAAACTAGTGGTAGAAATACCGTCGATAGCCTAACGCCGGCAGCCTGCGTCCATAACTACTCTGCTTGGCTAGGTAACGATCGTCAACGCAACGATTCGTTTAGTTTTCACCACTAGATGCCATTCGTCACGGGATACGACCTGTTTAGTAAACATTACTATACGTGTATTAGTGTGTTTAACTAAACAGCATTTTCGTGAACGTGACTGAGCACTTTGTTCTACCAAAATACGTGATTAACTGTATGAAATAATCATTTCTCTCCGTGTAGAGCGTTTTGTTATATTCGTATAAAGTTGCTCGTCTTTGTTCTGGCCTTTGATGAAGCGCACTTCATTATCGTTTTTATTTTTTACATTTCTTCGTTTAGAACATGCATACCTAAATATGACTTCTGCGGTAAGAGTTCTTCTGGCAAATATTCGCCATTTTTTGGAGAAAATTTGCCGTTTTCTGGCGCACGATTAGATTAACTTTCTCTTCTTACGAAGTATTTGTGGGCGTTCAAGAAAACAAAAAATATTGGGCCTAAGTGGATTATTTCATTCCTCAGAAGATTGTAGATGATATTTCTTTAGTTCATAGAAAATACAACTGGAACTGACAGATTGTCGTAACTTCAGGAACAGCGTAAAGCATTGAGCGCTGGGTCTAGTTACTCAGCATTACTCAACAAACTGTTAGCTGAACGCTGTCAGAAAGCGATGAGAGAAGCTTTGGGTACAATGCACTCACATCGGCAGTTCGTGTTGGTCTAAACGCTGAAAGGAAACAGCGCTACTTCATTTTGCTGCTTCTATGATCTTCTTCTGTGACTATGAAAATTATTTCTTCTAGTATACTCCTGTAAATATATTAGCCAAATTCATGTTCCATTGATATTTTATTTTTCTGTAAGATAGTAATATTTTTAAGAAATATAAAGATGAAATATTAATACCAAAATACTATTGTAATTATTACTAATTTTCGGTTTACATATTGAAACGTAAAGAAATAATGTTATCGAATTATTGATCTTCTTGAGTCATTGTGAATTTAATGAATTCATCAGCAACGTACTTCTTTTCCGTATTTTCTACTTATATACTTTATTTTAACTTACTAGAAAATGCGTGCTCTTTAAAGTAAATGGTGTCTACTTGTCAGATGAGTCTTCTCTGGAAGACTACACAAGTAGATCCTCTTGTGACCACACTAAGCATTTGGCAGATGGTTTTCTTCAGCAAGCCATCCGGAGGAGATGGAAAGATGCTAACTACCAGACCTACAGCAATCCAGTCCAGATATTAAGCTAAAAATAGCATAGAATCTATTTTCTTCGCCATTCTTCCAACCAAGAGCTGGTTAGCCGCCAGAAATTAAGAATCTTGAAAATACAGATAGCATGAATTGACCAAGGCAATGAATAAATTTCACTCGCGTGGTCGCCGGACGCAGCTGCCGAATGCCGGTGTTCGGCCAACAAACACAATGAGCAGCGCGTCGCAGGCGATACGGTACCTCCGTGATACGAATAACTGCTACCTATGGACCACTGCGGTGCCGCACTTCTTCTCCTCCTGCCTTTCCTCCTCCTCTTTTCCTTCCTCCTCCTCCTCCACCTCTTTTCCTTCCTCCTCCACCTCTTTTCCTTCCTCCTCCTCCTCCTCTTTTCCTTCCTCCTCCTCCTCTTTTCCTTCCTCCTCCTCCTCTTTTCCTTCCTCCTCCTCCTCTTTTCCTTCCTCCTCCTCTTTTTCTTCCTTCCTCCTCCACCTCGTTTCCTTCCTCCTCCTCCACCTCGTTTCCTTCCTCCTCCTCCACTTCTTTTCCTTCCTCCTCCTCCACCTCTTTTCCATCCTCCTCTTCCACCTCTTTTCCTTCCTTCACCTCCACCTCTTTTCCTTCCTCTTCCTCCACCTCTTTTCCTCCTCCTCTTGCTTTTCCTCTTCGTCTTTCTTCCCGTGCTTTTTCTCTTCCTCTTTCTGGTTTTCCTATTCCTCGTATTCTCATTTTCCTTCACTTCCTTCTATTTTCATTCGCCTTCTCTTACATTTCTTTCTCCACATTCTCATTCTTTCTCTCATTTCCCTCTTTCCCTCCTCCTCTTTCTTATCTTTCCTTCCTCCTCTTCCTTCTTTCACTTCTTCTCATTCTCCTTCCCCTCAATCCTCCTCTTTCTCATCTTTCCCCTCCTACGTCCCTGCCCCTCCGGCGCCCGCCCACGCCTGTAAACACAAGTCTCATCCGCCCCCGCATCGCGCCGCGGTGGCGCGCGCCGTCCGGCCGCGGGCGTGGCGGTTTTAGCTTTGCGACGAGCACACACGCGCTCTGTTTACCCATACCGTTACGTATGATGTCCAGAAGCGCGCTAAATGCCTCGTGTACACGACAGACCGAGCTCCGTCGCGACACAGTCCTTCAGGTATCGTTTTGCCGCTGGGAGACACTCTCCGAACACTTGCTAAATATGCATTTTATGTGGATCTAATTAACTAGTGGAAGAGTTAAATAAAATAGGTAAGGAAAAGTAAAATAAAGGCAAGTTGCAAAATAACTGTATAAATATTAACCTGCGAATTAATGGTTCAAATGTAAACAAACGTGGTAAGGGAATAGATAATGAACATTTCAGTATCAGATTGACAACACTTTTCGAAATATTTTTTTTCTCATTGATTGTTTTTAATGCAGAATAGTTTAACAGAATAATGTTGCAATACCATTACTCGGAAGTATTAACGGGTTTTGAAATGAGTAAAACAATATCTATTTATTAAATATGATAATATTTACATGTTCTATCTAAAAATGACGTATCGAATTTATGCAGAGTGGTATACTAATATACCACACGAAAAAAATTGTTGCGAGTTGGGCATTTTTAGTTTTGGAATATTTAGTGTTATCATGTAATGAAACCATATGTTTTATGCTTACCAATATTTTAAACACGCATAAACATACTTCAAACTTTAATCCTAATACGCATGAAAGTGATATAATCTAAATCCGGAAGAAAGAGTTCAAGATAAGAGCAAAACGATCAACATTTCTTCAATCCCCTCTCACTGAGAAGTAATTTGAAAACAATAAGACGAAACGCTTCCGTAAAATCACGCAGTGGAAAGCAACACAGAGGTGGAATCCACGAAGCCTGCGGATACTGGGACCTGCGGGAGACTGAGGACAATAAACCGGCGATAAGCGACGAGCGTCGAGCGTCAAGCGTCGAGAGGTCGAGAGGCACTTTACGCGCTTCTCATTAAACTCTGCTTGAGAAGGCGCTTTGAGAGGCGGCCGCGGGTTTTATTAGTCGACTTCACTTTGAACCGCCGAAACAAACGTTTTCATTCAATCTCCTGCGCCTCCCGCCGCCGAGGCGCGCGGCGCGGGACGCCAGCTGCTTCCTGTGCTCTTCGGAGAGGCGCGTCCTCCTCGCCTGGTTTACTCTGCTCCAGGTGTAGAGCGCGCCCACAACACTCTACCAGTTATAAAGGATAATGCCGAAAACCTTTTTATGTTATCCATCTCATAATAATGTTGTGATCCTAATTTCTGTATTTTTTGTTTTTTATTTTTCATCTTTTCTAAAAATAATTGGTTTCACATATTCTGGAGAAATATCCCGAAAAAACATAAAAGGGCGAAGCGAGAAAGAAATATTCCCTCTTGTGTAGATACCAGTCATGAAATTCCTGAAATTAAGAGTTAAGTATGATACTCAACGTAAAATATCTGTGAATCATATATTTGTTACATTCATTTTCTTTTATGTTGCAAAATATATTAAACTTCACATCCTTTTCCTGTGTATTAGAGATCAAGTAATTGAACTTCCTTTTCTAACCTCAAATTTTTAGACATTTTTAAGGTTTCATCAAATTTTACTTTGCATAGTGAGCTTGACCGAATTTACGTACTGTACAATAACGCAGTTATCCAGACTTAGTTTGTCGGGGGTTAGTTTGTCGACACTAGTTAAAGTGTTACTTGAAAAGCTTATATTAATCGTCATGACAACAAATTCTTAATATGCTGCATTAGAAGCTCAGAATGCGATGATTCATTGCATAAAATAATTTTATTACTTCCAATAAAAGCAGTTAGTAATTAAAACAGCATTTTGTTCATGAAGTGGGTGGATGTGCTATTTTATCTTCAAAAAATAATACATCTTCAGAATATCTCAGAATGAATGTTATGAACAGAAAACATTTCTGTGGCACGTTGGTGGTTGAAGAGAATATTTTTGCCAATAAACTTGTGGAAATCTCATATAATAGTGTTCCGCATGTGACATTTCCCCCTGATTGGTAGTCATCGTGCGCTGATGTTTGGTACGTTTACATCTTTCGCAGAGATTTTATGTGCCCGAAAAACAAGTGCAGAATGAGTAGCTTACCAGTCAGATACTAATATCACATATATGTAATTTCGTTGTATATTTCCCATCACATTCTTACTGGCAAAATGTGATTATCTTGTAGTTTTATCCCAATTTCTAAAAGAGATGTTAGATAATTCTGATGCACTTTTCCTATGACAGAAAAACACTTTTCTCAGCGCTATGTTAAAAATGCAAAATGTTTGAGAACATCAATTAATTAAAATCATATTTATTTCCTGTAATCTGTACCGACTTGATTCATCGCTCAGTATTTTCAAGACTGATGGGCTCTCCGTTCAATTCCATTAACGTTAACCACATACTGCTTACGCAACCAGACCACACATGCGACCGCAATATAAACGGGCTCGTATGTTACATTTTCCAATACATTGCAAATTGCTTACTTTGATCCGGTCCCCTCGGTCACTGTCATGAATAGTCGTGTACTCACAGACTAATTGAAGCCGGCGCGGAAAAGTTCTAGGGAAACACAAAATGTTTCTTCATGAAACATCTTCTCCCGTTCCAGCTCGTTTTCACATTATTGCGTCAACATGGTTTAAAAATAGAATAATAGTCCGGATCTATTCAACAATGAAAACTTTATTTTACATACCAGGAAAATACGTGGGCGTCTGTGGCATGCCCTACGAATTAATAAGGGATTTTGATATGACAACTGAGACATGCCCTACGAGTTGTAGGACGTGTCACATTACATTCTGATACGAGCTAGTAGCCATTATTCTCGTGGCATCTCTGACATGCCGTACGAGCTGTAGGAGGTGTATTATACTCGTTGCTTACAAGGGCAAAGGGCTCATGTACAATATCCCTGTAGCGGCATCCTTCTCGCCTGCGGGTGCGATGGCCTCACCGGCCTGCATCCATTGTCCAAGGCCCATGAGTAGGCCAGGGAAGGCACTGAACGAGGGGGCGACGGTGATGGCGGCGGAGGATTTTCCTTTACAGGGAGCACTGGCCGGCAAACCCCTTGACTTCGGTGCGTTCTTCGGACAGTGTCCGTCGCGCACAGACAGGAGCGATGGCGATCGCGGAGAAGGGAGGTGATAACGCGCCTCACACGCACGGTTCATAGAGCAATCGCGCTTACTGATCGGTACTCCAGTCCGGGGCGGACTCCTAACTGCACTCACTTCGTGCTTATTTACGAGCTACTTGGCCCTGTACCCGCGGCGGAGCGTCTGGTTTAATGGCGTTGGCAGACGATATGCCGGGGAGCGCTCAGATTTCGCGTGAATGGCGGCCGCGGCTAGCACGCGCGGGTCGCGAACGGCGACGGTGGCATCGGCACTCACGGGCGCTGGCCGCAGAGTCGCGGGACCCAGTCTCTGCTGCTCCCTTCCCCCCTCACCAACGTCACTCGCTCCTTGCCGAAAATTCAGTGAGCGAGCGGTTTTTTCGTCTCCCGACTCGGTGGTTCCCGTGGTCACGTGAAGCGCGACGTGAGCCTCGCCGCTGACGTGAGTGTGACGTGAGCCGTTTCGTCACCCGAGATAATACCTTCTTTCTCCGCTACGTGAAAGGAGCCTAGTGAAATTTGCGTGGTCAGACGGAAGAGCGGGCCTGATTGCCCGAGTCTCGCCACGTAAAATAAGGCACTAACACTAACACAACACACACACAGCCCCCTATCATTGGCGTAGGATATGCGGGTGGGAAAGCCATCGCTCAATGGCAGCTTACAAATTTTGATTTCGATCTGAAATTCGGAGGTGGCCGGAGAAAGGTAGACCTTCCGAGCGACGCTGCATTCTGTGTCCGTCCGTAGCTGGCGTTGGCGAAGGAGACGCTACCCTTGTATACTAATGCGTTGTAAACCACGTTGCTCCCTTAAAAGTACAAGATTCCTAGCTGACTTTGCGAACGCCGTCTCCCATGTTTAAAAAAAATTTCATTCGCGGCGGCAAATCGGAGACGGTCGCATTATAATATAAACATATTTTTGAAAATGTGCAGAAAGAGAACGTAACCAAGTTAAACTATGTTGATAAAGCAAATTTTGAACATGTAACATGCATTACAAAAAGTATTGTATTGTTGACAAAATGAAATATGAAAAACTACATTGAAAAACGAAAATAGGAAAATAAACCCTTTCACGCAATGCTGTAATCCTAGAGGAATGCACTGTTTCGGAAATTAGAAAAGATTATCTTCATGAAGTTAACATTATCTCATCTGGGAACTTAATCTTTAAAAGACCCAGACACCAACTACTGAAAGATAAAGAAGAGAAATTTGTGTATTGCTAACTACTTTTTGTACGTATACTACTATGTCTCGTGTCCCTTTGTAGATCAATCTTTAACTTCTCTTCCACAAGTAGTCGGTCATGTTCGACATACCTAGAATTACTCCACTTCAGTACGCGGAAACGCACGAGACATTTCCTTATTTGAATCTTAGAAAGTACTTGACTGTATAATGACTCTGTGAGTACGTGAAAACAGAAGGGCGATTTCCAACGAAAATACATTATTACGACTTCTGCTTTGATAGCTCTCCCAATAAAATCTTTATATACAACCAACATCACTTCTACTCAGTTTGCTGCTTGTTATTCATTTACGAGTCACTTATCTCACGGGAAGTTTGTTTCATTTTTTGTTGCCAGACTCACTTCCAGATAATGAGACAAATATTTTCATTCACTTTCGAAGCGTTAAAACGACGGCACCAGTTCCACGTAGTAGTGCGTTCCACCCTCTTGTTCATCTGGCAACTTTAAGCCAAGCGTCTTTACTTCCGCTCGCAACTTATAACGAGCAGTAGCCGCAACATGCCAGCTCTTAAATAACTTGCAGCGAAGTTTATTTTGCACAGCTGCAGTCTCCAAGCTCTGGATTGTGTGAGTTCTGTCAAACAGTCGCTTTCACTAGAGAACTACATCTTTGTCATAAATGTTCCATCTTGTAATTTTAAACTGCTCACTTGCGTGAACTCTTTTGTTGTTATTTGCTTGTGTTGGAGAAATAATATACGTAATACTGCTGCAAAAATCAAACTCCAGAATACACGAACACAGAATACACAATGCGTTTTAGTGTTTATCTAATTAATAATAATAATAAATACTAGTCTATTGCTAGAATTCGTATGAGCCAATAAAGACTACGTTTATTTCAATTCGTAGAATGTTTGCTCTTTCTTTTCTTTCACAAAATAGTTCATTATTTCCCTTGTTTATTCTTTTTCATTTTGTTTCAGACAGAACTAAGGGAACACAACGTTCCACGTTGTTTGCTCTTCGTCGAAAACCCTTTCATTATCATTCTTGCTTTTCTCAGCTCTTTTCTGGGCATACCATTTTGTTCTTCGTTTCTCTTCAGTCAAAATACTCACATCGAAAATTTTTGTTCTGAATTCTCGTGTTTCGAATGTACTTTTTGAGGCACCATATATTTCCAAATCTGTACGGATTTCTTCATCCAACGTAACTTGCGGGAAGACTTTTTCGGGAGACAACGACGTCCAGTTCACACTCTGATTCCTGGGGCCTTTCGTAGGTATGTGAATGTCAAGAAGCATAAGATCACTTGATCTCATCTGTTCTCGAAACGGAATAATCGAAGTAAAGGCATATCTGTAGCAGAGCAAGTAGTCCTGGGGTCAGCTAGCGCCAGCTATGAAAATTTAGCAAGTGTCTCAGCCAAAGATTAGGTAAAGACTGCACAGAATTCAGGCAGGACTGCTTCTGCATTGAGCAACTTCCTGCGCTGCGTCTGTTTCCGTGTTAATTGGATACCCAGAACTCCAGGGCATACCGCCTAACTTAGTTTCTGACGATCTAGCTCAGTTGCATCACAATGATTCTTTAACTTTCATTAAAATTATTATTATTATTATTATTATTATTATTATTATTATTATTATATTATTTCTCTAATTCACAATTAAATATGTTTGAGTCAATTGATTATAAGTCTATACCGACTTGCAACCAGCTAGAAAGCTAGATACAGAGACTTTCGTTGCCTCTACAACACTGTGTGCAAAATGTGAGCTGTTCTAAACAAAGCAATGTCTTGCATTTCCCAGTGTTTTGAATTACCTGGGAGTTTAGTCACATTCTTACACAAATTTTGAGGAAGATATCGCAGAGCTCCGATAACTATCTAGACGACCTATCTTTTACGCCTCATATTCGGCTGACATCGATTTCGAAATTTTTGTATTTAAGACGTTCCTCGGTATCCTTGGTTACGACATTTTGATCGCATGGCACAGCAACATCTGCAAGTAGACACGATTTTTTCTGCCAATCCGACAAACATAAATATTCTGTTTGTTCCGATATCGTGCGATCCGTTTGAATTTGTTGGTCCTACAATATCGTAAAAGGTCCAACAGACATTACCGGATTTTGGGGATTCTTCGTACTACATGGGGCATGTGTTTGGAACTTTGAGGTCGGTACGGATCTGCCAGGGTAGGTAACTACGCACCCTGTCGTGTCGTTTCAAATATTTGGTCTTTGCTAGAATTGGACAAGCTGAGACAATATGATCAATTGTTTCTACTTGTTCCTGGCAAATGCCATTTTTATCGTCTTGGGCAGCTGTTACAAGTGCTTCCGATTTGGGGTTCAATCTTCTCATTTTAAGCCACATGAATGTTTGATCTTTATTAATCTGCACCTTGTCCATTCTTTTTAGACATTGTCCATGGAGTGGTTTGTCTCTCCACGATTTCTTTTATTTTTTTGGTTTCTCACATTCAATGTTTAGTAGCATCAGAAGTTCAGTACCTCTGTTATTGTGCGTGTCTTGCATTCTCTTGTTCGCAATGCTTCTTGCTACACTAACAATGCCTCCGATTCCCATTCTTCGGTCAGACTTCATGATCTGCCTCATTAGTGGGTCATCTTGATGGCTGACTACATAGTTTCCCATCCCGACTATTGCATTCAAAAGCTTTACATTTTTAAGCCTCTTCCTCCTTCCTTACATGACACAAAGTCTAAGTACATCAGCTCAAGGATGGGCGACATGATAAATTGTAAGCAGTTTTCTGCTTTTTGGATCCATGATTCGAATTTCTTCTTCAGTTCAGTCCACAAGAACGAAACTTTATTCGGCTACAGGCACCGCTAAACTACCTATTGCAAATATTTTATTCCTGGAGTTCCGAACAGACTGCAGGACAAGTCTCACTCTTCTACAATGCTACCTGCGAATTCTCTCTTTCATTGTGTCGTTCGAGATGTTCCACATTCTTCAATACCCAGATATTTGTTTTTTTCTGGTTCGAGATCTTGAATCACAGTGTGCATATCAACTTCAATGTTCTCTGTCGTTGTCACTTTGCCTCTCTTTAAGTTGATTTTTGTACATCTGTCAAGACCAAATTTCATGCAGATGTCATTGCTAAAATAAATGATGACAGCATTTGAGAAAGAATTGCTTCATTCTTAGCAAGCACTTTAAGATCATCCATGTAAAACTGGCCTTTACCCTGGATACTGGACTTTATGGATACTGGCCTTTCATCACCATGGAGCTTGTAACCAAAGTCAGTCTGCGACAACTGGCTAGATAGTGGGATCAAACTAATGCAAAACAGCATAGGGGGTAGCGAATCTCCTGTTATTTTCTGCTATTAATTTCTTAATCCAATAAATCTGGACCTTATCAAACCCGGGGAAACTACAGTTTCCCATGTTCTTAATTGCTTGGAAGATGTCCTCTTCCGAGAATTCGCGAACATTTTTCACTGCTTCCACAGAGTCCATCGGCATCATCAACTTCAGACTGGAGCCAAGATGCATCTTTGTTGTAGGATCTGCTTTCTTCCAGGATTCTTGCCTAAAATGTTTCAACGCCATATTTTGAAAGAGGGCAGCATTGCCGTTCTGTTTCATTACAGCCCTGAAGAAGATCGTGACATGGCGGTCGACACGTCGGCACCTCAGCCTGCGACGCGGCGTTACCCGGACAGCCCAGATCATGACTGTGGCCGCGGAAGCCTACGACATCATTTTCATTCGGTTTTTGAGACAGACTACGATAGAATCTCTTCGTGTCTGTTTCAAACAACCTATTTTGCGCACGAATAAATTCTCTATGTTTATAACGTCAAATTCTTTGACACCATGCTTGGATTTTCCCTTTTAGCGTCTCAAACTACCATTTTCAATTTGGTATTTTTGTTCAACATTAACTATTTTTCGTTGAACCTTAGCGGTGTGCGTTGATTTAGAAGGTGGCCTCGGATAAGAGTAATATTTCACACCGAATGTCGGCTAACCGTTTCATAATTGTTTTCGCCCATGGGAGCACTGAGCTGCTGTGGGGGCCCTCAGTGCTCTCGGCTGGCCTCAAAATTATCTGAGATAGCAGATATACAGTTGCATACACGATGTGATTGATTTCAGTAACATCTAGATCTCTACGAGATGTCTATACAACCTCATTTAAGACAGAATTTGCTATCTCCATCACTCTTGGCTTTAGTATTTTCGAAAATTCTTCTCAACGGTGGACGAGACGCGAATGAAAGTAGACGAACTCATTCTATCTCGCGTTGAAGGAGATTTTGCATCATGGTCTTATTGAGTGATTGATATCCAGATGAATGTTCACTATTGATGGAAGTTTCACTGGGAAGAGATGAGCTTTCGAGAGAAGCATCGTTTTTAGGAATAGTAGACGGTTGTAAATGCTCGTCATGTGGATAGTTTGATTGAAGAACATAGTCCGCATTTCTCTGAATGTCTGCAAGTTTTTCTGCTGTGAATTTTCCACTACTGAGTATGTAACTTCTTTGACTGGCAAGCTTCCTTGAATCTAGGGTAGGTTTCATATCTGGGTTGCGCTCTCTCCATTTCTTCAAAAATTCTATTCCTTCAATTCATCCCATGTTCATCTCTGACGATGGCTGCGAACTATTGTCGGCTCAGGGTCTCTAGGACTAACATCCGTGAGATATCCAGTCATCTACAAGGTGACATCCCGGTTTCTGAGGAGGTATGGGACATTGGTAAGCAGAAGGCACGTTAAGATTTATTTCACTTCTTGTACAATCCATTTTGCTAATTTCTTTTAAGTGAAGATTCGCAGGAAGCAAGTTCGAGTTCACAGATCACACTTAATCCATGGGTTATTTCTTGTTCCCAGTTATTGCGACCCACAGTGGCCTCGGGTCATCCCCCCGCAGGGACCAGAAAGGGTCCCTCCGATTGCGAGTCGGCATTACTAAACTCTACGTGATTTTTACTAACTTGCATTAGCCTCCATCGCTGGCTAATGCAAGGTTCGGGCCTCCACTCTAATCGGTGGCCTAGTGTGCCAACCCAGTTTCTCTCCTGTACCCTCCTTGGGTCGATAGGAGGAAGTCCAAATGTTCATGAGCCTTCCCTCTGTACTTACTTCCCACTCTTCTTTGGAGTACTTCGTCTAACCCCTCACCTTCAACCTATTCAGCATGGGAGGCCCTACCAGTAGCTAAGGTCGTGTACTCTCTAGATGGAGTTATTGTTGTTATTATTATTATTATTTTATGATTGTAGTAACACAAAGACCTGTCATACAAGATGAAAGCGTATTTGACAAACACATACTTATTAGGAATTCGTAGTTCCTGCGCTATTCCTGTTATTGCAATCACTTCTTTCTGCACAATCAACTAAATATTTGAGTTATTATTTAAATCCTCCAAACTTTTTAAACAGTGTCTTCCAAATTAATATAATTAGTATTAAAATTAAGTAGTTCCTTCAGAAGTGTCATCAGAATCACAATGGTGCTTCTAATTTCATATTTATCAATTATGCCTTAGTTTATATTTTTAAAATTCAGTTCAATTTATTATCAGTTCCTCTCCCAACTGGGTTTATAATTGTGTTATTTGCGTTTCGCAATAAATTCTATATATGTCTCTCTTATTCTATTTACTTCTCTCTCTTCCGCTTCATTCATATCTTACCCCTTGTATTTTTTAGTCTAATTCTTTTTGCATCCCCTTCATCCATTTTTTACTTTTACAATCAATTCATAATCATATTTTGAACTTTGTGCTATATCTTTATCATAACAATCATTATCAGGTAATACACCTCTTACAGTTCCAACATTTTTCTTCCAATACCCGACTCTTTTCTCACTTTTCCTACATCTGGATATCTCTTATCCACTTATTCTCTTCCTTCTTCTCCAGCCTCTGTCCTCTCTAATTTTTCCTATTATCTTATCGTATTAGTGTCTATTATCTATCTAATGGATTCTATGTCTAAAGTTACATTTCTATGAAGGTTTGCAACTTTTGAGTCGCGAGAAACAATCTAATTCACGTACTTCAGTCTTGGTGAGTAATAAAGTCTGAGCGATTAATGAGGTGAGCGGAAAACTCCAGGTTAATCAACAAGAACTTTTAAAAGCTTTTAATCTCACCAAAGGTAAATGAAGTAGAAAGCATTGTGTCAACTTAAATCAATAATTTGCAATTTGATAATGTAACGAGACATTCACTTTTGCAAACGTTTGTTGCTAGATAATATATTTACTGTATTTGTATACCTGAAATCAACCTTTGTGAATGTTCCATTGTCTGACAAGCAATTTCCATGCAATGGTTCTCATAAAATGTAGTACTCATTCATGCAATCAAGTAAAGTAGAGGCTATTTTCACGCATGGACACTTTTCACTGATATTTATAAGAGGAACATAAAGCGAACTTAATGCTACAGTTCTCTTTTGTGTCCTCTCAGTTGTAATGGAAATGAAATTATTTGCGCACAAATGGAGTTCCGGTTGTTTATTTACATTCTGTTTTTGTACAATTGACTGTTCAAACTCGAACATATATACACAATGCTACTCCAACATTTTCATTAAATATCATTGATGGTGAAAAATATCTCCAGTAAATCGTTTAATGAGGTCTCTATCGAAGTTGTAACAGTTCAACGCGTAAATAAGTTTCAGTGCAATTTTTCGGTGCAAAACACTTTCCTCAGGTAAACAGATTAAACGAAGTATTAAAATTTATAAATGTGTATTTATCAATAAGAAATTTTTAATCACGTAAATAAGTTATCAATAGGAAAATATTTTTGAGAGGCATTTCTGAATAATACGTATGTATTGTGAGTTAAATATTGTGTAATTGATCTGTATTCAATAACGGCACTTCCGTCACCATATTCAAGCAATTTCTCAAACATATCGTCTTTGGATAAACACCACCAATAAAACTAAAAGAGCACTGGAGTTTCGGCACTTGTAGCTCCTTCTCCTTCAGCAAAGCGTAGATCGTGTGAAACAATTTTTTCACATTTTTTTCACGTAGCAGCGATCACTGACTCAATCCTCCTGTTCAAATAATTGTTTCTTCTTTACAACAAAAGCAATCCCATTTGTTCTAATATTTTCATGTGCTGAATATAAGGAAGACTTAGCACAGTACAACTCAGTGCTTAAAATTACTGCGTATTATGCTAAAATGGTGACACAATGATATAGGCACGTATATGTAAGTAATTGCTAGGTTACCTCATTTTTGATTTTCTAATGTGCATTGCTGTAACATGAGCATTGCTGTAACATGAGATTCTTCATTGTAGCTTATTTAAGTGAATGGAAAAAATAGTTAATTTACTGCAAATGTTTTGGCATGTACTGGAGTTGTATTAGTTAAGTTTACTAATATTTTAGTAGAAATCTAGGTTTCAAGCCTGTGTACATAGTCATAGTAAGAATACTTGAAATTAATTCTCGTGAAAACAGCAAATGTTCAAAAGCAGCAAATCTACGTTAATTCACGAATGAGGCTTTGTGACTATTCGGCATGAGACCAGTTACACAGGTAAGAGGCCGAAGAGGTCGAATTTGATTGCATTAAAAAAAGCCATGCAGAATTCCAAAATTAAAAAATCGGTGACAGTGTATTCAAAATTTTATGTGCAATCATTTTTTGTGCATATGACCAAGATTTTTGAGAAGAAGATACGGTTTAGAAAAAGTTACATCTTTTTCAAAACCGTCAACTTCGTCGAAATGTAAAATAGCTTTTCACTTTTTATGCAGATTTTCGGAGGTTTGTTATTCGCAAAAAGGTAATGTAGTGTGTTTTCACCTTGCGATTGTAGTGCCCAAGGCAATGGCAAATCATGCTCTACAATATCACAAGTCATATCAATATTGTAATAAAGTACTAGCTCTGTGAGTATTATTCGTCATGAACTCGCCAGAGATATGACATTGCAAGACACAGCAGATTGGAAGAACTCGTGAATTATCTAAGGAAGAGAAAGGGTCTTTGGAGAAAGAGATATTTCCTACGGCACTAATGCCGTAGTCAGCATTTGTGCCGTCTGGAGTGATATTGAAGTCCGCCACTCTTAAAATAAAAATAAAACAGCAGAAAAATAAAGTTTGGGACCAAGCGTAACAGGGGCAGATGGAGAAAGGAGTGTTTGGTTAATGTTAATTCGGTGTTGTAAGAAGACTGTCCCCAAGCATTTTTTGTGCGAAGCCGCCTCTAAAAATACGGCCACACTCTCGCCCGTTTACAGAGTAGCAGGGTCGCTTTGCCTCTTCCTTATTGCGCGTTCAAGACTTATACTTCGATTTTTCTACTGTGGCCGATGGCATTAGGTCATTGTTAGTCCTCCTACCTTATAAAATAAATATTTTTAATTTAATAGCAAACGTCCTTCTGAACGGGCCTCGTGGCCTCCAAAATGTGTTTACCGATGTTAAAAAAATTCATTTTATTAGGTTGGAGGTGCATCAAAGACCTCATCGGCCACTACAGAAAAAATGAGATATAGTGTGTATTTCAGGGTCTTACATTCGGGAAAAGAAACACTTCTAGTTTTAAAAATTTAAACAGTTTTAAACATTTTTTCATTAAAGAAGTACATTTGTACAAGTCTGTAACAAATAAAAAAATGGAGTTTTCCGAAAAATAGAAATTCCGTAACAAACAACAAAGTAGTTGATAGACAAACAATTGAAGAATGTTTGGGAGAGTTGCCAGGCTTGCTTCTTGAAACAAGCAAATAATGCTGGGACGTGTTCCGGCTGAGGCATCACATAATACCCGTTCAGTATATTTTCATGCGCTGGTGCGCTGAATTATTCTTCTTTGTTGTTTTTTTAGCAATTTTTGTCGTTACTGACTCAGCCAATACTAGCTGATGAGTGTCACATTAGGAAACACTGCCGCAACTTTAGTTGGACACTTTTGAAAAAGGAAGGCTGGACTACGCATGTGCAGAAAGTATCCAAGAGGAAACAAAAGTTCTCCCATCTGGCTTATCTTCTCTACTACAACTGCCGGCGAGAAAAAGCGTTGATCTTGCCTTGCCTCACCTGACTTTCCAATGAATGTCGAAGTCTACAAAACTGACTGACAGCAGATTGACGGATTAAAACTGAGCAATAGCATTCATACGCGAACGAGAGAGTGAATCAGATTGATAGATTAATGATTCCTGGCGCGTTGCCAGCCTAGGTCCTTAGTCCCGTAAATGTGGTGCATGATTTTATCGCGGGAGGTACCATTATTCTCCCCCGCTGAATGACGAAATCGGGCGCCCTGCGAGGGGAAGGTCCAACCGGATATCTTCCACCGGAGGCACCGCCCAACCGGGACAAGCTCTAAGCTCCCGACTGGTCCCCGACGCGTGTGGTAGTGCAGTGAATGTAAGTAAGTGATGAGGACAGAACAAGGACAAGGAAGGAAATATCGCGCGCGGTCCGTTTGATGGGATACTTCTCCAGCATTCGTCTGCTGTTGACCGGAGAAACCATGGAAAACTACCGATCAGAACTGCCGGCCGCTAGAATTCTCCTCCAGACAGCGGTGAATTCGACCTAGCTATGTAGCTAGAGATGATAATATAAACTGCCAAGAAGACATAGAAATGATAATATTGCCACCGTCGAGAATCGATCCCTAGGATCTCTCAGCCAGAGACGCTGCAGTGTCAGCGACAATGCTCATTCTGAACAAAATTGAGCGGGCCCTGCCTCTTTGGCCCAAGGGCGGTTCAAAATTTAAAATGGGAGTGAACTACGAATATATTTCGACGCACTTTTTGAAATAAAAAGTGGAATTGGTTTCCTTACCGTAAACGGTAAGTAATGCTTATTGACGGAAAACAAAATCCATGCAAAGCTCGTTTTTTCAACAAAAGACCTCGACCACCCTTGAGTTGAATATATCCATATATTCTACTATCTTCTTTGCCATGGACATTCCAAGTGCAGAAAGCACCTGGAACATGTGTGTTGTCAATATACTCTTGTCGGGCATTTTGTAAGGCGTTTACAAATTGTATTTCAGTATTTTTCATTGAGTATAAAACTTTTATTATTAATTATTCGAAGAAGTTGGCAATTACTTAATTTGGGTTTGAATACAACAGCTTAGATCGGTTATGTCCTTTCGTTTCCCACGGTGGCGGAAAAAGTGTGAACTCCTCCTGCCTCCGGGGCTACATTGTTTCACTCACACTCACTCATCCTACTCATACTAAGTAGCAATGAATTCAGACGCAGGGGAATATGCTATCCTTGTGCATGCGGAGCTGTGCTCAAAACCACGAAGTTCGCTGACCCGGAAAGAAAGATATACACATTAATTTTGTCAACGACTCACTGCCAACTAGATGCAGCAAACAGTCTAAAATGACTACACGTTAGACCAAGGAAGGATATCAGCGAAACGTGTATTTGTGAGTAAATTAAAACAGAAACATACTTTAAAATAATGATGAATGCAAATGTGTGCGGCATCACCATAGCGTATTACGACGACCCGTCTGTGCTCGAGTGTTTTTTTTTCAGAGTTGCTAAGCTACACAAACTCAAGCTCAGTCGCGCCATGGGGACGCCGCCGCTGCCTCCGGCGTCGCGCCGATCCCATCGGGCGATCGAGGCGGGCGGAGAGGCCGCGGCTCGCCCCTGGGGAGAGGGCAGGCGGGGGCGGGCGCTGAACGGCTGCCAGCGCCGAATGCCAACGACCATATTGGACTAACATTTCGCCACGTTCCGCCGCAAGAGCCGGAGGGAGGGGTGGCGGGCGCCTGGTGGGAAGGGGAAGACGGGAGAGGCGAAGGGAGGAGACAAGGCAAGAAACCGGAGGGAGATGGAAGAAGGAAGCTGAGGTGACAGAAAGAAAGCTAAGGAGCTGGATGGAGGAGGAGGAGGATGTGAAGAGAGGAAGGCAGCGGAGAAAGAGGAAGGAAGAGGGAAGAAGATGGAGTAAGGAGAAAGAAGCTGAGGAAGAAGGAACACAAAAATGGTGAGGGAGGTGAAAGGTGGAAAAGGCGGATAAGAAAAAATGTAGGAGGAGGAAGTGGGAAGTGAAAAAGAAGGTGGAGGAGAAAAAATGTGAAAGAGGAGTGAAAGCGAGGGAGGATGGAGGTGACTAAAGGGAAGGAAAGGAGAGGACAGAATGAAAGATGGGGCGCAGGTTGAGGGGAAGAAAGAAAGATGAAGGTGAAAGAGGGCGATGAAAAAATTTGTGGAGGAGGATGGAGACGATTTTCCGAAGAGGGTGGAAGAGAGAATAGAGGAGGTGAATGGAGTGGCAAAAGGAAGAACGTAGCGGAAGGGGAGAAGGAAGAAACAGGTGGCGGCGGAAGCGGATCAGTATTCGGCTGCTGAGGATGGAAATGGAGGCGTTGGGGCAGTTTTGGGGAAGGTCCACGGAAAGTCTCGGCGCGCGATCTTTGGGCGGGGTGGGTCTTTCCGCGTGACGGTCGTATGCGCTGCGAGGAAGCAGCTGCTGCCGCCGGCGCCGTGCCAGCATAAACACATGGGCGGACGCCGATTGCCGCGTGGCGAGGGAGGCTGATTGACGGGTGACAAACCGAGTCTTGGAGTGAAGGAGAGCAGTTAGAGCTAACGAGAAGGTATATTATTCATAAGGGGAGAAATAACACTCAGAAATAAATGAGGAATGTGAGAGGAATTCACAGAAGAGAATAACAAACGAAGAAAGAGATAATGTTGAACACAATTTAAAATGATTGACATTTAGAAAAAGTTACAACACGAGGGCGATAGACCCAATGGTGCAATCGTTTTAGCAAAATAAAATGACTAAGTGTGTCTTACACTATTTTTATTAGTCTTACTGAATTTATTTTAATCGGATATTCAATGGAAACTTCGTTAACAGATCTTATTTGCCTCAAACAATATACGATCTAAATCATGCTTTAGATAATAGCAGCTATTATTATCATTATTATTAAATTGTTATTTAAATACTTTATTATAATTGTGAGAATATTTTATTGCCAATGAAAATGGGTAGCAATTGTCCTAATTAATATCAATGCCATTTACCTAGTTTTATACATCCTGAAACATTTGAGCTAGTTAAATTTTAGCTAGTTAAAATTTAGTTTATTGAGAAATGTTCTTTTTCTCCTTCTTTACAAGCACACAGTTACCTCATGCAGTTACTTTACACCATGGAGTTAAAATTTAAACATACGTATAAATGTCACCAGAGTATTTTTATAGTAGCAAGAAAATACCAACGTTAAAAAGTACATTGGCTTCTTCCCGAAATGTTTGAGGGCGGTGAAAGCTCCTTTGAAAGGAAATGATCAAATAGCGGGAGACGGTGCTGCTTCCTGTGCCCGTCTTCGTCGCAGTGCCTGCCCCTACATCCCCCTCACCACTTCCGCTTCCGCTTCCTTTCATCGTTAGTGGCTTTCTATTATCTTTGCGTATTTTTGACTCTTACTTTGAAGATGAGTTTTTGTTGTTAAAAAAACCAGAATTTGCCTTAAGTTCCGTGTTTTTGGATGCTAAGAGTCTATTCCTACGAAGTTCATTCATTCACAGCACATTTCTTACAGAGTTTCTGTAATTTTTCAAAATTTAAAGAATATTTTCATTTTTAATATTTGACATCAAATTTTCAACCAAACTCAACTGTTGAATGTATTCTTTATAATTTCATAATAGTTTGTTTGTAAATCAACAGCAATATTCCAGACTGCTCCATTACTGGAATGATATAAAATCGTATAATATTATTTTTATTCAAGTCTCAATATTGTTTGTACTGCGTGTTCAATTATAATATGTATGTTATTTTCATTTAGTGTAATAACAGGTGCTGAAATGGAGCATCCAATACATACGTGTCACTAATCATGCTCTCTCGTTTATATTATGCCATGAGCTAGGTAATCATATTGACAAACTTATAATATTCTTCATTTTCAGGCCCGGCATTCCGTGTCATGAAAATAAACATTATTTTACTTTGCTTTTGACGTGCATTCAAATTTCAAAAACTCATTGTAATGCAATGCCCGTGAATGTTGGCCCCTCTTTCATTGTGTGAGAGGTAACATATGAGATGACATTAATCAAAAGATTTTCTTCATTCTTGCGATGTCATGTCGTCTCCACCTCAGTTTAGAGTCAGTCACCAATCACGAAGCGTCATGTCCTGATTCTTGCTCATTAGTCTTTCGAATGGAAGATGGAAATAACGAATGAATGGTGGAGAGGCAGTGAAAGGCCGAAAATCGAAATTTCTCCACAACACTTAATCATGTGTCACTTTGCTTAACCCTCGTTATTAGTATTCTCATATTTTTTAAATATTAAACAACAGTAAGAAAGAAATGTGGAACACATTATTCAAAACGTGGATTTTATGTCTACTTATTTCCGACACACTCCTCTGATATATATGCGTTACTTTTTTTTTTAAGAATACATATAGAATACTGAAGGTAGAAAATGGTACGTTATTTTTTCTTCCTTATACGGTATTTTCCTTCCTTGTCGTCGAAACACTTTTCACAACACTGACCGATTTACTGTCGACACTTCGCACAATCCCCTGGGGGTAGTGACCTTTTCTACTATAGCTATTTTAATGCTGATTTTACGGTTTGCAGCTGACCTGTTTCTTATCTTTCAACACATTTCGGAGTCTCCATTTAGATATCTTGTGAACATGCTCCATTGCATATTCTTTTAAAAGAATCATTAAATGCAGTGCTACTTCTAGTCATCTTTCTGTCATGGATTTGCCAGTCCAACTGTTTGCAGAAAATTTATATCAAAACTCTACATTCTTGAAGTGCTGTCCTATCTCTTTTTTAAATATAACTATATTGAATTTTTGACATGTCCAAGTCGTTCCAATTCATTCTTGATGCTGTTTCACGCTTTCTTCTCTATTATTCGGAATATGTAAATCAATTTATATTACGAGTGAGCGATTCTTTTCGTCTGCAATAGCCTTTCAGCGCGCTTTTATACATCACGCTGCGTTTCCGCTGCGGCCTGGGGCACGCTCATCCGGCTGCCGAGCGCGGCCGCGCCGCCGGGCAGTGGCATGGGGGCGGGGCGGCGAGTGTGGGTGACGTCTCCGCAGCGGCCGCTGAAATATGCAAGGCGGAGAGACCGGCGGTGGCGGCGGGGTTCCGGCCCGCTCCATTTCCATCCCGCAGACTTCGGCGCCCGCCCCGCCCACACCGCCGCCTCGCCGACCCCCTGCTTCGCTAACCGACGATCCGCGCCGTCCCCGCCGCCGCCGCCTACGCCAGTTTCGTCGCCTCCTTATGTACCGCTGTCTCAACGACTGTCATTTCTACGACCCGGCCGGCCTCAGGTTCTCGACGTTCACGTTGCTTCCACTCGTGCCCTCGCTTCCGTCGATTTTTTAGATGCCTCCACAACGAACGTTCTTGTCTTTACCTCACGTCCTCCTCCGTTTCCTTCGTTCTCTCGGCCATCACGCCGTCTCCCGCATCCGGCGTCCGCGACCCCGCCTCGTCCGCCCCCGCCCCCGCCCCCGTGACCGCCCGCGACCGCGCGCGAGGGCGAACAAAGCGTATCGATTGCACCCGCTGTTTGGCAGTCCGGCCGCGGCGCCCTCTGTTCCCGGCACCCGCCCCTCCCTCCCCCACTCCGCCCCCACCCCGTGAGGCTCGGCGGTCGCCGCGGGCACGCGACGTGTCGCGAAAGTCGCGCGTGCCCCCGCGGGCGATTGCTTGCGGCTCGTTGCCCTCCATGCCGGGCGGCGGGGGGGGGGGGGACGGGCCATGCCCTGGGGACGAACCGCGGCGGCGGCTTCCCACGCCTGGGCTCAAACCATGAGCTGGCACGCCTAACACCACGTGGCCACATAATCGGATCCTAGCGTCACTGAAAAATTCCACGGGAGTCACTAGGATCATTAAATCCTCAAAACCTTAACTAGTACTTTAAAAAATGCTATTTTGTAAGATGAAAATATGCCTATAAATTGCAATATAAAATATTAGCATAATTTATTAATTTAATACAAATATAAAACATAAATTACTTATCAAAATTAGAGTTACAATTGCCACCCAGTATTTTTAATTATATTTTCATAAATATAACAAAAAATAGCATACCAAATTCAATAATCCAAAAAAGTGATTGTGTATTAACTAAATGTATTAAACCACATCTCGTTCACTATTGAAAAAATTACTTAGGTATACAAAAACAATCTAATATTGTTTCAAATATGCTTAGATTCCCTATGAAATCACGTATCGTCAACCTGAATAACTAAAAACAAAAATGAGTCTTAGGTCTAAACTTGCAAAAGAAAAATGTGCTTATCAGATATTCAATGAGTATGCATAAATACATTATACTTAATCGTAAAAGAAAAGTACTACTAAACATGTTAGACATTTTGCTCTACATCAGATAGATTGAAAACTTGAATATCAAAATAACTGATTTTTAAGAAGCGCTCAGTACTATCTTTCTTACAGGCAATACTTTTCAAAACCTTAAAAATTTTCTAAGACAATACATTCATTGTAACAAATGGAAATTACAGTATGAGAATATATTAAATTAGATGAACTGAACTATATATTTATAAGAATAAAACTTATTGTTTCTTGAAGTTGAATAGAACATTTTAATTTTTGGACCATAACAGTTCACAATTATGACGCCCATTTTTACGATTATTATAATGTATGGGTGATGGGATAGAATTTGTTATTGTTTTAGAAATGTTATTAGAAATCAGATAAAAAAACAAAATTGCGATGATGCTACGAAAATATGGGATCTCACGACCCTTCCGACTTTTGTTCTCAAATGAAGAGAATAAACATTTAAAAATTGTTAATACGAGTCACAATACAAGTAGTTAATATGAGTAGCCTCTTCGATGATGATAAATCATTTCTATCTCAGTTTTGTAAGAATATCATGATTCAGAATAGCTGGGGTATAATATCATTACTTCTCAGCGAAAATAAGAACTGCTTCAAATTGTAAGGAGACGTTGATGGGTTGCGGATAAGATGGCAATCAACAACAGAGACACAACAACAATGCAAATAGCGTTAGCGAACTAAAAAATTCAATAAGCAACAGTAACAACATTAATTGAGTCGACGATAAGCATGTTATTTCAATTTCGGTGGGAAAACTAAAAACTCCCGTGACATCGGAAAATGAGAAAAAAGTATGGTCCTCGAGACGCGTAAGCCTCCGTTCGCTGGTTACACAACCATAGATCAGAGAAGTGACTAGTTAAGGTGGCTGTGAGCATCATCTGAAGTCTCTGCAGTGTCTCTGACCGGGAGGTCCTAGGTTCGAATTCAGCCGGTAGCAGGATTTTTGAAATTAGCTAGAGAGCACGATCAACTTTATCCGGTCTCTTTAGAAGAAATCTATCGACCGGTAGATTTCCATGGTTTTTTTTGGATCAACACCAGGCGAGTGTTGGAGCAGTACCCTAACGGACCATGGGCCGCGCGCAATGTATTTTTCCCCTTCCTTGTCCTACCCACATTCTTTACTTACTCACTTACTGGCTCTATGCTGTACTACACATATCGGGAGCTTCGATATTGTCCCGATTGGGGCGGTGCCCTGCTGGTGGGAGACTCTTAGATAAGGGGAAAACCCTGTACGTTGACGTAGGTGGTCGCCGGATCTCATCCTCCAGCGGTGAAGAACAACGCCACCTCCCGTGATAAAACGTGCACTACACTTACTGGACTAATGAATTTATCAATTGACGCGCTCGGAAACACGAAATAATGAATCAATCAATCAACTAGAGGCGGTGTAGAGAGGGTGCGGAAGAAAAGGGAAGGCGTGGGGAAAGGGGGGGAGGGTCGAGGGGGGCGGGGCGCCGCCGAAGACGAAAGCGCCGACGCGACGTCGCGCCTGGGCACGGAGTCGCGATGGTGGCGGATTGTTCCAGAGGGCGAATAGGGATTGGGAACAAGAACGAAGAACATCTAAGTTTGAGAAGTCAGCGCTTCCGATACTGCGAGCAACTTCCAACTTTCGTGCGCCCCATCGTGTCATGACGAGATCCCGCTGTCGGCTGTTTTCTTCAAGTACTGAAATTTCTTTCTTCATTCTCTTTTTCTCTGCCAAGTTATTGCTATTGATAATATCAGCTGTTCTCAGTATTGGTCTTGCAGATTGACGTTGGAAGTACTTACATTCCGTGAATGCATTATTTGCGTGCACGTTGGTAGCTGATAGTGGTGTTACGTTCAACTGCGAGAAAACAAGCTTTTACTAATATATATTTTGTTGCAATGCCTCAAAACCACGTAATTGCTCGGCAAAGTGTCAAAAGTGGAAAAGTACATTAAACTAATATTCTAAAATGGTTATTTGTAATGGATATTTTAATGGAAAGGCGTTTTGAAACTTAACATAACATAAAAGTTATAAGATTTCATAGTTGTAAATCAGAATACATTTGCATAACTATATTTGAGAATTGCGAGTGATCTTTACGCGCTAACGCTCTATTTAAACTTTTAATACGTTTCTTTAGACTTTTTACTTTTCCGTATACGTACGTATACACGGAGATACGTAGTATAGGGAAAGTTATGTAATGCTGCGCGAAAAAATGGCCAATTTTCGGCGGAAAAAAATTAATTGCCGGGCCGTGAAAACGAATAAGTGGATAAAACCAGTTGCTAAATTAAGAAAAAAAAATCCCCTAACACGTGGTGTGGTCAAAATCCATGATTTGTTGCTTCTTTATACTTAAAAATCGATTGACGGCATTCCGTCCGTCCGTCCGTCCGTCCGTCCGTCCGTCCGTCCGTCCGTCCGTCCGTCCGTCCGTCCGTCCGTCCGTCCGTCCGTCCGTCCGTCCGTCCGTCCGTCCGTCCGTCTGTGGTCAACGCTAGCGCCTAAACCGTTCGGTCGATTTCTTCAAAATTGATATTCCCCAGTCGATCTGATTCTAGTCGAAGCTTTGTGATTTTGAAAAAGATTTTTTAAAATTTGGGGGTACTTTATATGAAGCCCTCGGGAGATTTTCAAAATTTTCTCAAAAACGGCTCCAAATTTTTTCCTTAAATTTCTTGTATGAATAGAGGAAAATACACTTTTTAACATGGCATAGGTCCGATTTTCACGTGCAGCTCTGAATTTTCGAAAATTGTGAAAGTTTGAATTTTTTTTCGGCGTCTTTCTCCAACTACAAAATTGAAGATAGAGATTTTTTCTTCAAATAAAATTTGTTCTGCATATTGAGTTCTTTAATAAAGGTCATGTAAATGTTTTTCACAATTTTGGTAGTTTTCGTGCAATATTGCGTGCAATATGTGCAATTTTAAAAAATTACAAAAACAAAATTTTCTCAAAAACGGCTCCAAATTTTTTCTTTAAACTTTTGGTAGGGATAGTGGTAAATGTACTCTATCAATGACATAAAAGCCATTTTGGTCTATCGGTTGGTTTTTTCAAAAATTACAAAAATGTAACTTTTTTTACTTGTCTCTCACGTCGTTAATATTTACATTATCGACGATTTTTTTACATTATTATATTTACGAGTATATATGCTTTAAATAATGTCAAGTAAAGTTTCTCGAAAACACTACCGTTTTCTGTGAAAAGTAGCTCCAATTTCGGCATTTTCAGAAATGCTCAAACGCCATTTTCTCGTATATGGCTGCAATTTTTTTCTTGAAACTTTTGTAACGGATAGTGCTAATTACACTCATTAGTATAGCGTGAAGTTTATTTTGAGTTTTTTTTGGGTTTTTTCAAAAAGTATATAAATGTAAATTTTTTGAAAGATCTCTCACATCTTTAATATGCACATTATCCGCAATTTGTAAAGATGATTATATTTGTGAGTGTAAGTGCTACAAATAACTTCAAATAAAGTATTTTGAAAACTCAAAAATTTTCTGTGAAAATGAGCTTCAAATTTCGCATTTTTAATAGTGCTAAAACGCCATTTTCTTTTAAACGGCACATAATTTTTAAAAGAAAATTGCCATTTACGGCTAGGTTTTTGTGTTCTTTAATATTCTAAAATTAATGTTTCTGTTCTACCAATAGGAAACCGAAAAATTAAGAAAATGACAAAAAAATGTACTTTTGGCGATGATAGATGGTAGCTGACAAGAAAGAGTATGTGGCAATTCCGAATATTGACAAATAAATAAATAAAATAAATACGGTCATGCTTATTTTTTTCAAAATACGAGTAGTTTTTCTTTAATTTTGTGACAAACGTAATAAGCCGCTGTAAATTTACTGCGCTTCGGACAGCTGGATGCGTCGTAAATTAGAATGTGCAATTTTGTATATTATTTCTTTCTTCGTTTCTTACATTCGAACTTTGTTATAGACTTACACATTAATATTTTAGAAATTGTTTATTTTGAAATATTTGAAATAAGTAAAAAGAATTAATAGCTCTCAGAATAGCGACAATGCAGGGTCTGCAACAATGGAATTCACTTTGCGCTCGCGAATATCTGTGAATTAGTGTCATTGTTGTGACCTAATGGAGCTGAATGAAAAGGAGTCATAATTGTCTAATTTATGTTGATATTTGCAGGCAAATATTTAGTTTTGCACCAAATGCTGTACCATTTGTAGTGAGTAGAGAATTTGTTGCATGGTTTTAAAATACTCTTCCCTAATCATGGCCCAATGGAAGGCATTTCTATATTTCCAGGGTATCAGGCTTCTTTTTCCAATACAGGGTTACAAAACTTTTGCATTCTATTTTTGTGAAGTTGTAGAATTCACATAGTTCTGACAATACTGCAATGGAAATAGTGAGTTCCAAGCGAAGATGTTAGTAGCGCATAAAGTGCAATATTACAGTACTACTTAGCTGTTTCCTCTAATACGGGAAAGTAAGTGCTGTTGTAGCACCACTAGCTTTAGATGGAGAACGTTCATTCTGTCGATGACAAATGAAGCATATTGGATAATCCATATTAACTTTAAATCACGTTAGATACTTACCTCTAGTGTAGCACAGATTAATATTTCTTCTGATAATATTTTGACTTCATTTTTCCACGTTTCCTACAATCGTGTAATTCTTCAAATCACGTGTCATTTCGAAACAAAATTCAAGTCCTTCTAAATTATTCCCATAAAAAAGAATCTACTAATCAGATTTATTTCATTCGTAAGTACGATAATGACCTTCCAAAATACCGGTGACAAAGTGATAGAAATAAGGAGTTTATCTTGAGGTTGATCGATGCAGTCGGCAAACGTAAACGACGCGAGTCTTTAAACAAATCTCGTGTTACGTTTTATTACCAGCTGTTCGTGTCTCAAACATCATACCTTCGGCAAATTAGGCTCCATTACGTCCCACAAACTGCAGTTCTCTTTCGATACTCGACAGGGACTCTCTCCGCTGTTCCCCTCTCCGACCTCACCCTGCTTCCCCTCCTTGTCACCCACCTCTCCCCTATCTAGCCTTACCCCGCCTAATCATGTCTAGTAGCGTCGCGTTACTTTCTGGTGTCGCCCCGGACTGCCCCCTTCATGACCAACCCAGCCCTTCTCCGCCCTGCTCCGCCTCGCCCCGCCCCGCCCCGCCCCGCTCCCATCCCACCTCACTCTTCTCCAATTTCACCACACCCCGTCCTCGCCCCGACCGTCCTCGCCCTGACCCGTTCTTGCCCACTCCGTTGTAGTTCCAGTCTGTTCGCGCTCCGACCCATTCTTTCCCTGAACCGTTCTCACTCCATCCCGTTTTCATCCTGCCTCATTCCCTCTCTGGTCCGTTCGCACCTCTTCCCACCCCTCCAGCATCGTCTCACCCTACCCCGGCCCAGTCTCGCCCTCCCCCGACTGGCCACACCCCGTTGCGTGCCTACCTGTCCCGTCTCACCCGCCGCGTTCTCCTGTCTTGCTCTCGCCCGGACTCTCTCCCTCCGCCGGTGCCTCGCCCGCCCCGCCCCTTGCCCGAGCGCCCGTGCGGCGCCCGAGGGCGGTTCGACTTACGGACCGCGACGTTACAGGAACGCGACAGACGAGCACGCTATTCCGGGCGCACGCCAGCGGGGGCCCTCCGCCGCGCGGGTGGGGGCGCAAACTTTCTGCGTCGCCCGGCGGAAATTTCCACAAACACGGAACACTCGCGTAATTCGGACAATGATATTATCAAACTCTTAAATGAAATTATGTGAAGTCGAATTTATATTCTACTTGTTGGTCTCTTCGCGACGGGGGAGTATCATTCAACACTCGGATTTTGAGAAAATTAAAATATCATCAGGCGTTGAATTAGAAAATAAAACGAAGAGATATGATACGCTTGCTGGAGTTATGGCCAAAATCATAATCAATTTACAGAGTTGTCGTTAAATGTCTCTGAACATTTTAAAACGCCTCTTAATGATGTAATAGTTGTTGGAAGTGTATTCAAAAAAGTTTTATTTAAATGCCAGACACGTTGGTCAGGTGTCACCAAGAATTCTTTGTGAAGTAGCTGATAATGTTATCTTTACTGTATCATGATTAAATTTAATATATGAACATAAGAGATGAAATAAAATATTAGTAAATAAAATAATTTGTAAAAATAATATGCAGTTCACAAAACAAAGAGTTAAAAATACTATCTCCGGAATTCAAAATGAAAACGTGTCATTAAGAAAATTAAATAAGAGAAAACTAGTCGCAGGCGATAATGAAATTTTAAAAAATGGAAGGAGTTAATAGGAAAAATAAAATGTAAACCGAAAATCGATTTCAGCTGGACGCTACTGGAAGTGAGTCGTAATTAAAATAACCACACAGTAGCCAAAACGTTTAGTGCCATTGCGCTGTAGAACCATATATTGAGGTACCATTGGAGTAACTTATGTCACTGCAGTGCCTCTGACTAGGAGGTTCTAGGTTCGAGTCCTGGCGATGGCAGGATTTTAAACATCAGATTGTAAAATGGGCCCAATTCAGTCGCTGTCTGGGTGAGACTTCCAGCAGCCGGCTGCTCTGATCATTAGTTTTATGTGATTTCTCCGATCAACACAAGGCGAATGCCGGAGCAGTATCCCCAACAAACGGGCCACGGAAGGCGCTAGATTCTTTCCTTCACAAAGTGTATAAAAAGACGTGTAAAGAACTGAAGACTGATGATATCAGTTTAGTTAATAACAAATTGACAGAAAAGAATAAGTCTATGATAAAACAAAAATTGAACCAACGCCCTGCATGTGGCAACAACATCGTTGTATAATTTTGAGGAAGAAAAAATAAACAAAAATATCTTTGGTGATCTGAGAAATAGTAGCGGACCTGGTATAACCTTTCAGGAAACACCCATTGGAAAATATTTCTTTACCTACTACACGAGAGAAGAAGTGGAATAACTGAACAGGATCCGCAAAATGAAACGAACAAATATGTAAGAAACCAAAATCTGAAGCCTGGTACATCGACAGGGAACCAGAGCAATGGAGGATTCTGTGAGGACATATTCTAGGCGAGAACCAGAACAACAAACAAGGCCTTAGGCATAGAGGGCTCGCCCACGCGCATCGCCAGCTCCGCCGGTGCCCCGACGAGAGCGGGCCGGCCTGGCAGCCGCCTCCCGTGCGCCGGCCCACGCACGCGCTGCACGCGAGCCCGGGCGCGGGGGCGGCAGCGGCAGCGCCCGCGCAGGCCGGAAACAATTTAAGTTGGACGACGGCGCTGCGGCATCCGCAGGCGCGCTCCACCTGTCGCGCCCCGCCCCCAACCCCACCCCACCCCATCCCGCTCCCCCTCCGCGCCGTGTCAACTGACGCCCCAGCACCTCTGTTTATCGTGCCGGTGCCGGTGCCGTCGTCGTCGTCGTCGTCGTCGTCGTCGTCGCCGCCGCCGCCGCCGCCGCCGCACAATGACGCAAATGCAGCGAAAGGCCTGCCTAATAAGAATGAAACTCAACAAAAATATCTGAATGACTGAACCATATTCATATATTTTAATGAGTCTAAATTGGGGGAAAATATCATTACTGCTTGGATACCAGCTCATAAAAATATAACAACGATGTCGCTGATCTCCAAGCTAAACGAGCCACAACAAATGTGCACCCGTATCATCCAACCGGGACAGAGAGACCAAGATATTTGGAAATTTAATTAGGAATAAATTAAATATGCAATGGCACAAAACATGGCAAAATGAAAATTCCGCAAACTTCACAAAAACTTATATAACTTCTTTGGACTTGTAACAAATTCCTCAATTAATCGGCAATAACAAGTTGCTCTGTCAAGAATTAGAAAAATTCAATGACAATTTTCTTATAAATTTCTATTTAAGAAATTTCCACAACCCATCTGTAGCACCTCCAATACTGTTTTATCAATTAAACCACGCTCTTTTGGAATGCTCCATCGACAATCAAATGAGACAAGAGTACCTTGGAAATGAAAATTTTAATGCAATTTTACCTAGTTATCAACAAAAAGTAATACAATTTTGTAAAAATATTGATATTTTCACTGATTTTTGATTGCATTTAATTATTGTAATAATTGCCCATTGTAGTTAACGCAACTTAAAATAAAAATTAAAAAAATAAACAATGAAACACAAAACTTCCTTCATAAATTAAGATATTTCTGCGTTGAGATAATTAGATAATCAAGATTTTTAATAAACGCCAAAGCATTTGCAAATTTATCTCTGGTTAGCTTTCTCGTGTAATACAAGTGGCTTGTTGAGAACTGTGTATAATTTTGTACCCAGAAAACCTAGATAGAGGGCAGAGAAAAGGGAAAAGTATTAACGTACTGAGTTACCTCCGAAAAAAGAGGCATGGAAAACACAGAGGCATGGGGAAGTGTTTTCATCCAGACCTTTTTTCCACTCCAATCCTCGAACTCAGGTCCATCGAGTTAACTCGCTTTACCCATATCCAGATAGCCTCTCTGACAAACCAATTTGGGCCGACACAAAAAATATAACTGTCTCTTCAATTCTTTCCAACACGTTATTTTCGAAAATTCACAGAGATCAACAAAAAAGAGACCTGCGACGTTCTTTTAAGCGTTGTTTTATCCGTGAAAAAAAAAATTGAAGCAGTTTTTTTTTATTTTACATATTTTGTTTTACAAATTCAAATAATTTCAACTAGAAATTACGCAAAAACTTGTTTTTTCAAAAAAAATGTTCATGACTTTATTTCAAGAGCTTATTTTTTAGAACAGAGTTTTAAGACAAACATTTTTGAAAAGCATGTTATACTTATAAACACTTTTATTTGTAAGACTGAAAGAAGTATTAGCGAACTTTATATTGGTATCTTTGAATAGAAGAAAGATATAATAATAACTTGATCTCGAAAATATTACGTGCGGAGATGGTTTGATATTCGAATTACGCTTGACGCAATCAAAGCACACTTCATATTAAGAGTAAGCAAAGCGAGTTTGCAAAACAACTGATCCACTACGATTATGGAGGAAGAACTATGTTCTATTACACCGCAAGGCCTGCACTAGCTGTAATGTAACTTCAGCTTGTCATTTTTTAATACGTTAATAAATGTAAGTTGTGTATTTAGCTACGCGCACACTTCAAATCTTTGCATTGCACCCTGATCATTGCAAATATTTTTGGCACATAACGGAAATTGTTGCCAAGAAAATATTTCTTCCACGCTCCGTGCGTTCGCGCTCAGTGTGTGCGCCTGTGTTTATGGCCTTGATAGTCTGCATTTTCTACGTCGAGGTGGTCTGTGTTATTCGTCTTGTGGTTAATGTTATGTCGTTATTTTTCTTTATCATTTTTACTTTCCCGTATACGTACGTATACACAGAGTGATATACGTAGTATAGGGAAAGTTATGTAATGCTGCGCGAAACTAATGGTGCTACAGAATGGCACAGACTTTCCCGTATTAGTTTTCTATTTCCTTGGGTCTTTGCTAGCTACTCGGAATTGCCACAAACTCTTTCTTGGTGCATTAAGATGAGCATTTTTTCGCGGAACAGAACATTTGTGAGGTTATGGCACCTTCAATGAGCAATATACTCGAACGCGCCCCATCCACTCTACAACTGATTTACGTTGTAAATTCCTCTGATGTGCTTGGAAAAAACGAGAACCAGAACCATTTGCTCTGTGCAGCGTGAATTTTTGCGTACGTTCTCAATCGGCGAAAACGTCCACACTTCAGTTCAGTTCGCTCGCGCAAACATTTTGTCGTGCGCGGGATGCGGCGTAAATTTTCCCAAGTCCAGGCATGGCTTTAGATTATGTCATTTATGTACAGTAGTTCCCATTCACCCTCTACAGCACTTAGAAGAAGTTTTACACATGCAGGCATAGAGCATTACCCTTAGATTTTATATTATTTCGAAATTTTATTTTATATATAATTAAAAATAAATTAAATATATTGTAGCTTAGACTGGTGCCTGGGTATTTTTTATGTTAAAAAATTATTTTGGATTTGAAAGTTTGTAATAAAAATACTTTTTGAACATTATAGTTGCCCAGCTCGACCAGTTTGGCTTAGAAAATACGATAAGAAAATGTTTCGATTAAAATTGCTGTTTAAATTTTTGTTAGATTAGTAATTTTTAGTGCTTCAAAAATGTTCTCGCAGGAGTATTGAAACCACCAACAACAAGGTTTCTTTCATTCTTCCAGAATATTTTAAATAGAACTTGCTAAGATTTGTGACATTCGATTCGTCCTCTCGAAAGAGATTGAATGAGCTATTGAGCAGCTCTATAGGTATCTTAAATCACAAAAAACCACGTTTTAGTTACTTAAAAAAACATTTTTTAGAAACATTTCATAGAATCTTCTCGAAGAATCTGCAGAAAATAACATTTTCCACTAGGAGTCTGAGAAGTGTCGACACTAGAGATGGAAAATTTTAGCAAAACATACATCGTTACTTCGATACATCACCAAAATGTTTTCGATGTCGATGAAAATCTCGATAAAAACATCGATTGTATCGATGTTTAAAATATGATGAAACATTTCAAAGTAAAATGTCATGGTTCTAATGTGATACACAACTCGCCAATATCAATTTGATGTATATTCTGCCTTTAATTTGACTGTCATCTTAATTTTCTAATCATTGTTCTATGTAGTCAAAGTTCAAATTAAATTTAACGATATTACCATGCAGCAAACAATCAAAAAGGTAATAGCACTGGAGGAAGGTTGCGAATAGCACATGGTTTCGTGCCGCCTGGTGATCGACAACAATGCCATTTGGCAGTTGGTTTCGAATAAATAAAACAGACAATGAAAATTCTATTTATACCATAAGATTTTTTAAATAACGATGTTTCTGGACTAATATATCGATTTGAAAAAAGCATCAAAAACAAAACATCGATGTTATAAAATCGGTTCTTCTGCTGGAAAACATTGATGTTTTTTGCCAACCCTAGTCGTCACACTCCACAGCACTCGCAAGGAGTGTCCTTTATACATTATGTCCCCAAAGAAACAGCCTCCTCGACTTCTTGTTCAAGGAATAACCTTTTGCGTTGAGACCCAGTGCTTCGCCTCCGTCCCCGCTCCTCCCTATCCGGGCGAGCTCCCCGCCGCACGACCTCTTCGCCGCTCAGGTCGCGCGCCGCCTGACAAGTCTCCGTCGCGACGTGGCGAGCTGACGGCGGTAGCGCCGGTCGCGGCAAAGGAAAAATGAGGTGGCGACGTTGGCAAGGTGATAGGCACTCTTATGAGAGTGACGGAAACGTACGTCGCCCTGAAAAGTGGGAAAAGACGTATTGTTACGCTGAGGACGATGAATTGTGGGCATGGAAAAGATATGGGATTGTGGAGAGGTTAGAAACACAGTGCAAGAGAATAGGCGTATTATAGACGAGCTATTCTAGTGATGTCAGGTTTCTTGCTGATGTAACTATTCTAAGCGTAGATAGAATGAGAAAAATCCAGTTTGAAGTTGTTTAAAAATATTTATTTAAATATTTCTTTGGACATTCCTCCAAATTCTTTCCAAACAGACAGGTAATTATATAATTGGTGCTACAATCTATAAAGTACGTATGGGATGTTTCAATGAGTTTCACGTAGCCTACGTGCCGAAATTGTGTTGGGGTTAATAGTGATCTGGATAGGGTTCTGGACATTCTTCTGTTGGAACTTGCGCTTGGCTGACATCATCTGATATTTTGGCAACTGGTTATGGAGGCGGCTTTCTCTCCTGGGTATACTGAAAATTGGCAAAGTATATGGTTCTGATTTGGAAACGGAACATTGTAAACCTTTGTTAGAATAAACTTTTGTTATTGCGATAGTTTGTGACTTCTTATTTAGAACATTTCACAAACTTATATTGCAATCCAGTTACTCGGGTCCGTCCAACCGTCAGTCCGTCGTTCATGGTTGGACCACTTCCGGCCCGCCATTCGAGACAAATGAGGAGGCATTCAACGCCTCTCACTCCTGGTGGAGAACTATTAATTTTCTGCGGATCCTTTCGGATCACTTTAAGAAATTTATGTAAAAACGAGTTGTTGTTTTTTAAGCACCTAAAAGGGTTTTGGGTCACTTACGGCACCTGTAAAGATTATAGAGGTGCTCAATGCATTCGAATCCTCTTGACAAAACAAATCGATTGGCACAATTCCAAGCTGGTTCCATTTAAAACATTCTGTTAGGATTAAAGAAACCACGTTTCTCATGCTTGCATCTACGACACATTGGTGAAACGAAATGTGGGTCGGTAACGGTGTTATGAATTATTATACTCTTTTCGGTATTTAAATGCTTCTTTACGACTTAATAAATCAGATTGACAACGAAATATAATTTTTTAATCTAACATTAACCTAAAGAAGTATTTTCATCGATACTTTTTCATGTAATTTTCTATGTCAGAAATTTATGTAAAAACTGTAATGTTCAAAATGTAATTTTGTTAAGAACTTGCAAGCACAAATAAACCTTTTTTGATGTTCAAATACCCGTTGGAGGCCGCCAAGTTTAGCTACAAAATATTTCATTTACGGAAGTAAAATATAGAAATAACGTAAAAAAAGAAAATATTATGGGAAAATTGAATAGTTTGTATTACTTCTACAATCATTGCTTACTAAACGCATTTATTTGAGCATTGACAAATATTTCAAATTTCGTTCCAAAAGCAAAACAGACTGTTGAAATGTCTCTTTATTAATAATATTTTTTTTGAAGAATGATACTTGGTTTACCACAATAATACGAATAATACGACCGAACATTTAAGGCAAACGTAAATGACTTCGAAAAGATGCAGTAATTTTAATAGTTATTTTATGATCATGAAAAACCTTTGCTGGGGATTGAAATACATTATTCGTGTACGGATGCTAAGCCAAAGCGCGTTTCTGCAGCCCTTAAAGCACATTTCACACATGGAAATACTACATGTGTTAAAAGCGTTGATAAAGCTCGACATAAATGTTTGAAAGCGATGGTCGTAACGATAAGAAGAGCAGGGAAGTCAGGTGAAGAAAGTAATTGAGTGAAGCGTAAGAAGCAGGCGTTGCAAAGTAATGGTAAAAGCAGTGGCAGAACGGCGCAGGCGGCGGGCGGCGTTATCGTGATGAATGCGCCACGCGAGCGTGCCTGTCTGCGGCGCGCGGCGGCAGCGGTGGCGCTGACGACAGCCGCTACCAGTCGCCGCCATCGCGGCACCGATTCGGACATTGCACTTTCACCACACTCCCTGTTCCCTTCTTTGCCCATATCCTGCAGTCAATACTGAACCTGCAGTCTTTTCAAGGTCCCGACAGCGTTTTGGGCGAAGTTGTACTTAATCGCTTGGTGGCGCAAGAAAATTATTAAGTTCAAGAATTTTAAAATGTTTTAACTTTCTGTACAAATGTTAAATAATTCTTGACAATCTACGTCTTGTCAGCTGGTCCGATATTTGTGGAGTAACAAAGTGTGGAGTAACAAACTCGACAATTCATTTCAATTTAGTTTGAAGGAAATTCTTAATCAATTTTAAACTTTTTGAAAGTACACCAAAGACACCACGGAATTACAGATTATTAAGTTCATTTAAATAATAGGGAAATCTAGTTATTGCATCCAAAAATGTGACATCATCACTTCAAAACACATTATTTTTTCGGACTTAAGAGTTAATGCGTTTTGATCTATTGTCCCGTATTTATTCTTTTGAAGTACTCCTATGATCTGCATAATTGCTATACAGAATTTGCATATTTGATTGAAGGCGATTTATTAGCTATTTGGGGATGAATAATCGGTCCATTGCTGGCGCTACTCTAGGCATTACTATACTGCTACTTCAATAGTATTATTTAACCCTATAGAATACAGGGTTCAGGAAATATAATAATCCAGAAATATGTCTATAAAAAACGAAACTGCAAAATAGGTTGACCTGGAGAAAGTGCATCAGTCAACTCCGCAAAGTTGGGAGCGATTAGATTGGTTTACTTTGAAATCTTAACCGGCCATCGAAGACATTAACTCATTGTTCTACAAACATTTAGTGCAGCACAGTTTCAATTAAAACATATTTTGTTCCGTTATTTGTTGCTACTGTAAAACTGTGGGTTTGTGTTGCATCGCCCTTGTTCCGTATAGACGATGTACTAGAGTATTTTTTTTGTTTTTACCATTGTCCTTCAGAGAACTTTTCATATTATTTATTGCCTATCAACAATCAGACCCAAATGCGACTCCATCAACTACTAGCTCCAAGCTCATAGAGTTAAATTGCCCCCTAACGCACACATACACAGTTTATTCAATTGAAAACATATCTGTAATTCGTACTGCAACACTTATAAAGGTAGCTCCCGTTTTTGCCTATTCAGTGTTGATCAGTCTCCCTCTCTCGAGTTTCCCTCCTTCGCAAGGTTTTCCACCTACCCCTTTCTCTCACATTTATTAATTACATATATTTAATAAATAATATATCAACTATATCTTTAAGTATGTGAATTACAGACAAATAATAATTATAAGTGGAAATATTGTGAAAAAACATAATATAGAACAAAGACATATACAAAAGAGATGTCATAATCGCCCTCCCTCCACGTCTAGCATCCTGCGAGCAAGTTAGCCCAGTCTCTCAGCGGAATTTGCTGACGAAAAGGTGAAAGTCATCGGCTGTAAGTTCCCGCACAGAAACAGCGAGGAATTCACGTTGTGTACAAAGATATTCTTATGGAGAGAGTAGTTTCTTCGCAATCGTGGATAGACAATAACACATTCATCATTTCATCAATGAAATACTATTTTGAAATGTTTGAAATGTAGGATAGAAAATTTATGGTATCAATAAAGTTGTAACAACAAATTATACTACTTTGGTCCGTTGAAAAATACCGTACTTCATAAATCATTGTTTTAAAATTAACTGGTTGAAAAGAAGCTTCGATAACTTCGAACTGCTTGGCTCGGAACGGTATTCCGAACATCATATAGGCTGTGATGTGCGTGAACATTTTTGTAGCGCATTTTAGCACTTGTGCTAAATATTTTTGCTGGAGTTTTCGGGAAATGTAACTTGCTATCCGGATCTAGCTCATTTACGGTTTGTGTAGCCGACGTCTGCTGATAAGAGCAAATTCCCTTAAAATTGTAATAGAAGATCCAAACAGCCGATCCGGGTGTCCGAGATCGCTAAAGTAGTACTATAAGTTTAGTGCAAGGTTTTGCTCGGGAGGTGGCGCTGATCTTCCCCTGTTGGATGGTGAGATCCGGCGCCGAACTACCACCGGCTAGAGAGTTTTCCTCAACCAGGTATCTCCCACCAGCGGGGCACCACCCGAGCCGGGACAAGCTGGGTTCCCAAATGGTCTCCCGACATGCCCATTGATCGGCCGGCGGTGGCAGCGGAGATACGCGCGACGGGGACGGGGCGGGGGCGGGGGCTGGGGCTGGGGCGGTGGCGGGGGAGGGGACGGGGCGGGGCGGGGCGAGGGCGGCTGGCGCACCGGAAATTCCGCTCAACGGCCTCGTGTCTTGGTCACGCTTTACAGCACCTGAGTGTATGTGTGTGTATGCCAAGGTTGCACTTTGCGTGATCGCCCACAAGCTTCATTGGGTGGATAGTGCGCGTTTGTAAACAGCCTTGGGTCACTAACTGAAATATTAATCCAGTTTCCAACCGACATTGGTGGTAGAGGAGATTGGGTCACTGTAATGGATAAAAGATAACATTTTTGTCTTTTCCGCGCCGTGTGTCAATTTTTCTCTTTTCAAAAGGAGTTTTATATGGGCTGGCCTAATATTACTCAAAGAACAAGTAGTAAACGAATGGTCAGGAAACTATGCTTTCTATATATTTTCTAGGCACAAAAATATCAGATTTCAACAAAATAAACAACCAGGAGTTATTTTTGTAAAGTAGCTGCCTATGTTCACTTACAATGCATTTGGATCGATCCCAAATCTGTATGAAATGCTTCGTTCTCTTTAATATGATTTTTGATAGTTTTCAAGAGACATTCACTAGTGAAATACATGCTCCATTCTCAATAACATAGCTGGAAATGCAATAAACGGTCACCTATGACCTGTAAAATGGGAGATATTAAAACACGTTTCTAATAATTCTCAGGAAAATAATGAGTGTCATTATAATGAAAATTATTCAGACAACGCAATCTATTAATTTTGCATCACATTAATTGCAAGTGTTCATTGTAGAACATTTTTCAAGGAGAGGATGTGAAGTATTGTCTTATGGTTTTTAAAATCATTTTTTAAAATTATTTTTCTGTGAACATTTTAATCCAAATGCAATTAGTAATGTTTATATGAATGTAATATATACTAATGTATATATGAAAGCTATTACTGTTGTATACACGAAAAACTTTCAAATTCAAGGATAGACATGAGATTACATATATACTACTACTACTTTCCAATATTTTATGTATCAAAAATTTATCTTCGTATTATCGACGTGTGAGATATAAAAATTTGACGTATGAGTAATTTTGTGTTTCGCTTGTTTCTATTCATCTTTATTATTGTTTTAATAGAGCAAGAGTGACTGCCTATTCAGGCAACTGCACGGCTTCTTGCAAACTTCGACAAACGTTGCAGGAATTCATCCATATCTTACCCTCAACCTTTTTTTCCCCTGAGAGTTATCAAATGATTTTTTGGAGCAATCGATCCCTTTCCTATTTTCAAATATTTTTTAATATTTATCTAATATTGGTTTTATTTTCAAACTACACCTCAATTACGATGCAACACTCAGAGACAATGCTTGTTGAGTAAGTACTGAGAAAGTAGAAAAATACTTGATGAATGCGTAAACGTACGATGTAAACGTTTATCCAATTAGATACACTAATTATTTTGTTTTGTTGCCATTTTCTCAGAATATTGTCATTCTCCCTCTCCTATTCCATCTTTGTTTTGAATTTTTTATTTATGAATAAGTTCCGAATTCTTTGATTTTTGTTCAATGTTGATAATACGATTCTGGGCCACGTGATTATCGTTGAAACTGCTATGTAAAGTGGGTAACTGTTTACCAGATACGAGTTTTTTCTTGTCATCGCAAAATCGAGAATTTTCTGATCATTAATCACGGGAAGTAAAGTGATCACTCTCCCTCCCCAATACCACTGAGAAGGAGAATGAACATTTAGAAATGAGTTGTGCGTGTGTGCGTGTCTAATGAATAGGAAGAAAAATAAACTTAAATACATTACGCAAAATATTGTTTTCTGAAACGATGAATTCAGCATTTTCACATTTATTGAAGTATATTGTTGGCAATATAAATCATATTTAGTCTACCGCAATTAATTTCAGAATTGTTGGAGAATAGTGTGCTGTAATACAATGCAATTAGCGCTGTATAGAGATTTCGGCAGCGATTGAGGGAAAACAATTAATCTCCAACAAACCATAAAAGACGTTAAACCAATTAAATCCAACATTAGTGATCGTTCAATCGGAAACATCATTAACAGAACTCGTCAACATCCCTCGGTCTCACGTCTCGGCTTGAGCGCAGTCTTTTGCCCCAGCGGCGCAGTGTGCACCTCCAGGAGCCTGCTCTAAGTGGCCGGGACTGGGTCCCTGGAGCATTTGTCTAATTATCCCGCCCTCGCCATCGCCATCGCCCTCCAACTCTCAGCGAGTTGGAGCGCCCTCCAGCCCCGCCCCCAGGCAGCCACTGCGCCCTCGGCGCCGATGCTCCGGGTCCCGGCCTCGGGCCGCGCCGCCGCGGCGGCTCCTAATCTCCCGGGGGCATTGGGGCTCGGCCACTGCGCGCCCTCACGCGAGCACGAGGGTTCCTTCGAGAAATTTTGAAAACGGATTTGGGGGGAATTATAGGAAGCCAATCAATACTATGGAAAAGTGAAGGGAAAGAGAGGTGAAACGAAAGTCACAAAAAATGTAATACGTAATCTACAGAGAAAACCTATTGAGCAGGTAAGGGTAGGCGGAACATATTAGAATAAAAATAAATTGATTCTCGCCAGTTTTGCTTTCTCGCCCTTATTTCATAAGAAGCGAAAATATTGTCATCTTGCGCCGGAAAATCTTCATTTTCTATGAATAGATGAATTGTGTTAATTCATCTCGACAAAAAAGACATTATTGTTATTATTATTATTATTATTATTATTATTATTATTATTATTATTATTATTATTTTATTATTATTATTTTCCCATTACATCACGACTAAAGATGTTATGAGTCGGCTGAATATAAGATCTACTCCAGGTTGCAACCAGCTACCTATGGAGCAGATCCGGTGAGTATCAGTTCCTCTACAATACTTTACGAAAAATGTGGGCTGTTCCAAATAAAGCAATTTCTTGCACTTCCCAGTCTTTTGAATTACCAGGGAGTTTAGACAAGTTCTTACTCAAATTTTGTGGAACAAATCCCAGAGCTCCGATTATATTATTATTATTATTATTATTATTATTATTATTATTATTATTATTATTATCATTATTATTATATTATTATTATCCATCTACATCACGATTAAGGATGTTATGAGTCGCGTCAAAATAAAATCTGCTCCAGGTTGCAACTAGCTACCTAAGGAGCAGATCTAGGGACTGTCGGTTCCTCTACAATACTTTGCGCAAAATGTGGGCTGTTCCAAATAAAGCAATTTCTTGCATTTCCCAGTCTTCTGAATTACCTGGGAGTTTAGCCAAGTTCTTACACAAATTTTGCGGAACAAATCCCAGAGCTCTGATAAACATCGGTACGACCTGTGCTTTTACGCTCCACATCCGTCTGATATCGATTTCCAAATTCTTGTATTTAAAACGTTTCTCTGCCTCCTTCGTTACGACATTTTTGATCACAGGGAACAGTAACATCTACAAGTAGACACAATATTTTCTCCAAATCCCGGATAACACTATCCGGTTTGTGAACAAAGGTTTCGTGGCTAATGTGTCAAGCTACTAAGATGATAAAATACAGGAAGATAGTGACTGAATGGCTAACGAAGGTTTTGCTAAACATGCAAACTCTAAACTGCCTACTAGAAGTATAGAAGAAAAATAAATATCTCACAACACATCTGAAAACGACGTAAATGAAAAATGTAGCGAGGAGTCTTTAGAGAACAAATTGTGTCGATGGGCCATTAAGTGAACAGAACATGACGAGTGGTGATATTTGCATCATCGAATATGTATACCCCTAAATCATGCATGGTAGGGTCATATCAAGAAGAAGAAATTAAGCCTATTAAAACATAATTCTCAGTTTCATTGAGTTGTTTTTCTATCATTTCTTCTTATTCTTCAATGTGGAGGTGCAAGAAGTAGCTACAACTGGTAGCGTCTTTCATATCTGATAAACATTTTCGTTGAAATCATGTTCTTAAAAATTAGAATCGGTGATTATTTGATGCCAGAAGAGGGAATTATGAACTTTTTCTTTGCTGGAGGTTGCTGTATCTGACAGTTCAATGTTCCGGATAACTCCATAACATGAAAAATTCTTTATTCCTCGTTCTTACTTCAAGCTCTTGAAAGGCCAGAAGGCCTCTAAACAGCTTGAATACAATTTTATTACTATTCACAATAAGGTTTTGGCACCATCGCTAATTGTTAACTCATTTACACTATCACTAATATTGGTAGTTTAAGATAATTAAGAATTTTTAATATTAATTACATTATTTCTTTGGTTATCAATAATAATACTAATAATTAATGTAGACGCAATTTATCTTTAGGAAATTTAGATTTGATTCTCCTAGGGATCACAACATTACGGCCTAAATTAAATTTTCGAGTCAGAGGAGAAAAATTAAGAAAAGAGAAAATCATTTGTGATTTTGTCAATATATCTAATCTAATTATTACAAGAACAGAGATCATGACATAATGATATTAAGAAAACGTACTTTTGAAAATTTAACAATTTGCCGACTGCATTCTGCCGACAATTTAAAAGAAAGCTTGTATTTTATTCGCTTTACGTGCTTGGTGTATTACCTTCCGCGGTCTAGAAGGAAAACACTTACATTCTACAATATAACAGAAACGTGCGTGGGATTTTTAGAACTTGTTTTCTGTGTTTCCGTTTCCATTGACTCTTCGAATGAAAATTTTATCCTATTCGTTTTCTTTCCTTTTCTTTTCCTTAAACTCGCTTTTCTTTATCCCCATATTTCAAAAACGTCCATTAAGAATAACATTTGGTAAGAGATATAAAATTTGAATTTATCACTTTTATCTCCAAGAAAAACACACTAACATATCTTAGAACCGCAATTTTAATGCATATTGAACAAAGCAGTTTTGGTATATGGTAACATACATGTTACGTGTACATAGCATCCGCGAAAAGCAATTCACGACTGGTATTATGACAAATTAGATGAGCTGTAGCATTCGATAGACGCTTCCAAGAAAATTACTTTCCGACACCATTGACCAAGTTCTTTGATCTCTTTTAAAGGTCCAGGGCAAACAACTGTTAATATTCTAGTGAAAACAACTATCAGAGTCAAGTTTCTTCGTTGACATCGGTAGTTTAATATTTTATACAAGAATCTTTGCGTGTCACAAGGCAAAGCTCTACATTTAAAGCGAAACCCGCCGTAAATTACAGTCGGGCGCACCAGCCGGTGCGGAGGATCCGTGAGTAGCCCCATAAATATTCATCAGCCTCATCCATGACCCTTTGAGCCGTTTCCGACCTATGGTCTTTCTGCGTGTTATTCGCAGCAGTGAGAAGAGTTACAGTTTTGTGGGGTCATCGGGGAGAAATTGAGAACGGCAACAATTCAAGGAAAGTGGGAGGGAAAAAGGGAAAATAAAGTAATGATACTGTATAAAAAGATTGGCAGTCACCAGTTGTAGGTGTCGTCCAAATTACCTACATACTATTTATTATTTAGCGTATGAAATGATTTTCGTTACGGTTTATGGATCGCAAAACTGACACAACTCAAAAAATATGAATTTTGAGTTACGACAGTCATTTTATAACATTTTATAATAATTATTACCAATAGAACTCCTAAAAAGGTCATTTAATACATGATGCTTAGGTTAGAAACAAGAGGAACGTGTTTTTGTTTCGTCCATTGAGCTTTTTTTTAATAAAGTGGTTTAGAAATAAAGCCTTTTACCAGTTTCGATTGATTGATTTATTGTTCGTGATTACTGGCGCATCAATTACTGTGGTCATTAGTCCCGTAAGTGTAGTGTGTGTTTGCCATCGGGAGGTGGCAGCGATCATTCCTCGTTGGATGGCGAGGGGATGGATGGATGACCGAGACAAGCTGTAAGCTCCCGACCGGTCTCCTGGCATGTGTGGTAGTGTAGTGCATGTTAGTGTGTGTATGTAAGGGGTGAGAGTAGGACAAGGAAGAGGAAGAAAATATCGCGTGCGGTCCGTGGCCCGTTTGTTAGGGTACTGCTCCGGCATTCACCTGGTGTTGATCGGAGAAACCATTGAAAACTACCGATCAGAGCAGCCGGCCGCTTGAATTATCCTCCAGAAAGCGACTGAATTCGACCTAGCTAGTGTCGTGACAAGCTAGTATCGAAAATCCTGCCGTCGTCGCGACTTTGGGCCTAGGACCTCCCGATCAGAGGGACTGCAGTGACATCATTTGATGCACTGAGGCATCTCTCCCGGTACCAGTTTCGAGTACTGTATCTGTTGAGGATTAAATATAAGTATATTAAGATTGGGGTATAAGTATATTAAGTTTACGGGGTGAATATGCGACTGATATCCGAAATGCACAATTGATTTTGATGAAACGTGAGTTTGAGACTTTGAACTCGAATTATAGTCACTGTCAAACGAGTGGAGAGATCATTCTTTCCCTCGTCGGAAAAAAGTCATCTACCTCTATCGGTGATGAAGCAAATAACAATATATAAGCTTACATTCGTCAAGGAATATGCATAAAAGACCCCATTTCTTATGGTGGAAGTGTAACAGTACAATATTACGGTACATTCATAAAAAAGCTGAACAGGAAAATTCAAGTTAAGAACTCTGAGTGAAAGTTTAAATTAAGTGTCCATAAATGCTTAGTTTCACTTTTATTGACTTTAAGTAATTTATCATCACATAATAGTTCCAATTTACTAAAATAAATAAATAATAGGTTCAATTGTCACCCATTTCCGGAATTTCGGATTTTCAGTAAAAAAGTTACGTTTTTTGAACCTGTCGTCCATTTTGAATATTATTGTCAGTGATTTTTTAAAGCAAAATATTACTCGATATTAGCTCTTCAAATTAATTTATGTTCGTTCTACATATTAGTAGTTCGTGCGTAATTTTCAGGTATGTCGTTTAAGTTTTTCAAATAATGCCTGAAGTGATAGGATGAAAGTTGCAAAACTATAATGTGACTTAATTCTTAATTAACTATAATGTGACTTAATTTAGGATTAACTTTGTTCAGTTAATTTCTATAACAATGAAATAACTATTATTAAGTTGGAGTTATTGCTTAAAATTTCACTGGAATGGAATCATAGACCTTTTCTGAACGAATTTCACCTTATAATAAATAAGTATAAAATTTACAGATAAATATTTTACACTTACGTAATCGTTACCAATAATACGAGATTTTATGTGTCGTTAATACATAGTTTTATTTTGTTTACATCTTTATTAAGGGTCCATAATTAATATTGTCAGGAAGAGAAACAATGCAAGAAATTCCTTTGTTTCTGTAACGAGTCGAAGTCTGTCGCAGATTTGCAAGCTCAATCTATTTTCTTCCACAAATATTTAGTTCAGTCCACGAAACGATGTGAACGTTAATGTAGAATTCTTCTCGTGTTTGTGTTTGATTCCAATGAAGATTGGATTTCATTGGCTAAAAAATTGCGAATATTTTAGTATTGCTTTATGAAATGAGTCCACCTAATTTCAAAGGAATATGCCTACGTCACTGAAGTGGGCGAAAATGAACTACTGACGGTAATTTGAGACAAATATTGAATTGAAAATGAATAAAAATAAATGATTCATGAGAATATCATGTTATATCAGGAATGCTTGATTGGTTAGTATTTCCAAGTGCGTCAACTGCTAAGATCATTAGTATCGTAAATGTTGTGCATGTTTTTATCGCAGGAGGTGGCGATGATCTTCCCCGGTGGATGTCGGTATTCGGCGCCGACCTCCACCGCTTGAGATGTTTTCCCCAACCAGGTATCTCCCATCAGCGAGTTACTGCCCCAGCTGGGACAAGTTCCAAACTGTCGACATGTGTGTTAGTTTAGTTCATGCAAGAGTGAGTAAGAAAGAGGGTGAGGATGGGAGAAGGAAAAGGAAGGAAAGATCGTACGTGGTGTGTGGACGGTTTGAAAGGGCTCCGGCAATTCAGGCATTTGCCCGATGGCAATTGGAGGAACCACGGAAAACTACCGATCAGATCAGCCGGTCACTACAATTCCTCCAGACAGTGGCTGGATTCCACGCAGCTGTGTAGTTAGTGTCGAATATCCTCCCATCGTCGGGACTCGAATTCTAGGACTTCCCGGTCGGAGGTACTGCAGTGACATCAGTTGTTGCCCTGAGCCACCCACCTTAGCCAGTATTCCGCTGTGCATTAAGATTCAAATATTATATTAAGAAATTTACTTTTATGACTAGTACACATGAATATAAATGCACATAATAAAATTCAACACATTTACATTTAAATATTCATTTTTGACATTGCAGTATAATAAAATATGACGAAAATTCAATATTTTTTGTATATTATGATTTTTCCGCGAGTCAACTGTTACCTCAACATTTTACAGAATATTAATCTTCTTCAAAGCTCGCGAATTAATTTACGCTTTGTTCAATTCACGTTGTTAAGCGTGTTAGTTTTGAAACAAGGTAAGTTGCTGTTTGTGCCTACATGATATAAGATTAAAAATTCCATTGCATCGCATAAATTGCATTGAATCGGTTTTTAAAAATTCCAGAACTATCAAACAACGGTTTAATAGAACTCTCTTGTTTTGGGGAAAGAAGGCAGTTCTGGTGGTTTTGGAGATATGTGACTAATTCCTGAAGACCACTCCATTTAAATGTAGTATAAACACTAAAAAAATCTGCAAAGTACTTCATATTTCAATGAGTTTCTCAATCAAACTAATTCTCTCTAGTAGATACCAATGCGGAACTAAATCATTAAAGCTCACATCGCACGATGCTAACACAATGCGTGCAAATAATCTATACATCTCTTGAGCGGAAAGAAGCTGACGTGACCAAGCAGGTACACGAATAACAAGCACGCGATGCCTTGCACTCCCTCGCGAGTCGGTCATCGTGCTTTCCTGTGACCGTGAAACTACTCTTTGGGAAGGTGAGACATTCGAAATGTTCTTTGTGAAATGAATGGTCCAAACAGAAAATTTAAAGATTTTCTCTAGAGATTAAAGTTTTACATTCCAAATCTTATTATTTGACTTATATTACGGTATTAAAGATATGCCCACCAAACGTTTGATGTTTTGAAGGTGAAGGATGTGCAAATGCATAGGCAACGCTTACATTAAATTTACCTAACCACATTTCCTACAGGGTCGGCTTTCTGATATAATTATTCAAATCAAGAAAAAAATTGAAAGGAGAGATGAGGTTTAGCAATAGAGATGTGATTCAGACAACGTGGACCTATATTAAATTATTTTTTAAAAATTGGTTTCTTCATTATTATTTCACTAATTTTAAAACTCTCCCAAACGTTCTCTCAAAGAAACGTTTGTTAAAAATTTAATCTGTAGTGATTATAAATGGTTCATTTCTTCCTTAAGCGCACACAAAACAAAAGGCAGAGTCAACCGCACGGAGGGAGGGTAGTCGACTTCATCCGAGGCATCCATCAGCTAAGCGGGGGGTGCGAGACGATGCCCTTGTAGTCTGCGCGGGCAGGCACTAAGGCGAACGACCCGAACACTTCTAGTTGATAGTTTGAAAGTCTTAGTTTTAGCATCCTCAATTCCAGTAGTGTTACGATTACTTTCGCGCATCACGAATTGTTAACGGTTCGTTTCAAAGTTTGAACATCGCCAAAAACTTCCTTTTTAACTTCTGTCACCTTTAACGAATTCTTACGTACATCTATCTGAGACCACAAATTTCTCCCAATAAAACATTTCCTTTAATATTTTAGAATTAAGAGCGCGTATTACAGATATAATAGTGCAATTCCTTACAAAAAAAAACAACTCAAAACTCAGAAGTAATATTTATGTCAAGTACTTATCTATCTTACTGATGCTTTATATTAATCCATTATGTTGATATTCTTGCAACTTTTAGGAATATAAAAACAATGATATTGTTACATACAGTTTCAAATCACCACCATTAAAATTGCCATCCGATTCTCCTTAATTTGACACAACACATCAATGTTGGTAAACAATTTATAAATTTTAATCTTAAGAATATAGTGCAGAGTTCTTGTACTCTAAGATGTAAAATATTAGCAGCTTAGTATAATATAAACGTATCATAAAACTTTTTTTCAGTAGTTAGGCAATCAAATTCCGATAATAATACCAACAACAGGCACATTCAGCGAAGAAACACGCAAAATTAGTTCTAAAACATCAAACGTTATTTTACGAATATACACAAAGTAAAATTTTCATACATTAAACCTATTTTCCACATTCTCAAAATACTAAAATCTTGAATTCTAATAAATAATTTATAAATCAATTTGACAAATATTGTGTCTGACACGACAATAATTTGTAGTCAGAAATGTTAGCTCAACAAAAATAATTACTACTACAAGAGTCAGCCAAAAGTACAAAGCTGGCAAGCCAAACGGAAATTAATGGGCGAATGCTTCAGGCGGCGGATGCGCGCCGTCTATCGCGCTCAATGGAACGACCTCTCCCAAGGGAAGCCTAAGAGACTCCCTCTGGCCGAGTGTTACGCTTGGCAGACGGCCTCGCCGCGCCTCGCCTCGCGAGTGAACGGCGCGGCGGCTGAGATAGCGACCAGGCGGCGCGGCGCGTTCCATTTCGACGGGGCGGAGCGCCCGGGGCGGTGGTTCCGGCGAAGCGGCACGGCACTGGACGGGGAGGAGGCGGGGGCGAGGGTGGAGGCGGGGGCGAGGGTGGAGGCGGGGCGAGGGTGGAGGCGGGGGCGAGGGTGGAGGCGGGGGCGAGGGTGGAGGCGGGGGCGAGGGCGGGTGCGAGGGCGGGTGCGAGGGCGGGTGCGAGGGCGGGTGCGAGGGACGGGAGCGAGGGCGGGTGCGAGGGCGGGTGCGAGGGCGGGTGCGAGGGCGGGGGTGAGGGCGGGCGCGAGGGCAGGCGGAGGGCGGGGGCGAGGGCGGGGGCGAGGGCGGGCGCGAGGGCGTGGGCGAGGCCGTGGGCGAGGGCGGGGGGAGAGTGGGGCGAGGGCGGAGGCGAGGGCGGGGACGGGGGCGAGGGCGGGAGCGAGGACGGGGCCGAGGACGGAGGCGAGGACGGGGACAAGGTCGGAGGCGATGGCTGGGGAGAGAACGGGGGCGAGAGAGGTGGCGAGGGCGGGGGAAAGGTTGGGGGTGAAAGCGTGGACGTGGGCGAAGGAGGGGACAGGGGCGGGGGTGAGGGTGGATGGCGAAGACGGGGTAGGGGGCGATGGGGGGGGCACGACGAGGACGAGGTGGGATGCGTGATGGGGCGGGGGCGAAGTGAGGTGCGCGAGAGGTGAAAAGAGAGGAGCAAAGCGAGACGAGGAGAAGGGCACCGGGAATGAGGGTAGAAACGGGGCTGAAGGCGGGGATAGGAGCGGGGGAGGGAACGTGAACGTGGGCGGGTGGGTCCAGGCGAGGCGGGGGTGAGGCGGGATAGGATCGGGAGCGAGGACATCTCGCCCGTCCACCTCGTGGGCGCGAGGGCGAGACGATTAGCGCGCCTGCGTTGCGTCCACTATCGATTGCGGCGGGGGCGGTGGGCGCGATGGTGACAACGGGAATGGCAGACGAAAAGCTGCGAAATTGCGTTGGAGATGACGGGATCTGCGTGGTCAGCGGAGGAGTCGCAAAGGAAGAATGGGTTGGAGGGCGAGGAGGCAGAAGGGTCACGAGAAATATCTGCTGGGCTGCGGAGGGATAATGCAGGAAGCAAAGCGGTGGAGGTGGGGCAGGGAAGTGGGGTGAGACACGCCGGCGAGGGCGCCCGTCGGGGAGAGGACGGCGACGCTTGTGCAGAACGCGGTGAAATCGCCGAGTCGAAGGTCGTGCGAACTGAGTTACGAGCCTGCTGCTGTCCTTGTGATGTGTTTTGCGCCTTGGAGGGGGTACAGATATGGGTGAAGTGAACACTGACAGAACTCTCCTAACTGGAAAACAAGAATGTCGAGAGACGATGAATTGCACAAGGAATAGAAGTGGAGGAGATTGTATGCACGAGTGTGCGTCATAAATATTTGATGTGATTTTGGATACATATCCAGTACCCAAAGTTGTCAATGAGAATGGAAACAAATTCTTTCATACTAAACAGCATTACGGAAACGGTGCAGTGAAAACTATACAGGAATTAAAAGTACAAGTAATTCCAGAGTAAAATTAAACTAGGAGCCAAAATAGTGGCTCAAATAGTCGAAATAATGGCTCAAATCTAGAAATAAAAGGAGTACATGTATACGTGTGAAATGAATGTATAAATGTCTTCAAAATATCTTATTAGAACGACTTTGAAACTAATTAGAAATGTTTTCTTTAAAAAAACTTGAGAAACAAACATCGTTTCTAAGTAGAATTAATTACAGTGCCAAGAATTCCAATTAAGAAGAATAAATTACATACTACAATAGAATGTTGCCATTACTTCGAGCTCACACTGGGGGTTTCTAGCCATGAATGTCAGCGCGAACACTGAAGCATTATAATGTCTCCTAATGTAAAGAGCTTTAGATTAAGTGCTTGAAAGGCAATGTCACAGGGGAGACTGGAAATTACATTAATGCCATACTAAATGCTACGAGACGTCTCGTAAACAGATCTGTACAGAACATTGTCAAAATATTCGTATCCCTGAATTTCTGCGTATCATTACTAATTTTTGACTCCTACAAACATAAATATGAGACTTAGTCAATGAAATACGAATTATTTAACGTTAACAAAAACCATAAATCGCAATTACAATAGAAAATCACAAATCCACAAGATGTGAGCGAGTGGAAATTTACATCTTTAAGAAACTAATTATATTATTTCTGATCTGAAACCTGTAGAACAAACAATTGTTGATCTTCTTTTAGCCATGACTGTTGCATATACATACTCACTAAGGCAATAGAAAATACACCACAAAAATGTGAAGTTGTGAATTGTTTTTTATACAATTTGCAGAAGAAAATTGTATATGTAATTTCAGAAGATTTTGTATATGTAATAGAAGAAGAAATTAAGTTAACAAATAGAAAAAGCGCGGTCATTGATGTCGCATTATTCCTCTCATATCTGGGCGAGTAATATTATCTTGAAGAAGAGCCAATTATTTTCAAAATTCAATGTTTTTCATTTCAGTTATAACACAAAATGGTTCAATTATAAATTGACGATGTAAAACACTTGCAAACTAGCGGTGCTCAACAGCAAATATTTTCTTCTATTATTTGTAATGGGTACATAATGTTACAATAATGCAAATTATATCCAATTTATTCTTGAGCAAACTTCTGAAACATTCATCCGCAAAATAAGCATGAGACGTAGGAATTTGCAAGTTTTGAAAGTTGAGAGGTTTCAATGAAAATATAATTTATTCCATATTTATGATTGAATTTTCTCTACTCGAGGAGAAAATTTAAAGAATTAAAATTCCCCAGGAATCGCAGAAATCAAAACCCTGCTGATCGGTATCCCAGACCAATCGGCCGATCAGATCGTGGGAACCCGATCGGTAAACTAAAATGTAAACCACTCGATTGCGGTGCTTACGGAAAATTACACACTAATAATTATTACATTTAGCAGTTAATATGGTATCTGAATAAATTCTCACGATTTATTTAAAAACTATAAGAAAAGTACTGCTAGAATATTTCGAAATTATATATGTGAAATGATTTAAAGATCTTGTATTGAGTAATATATTGCTTTAAGAAATAAATATCTAGCTTCAATACTGAAAGCGTTGGTCGTGATAAAAAAATTGAATCTTCTCAATTTTGGAAATTCAAGTTTAGAGCAAATTCCACCGAGGAGGACAGGGGGTGTCTAGTGTACGTGAATATTCCGCAATTTGTAGCCGACGCCCGTAGGCATTAAGAGCGCTGGAGCCGCATAATACAGGTCTTTTATTTTTTTTTATTTTAAAGGTTTAATAAAATTTTATACTTTTGCTATAGAATTCAGTGTATTGTTCTCTATAGTTAAAAAATTTTAATACATAAAACTGTACAATAAACAATTTTTGTTTATTGGAATGGAAATTCAGACGTTCAATTCTCCAAATGAGCGTACCAACTGAGGTAAATAATATCCCAGCTGGGTTTCACTTGGAATGAATTCCAAGTGAATTCCCAAGTTCCCAAGTTCCCTTGGGAATGATTTCCCAAGCTCCGTTAGTTCTGATACCCAAGAAAATCCGCGAAAACGTGTCATACCTTGCAAGAAAAATATGCACGAAATTATTTTTAAAAAATCGAATTCTGAGAAACAGATCCCGTTAAGAAAGAAACCTCTAATTTCAAAAGTGAAAATGTCGGAGATGTTTGAAATAAAAATCTAATTTCGGGAATTGCATGGCATGTGATGAAAGGCCGAGCGAGGCGGGGGCGTGCGTGGCCGGCCCCTGCCCGGCGCAGCGCGCAGCCTGGGAGCGCCGCGGCGCTCAATACTGCGCGGGGGCGGCGCGGCGCGGCGCGACGCGGCGCGGCACGGGGCGAGGCGAGGCGGAGCCACGCAGACCTCCGGCCCGCAGCCGCCGCCGCCACGCACCGGGCAAAATAATCCCGCAAAAGATGGACAAACGCCGAATAAAATGGATTCCCGCTAACGGTTTTATTGTGGGGAATTTAACTTGCTTTTATCTTGCCTCTGTGTGCGGGATGTGTGTTTATGGATTAAAATGATGGGATTGGCACTTGCACGAAACAACGCATGAAGCTAATGAAATATCTAGAGTCGAAGTGTTTGTGGTTGAATGATTAGTAGACATCTGGCGGAAGATATAACAGGCTTGTGTTGTGTCCGATTATAATGATAACCTGTTGTCTCTCCATTAGAAAAATAATTAAAACAACCAATTGTAACTTTCTGTGCTCGATCGTACGGTGACTCCCCGTCTATTGCGGATAGTGATTTTGTGGCTGCCATTGCAATAGTCTTAGAATTACTCATTTCATTTAAAAGTTAAGTCGGTGTCAGAATTCTGGCAAAAGTGTTGGGTGACAACATCGTCATGGTTGTGGAAACAAAAAAAATCGCTCGCGACTGTAATAGCGAGTCGTTATAAACTGGTTGCTAGAATTTTCTAAATACGTATTGAGGGAAAGTAACAAAAATAAAACAGATTTTTACATTTTATTTGGTCGCTAGTTTCTTTCAACTCATATATAGTTGTTGCAGACAACGCATAGGGCTGAGATTCAGTCCGAGAACTTGTCTGTGAATTTTCAGTTGCGATTACAGCAATAATTGCTGAATTATTGTGTTACTGTTACAAGACAAAGGATTTTAAGAGGAGGGGATGCTGGACCAAGACCCATTCAGCACAAACACTGAAGTTTATTGCCCATGTTTGCCCAACAAGACTGTGTTCACGCAAGTATACAAGGATAACGGCATTATAACAGCATGTTGTTTAGTTCCCACTAGCATTTCCAACTTAAGCTGCAAATTGTCCTGATAACTTTCTTCAGTAAACAATTAAACATTCTTAGAATTCAATAAACTAACATAAAATAACATAACATAACATAAACTAACATAACTGAAGATGTCCGTCGCAGTTACGGACGAAACGTTTGGAAGTATATTTTCCAATAGACCACGGCCCCCTAGCCCGGAAGAAAACGTTAAGGAACATAAAATCATTTTTATGGAACGAACGCACTGGACCATAAAGTCAATAAATTTAACGGATCCATACACAGGAATAAATTCAGCGAATTTAGTATTAATATTTCATGGTATATTTTTATTACATTGTATGATAATTTAAATAAATTACAGTTAAATTTTAAATGGATAAAATAATGTCGTATTTCCTAAGGAATTTACTTAGGAATTTTCTAAACTTATGAATATCTACTTAATTAATATACTGAAACACACATTTATACAATCGTTACATAGGAATCGACGTAGCTAAATACTCTTTTACCAACCGGACAAAAACCGACTGGAACAATCTACCTGCTTCAGTACTAGTGACTTTTCCCTCTGGTGTGCGTTTCCTCCGGAATCATCAAGGGAATTCCGTTTGATGCCAATATTTGTGTGTGTTGTATGTCTTCTTACTTATTAATTAGTAGTTGTATATTCTCTGTGTAGTAGTAATGTAATATATATTCTTAACTTGTCTTCGTCTTTGTCTTTGTAAGTTTTGATAAGTTCTGCATAAACACTGCCACCGAGCGAAAGCTTATTAGCAGGAAATAATAATAATAATTATTATTATTATCATATAAAACGTAACCTAAAATGTTAATCTATCGTACTGGTTACGCTTATTATTTCCGCAAATATTTTCCATCTAACCACAAATGAGTACACAACCGCTCCGCAAAAGTCTTCTCCCCCCACACGTCGCCGACGCGAGCCGCCTTTCCCCGCGAGCGTTTCGCGCGGAGCGACCCGCGGGGGCGTGTCGCCACGAGCGAGCGGAGCGGCGGCGGCGGCGGCGGCGGCGGCGGAAGGGCTGCGTGGGAGCTCGGTGGAGTCCTCTGGGAGGAGAGGAGAGTTCAACCGCATTAAAGAGAAGTTCGTAGGAAGCGCCGAGACGGGATGCCGTAAGGGCACCGAATGGCGGCCAACGAAGGTGAAGACTTCACGACGAAAATGGGGAATCTAAAGGGCTAGTGAAAGTTAAGATGAAATGAAAAGTACTGCAGAACTAGTGAATATTGTTGTGACGGAGGCTGAAGAGAAGTGCATGATAATGACGACAAAAATTTGAAGTAGCTATTAAATATGATAAAGAAAAGATAAATAAGATTATGAGCGATGAAACTGATGGCAAGACCAATTCGGAAGGAAGATATAAAATATGTCAAGTGAAATGGATTTTACATTTTTATTAGTGTAGATGCAATTATAGAATGTTGGAATGCGTTAAAGAGCATTAATCTTTTGTGTTGAACTCAAGGTAGAGTATAAACAGATGAAACAATTGGACAGTGACTGTCAAACAGAGTAAATAGACGCACGAGATGTGGCAATACTGACGGACACAACGGACGCAATAGATGTAGCAGTACAATATATCCGCACGTTGTCGAATGGCGCGGCGGCTGAAACAGGCGAGGCGAAGAGAGGTCACACAGAGGTACGAAAAGAGAAAGCACAACTGTTGGGAGGGTGGCCAGCTGCACGGCGTTGGCGACAGCGGCGACTGTCACGACGGCGGGCGTAGGCGGTTGGCCGCGGGGGTGGGGCGAATAGAGTGGTGAGGGGAGGGACATGGCAGGGGTGGGACGGGGGTCGGGTGAGGGAAACGAGGTCGCGCGCAAGGAGGCGCGAAATCGCCGATTCGCAGTGTCGACCTTGGGGGAGGGAGGCAACCGCCGCGGATAGCTCGCGAGTTTTTTTTCTCCTCCCTCTATCGAATCCCACAATATACTGCTCAGTGAACATCCACTCGTGCTCGAAGTTCAGAGAACATGGGAGCTAAATCCAAACGTAGTAATATCGGCTTCGGTTAGGAATTTCCTCTGCACTATCGGATGCCACGCAGGGGATTCTCGGCTTATTGATATGCGTTTTTAGTATTCAAAGGTCGCTTGGGATAGCGAATGAGAACTGAAAATCGTAACCAAGATTCACGATAGAATGAAAGGAAAAAGGGAAGATTAATAATTAAGATTACTTGAAAAATATAATCACATTATTGACACTTTGCAATAAATGCTGTTCTACCGTGGGAGTGAAGCATTCTACGAGGGCACCTCCGTTTAAATTAATGATTTGTTTTGTTTGGAATCGCTCATTACACGTTCATCGTTACACATACATCGTTCAAAATATACATTGAAACACTGATTTACCTTATTTTTAATATCTTATGCAATAATCCATTTAAAGAAAAGCGAAAAAGTTGCCGTTTATATACTATGATGTTATATTTAAATATTCGTATGTCTTAAATACTTCAAAGCAAGTTTTAACACGTCGCTTACGTGATAAAATTCTACTCACAGAACGAATTTTGCTTGCTCACGCTCTGCGATTGAGGCGTTGGGGTCAAGAAACTAGCACCGTGCGCGATAAGAGTGGAGGCTTGCGTGACGTCCAATGTGACGAGGAGTGGAACGTCAAATATTCCCTTTGCAACATTTATTTTCCTCAGAGTTTTTCATGCATTTATTTTATTCTCGTAAGAGGTGACACTGCATTTACCTCATTCAGTCACTGTCATTTTTTCTCATAAATATGTATTTTTAAGATAGAATATTACGGACAAATAATTCCAACCAGTTACATGAATTCAATCTATGTTAATTAAAGTCGTATTTATGATAATAAAATTCACAAGTCACGTTTCTTTAAGTGCCAATCATATCTTTAACAAGTAAGAAATTAATGAAGATTTTTCTCTCAGTGATTGAATTTACTTGCAACTCATTATTTCATTGCCTCTGACAAATGAACACGATCTATGATTAGGTTAAAATATATACATTAAAACTTTTGTTTCCACTGCACAAATGTTTAGGATATAAATAAGTTAGATGATTTGCGAAACAAATTTTTGTTGGGGGGGGGTGTACAAATGTGAATTTAATACTTTCTCCGGCGATATAATCTTTGATGTGAGATAAGCGTGCTGTGATGAATTAGGTTCAAAACTTTTGTACAAGTTGTACGCTTTGTACTTTAGAATTTCGCCGGGTTTAATCTATCGAAACACATCGTCAAAAATTTAACAATATAGTAATCATACAATACCTCCCTATCTTGTTTGCACTTAAGTTTGCTTCATCAGACTTACCTTACTAACTTATATATGTGATCAGAATTAATTCTATTGCCCAATTTAGACGATATCGCATTTATTCATCATGTTTTTCGAAAAACGTTCGCACATAATAATTATATACCCAGGCATGCCCCTAAAACGTAATTCTTCCCTAAAAAGTACGCTGTGTAACTGAACTTGTACTTTATTGTTTTGCATGTCCAATAAAATACATAGACATTTCCTTTTGACAATTTTCCAGTTGTTTTCTCACTATAATAATCACAATGTTCAAAGATATAAAATGATTGACAAACATGAATTCAAAAGTACATCATCTTTAGAGATATATTTGTTTAAAACATGCTTTTGAGAAGGTGAAACACAATGTGAATTTTGAGTATGAACAGTACAAACGCACAATAACATACAAATGCACGGAAACATTTGAATCACGAAATAGTAAGATTTCCTGCTTATTTAAAAAGATCTTATACATATTCCCTGGTGACGTTATCTTCTCCCGGAAAAAACTCGCCGCGCAAAAACCTTGAATTTCTGGAAACCTAACCGAAACGTACTATGAAGGGATGATTGCAGTGGAAAATGATGTCAAATGATCCCCACGCCACACTGCAGTCACTGCTTTATAAGAAAGAAAAACTAGAGTCTCATATTTTCCTTACAAGGGAATTTTGGATTTCTAGGAATGCTATCTCAAACTCGTCTCTGATGTTGGTTTTTTGTTAGGCAATGAGATATTTGCTCAGTCATTTGTTCGCACAAATACACACATTCACCCACAGACAAAGGTGGATCAGGGCATCATCTGATGTCACTGCAGTGCCTCTAACCGTGCATGGTCTTTCCTCCCTCTTCCTTGTCATACCCCCAACCTTTATTAGTTACACTCACATGCACCACACTACCATACATGTCGGGATACCAATTGGGTGTTTTGAGTTTGCCCGGGCTGGGGCGGTGCCACGCTGGTGGGAGATACCTGGTTGTGGAAAATACACGAAAGTCGACATAGGTTGGCGCCGAATCTCGATATCCGCCCGGAAGATCATCGCCACCTCCCGCGACAAATCATGCAAAATACTTACGGGACTAATTACCTTATCACTTGATGCGCCCAGTTTCATCAATCAATTCATTAATTACACGTACACGCGAGAGCGCTTTTTTGTGGAGAGTTGGTCGATATGTTCCATTAAATTGTATAGAAAATCAAATAATTTCCTCTTTCACAAACAAACTGTTGGCCTGACTGACTACCTGTGTCACTGTGTGAGATACGCAAGAGAACTGAATTTCCAAAATAATAAAGGAGGATACAAATATAACTTATTTTGCAGATTGCAACCTCGGAATATGCCTTGTACACACTCGGCCTCGAAAATAAGTTTTTAGGGGTGTAGTAAACACAATTTCCATGTTATGGGCAAGCGACGTGGCAGGAAGAAGATGCATTACGTCTGCTGCGGAAATCACGGTAACTCAGAGCTTGCACGGTCCAAATTATGCTTCAAATTTTAAATTCTGTCTCTTACACACGGAGATGTTTTGAAACAAATATTGTATACAACTGTCAACATACTTTCATATGTATCTCAGAAGTTATACAGAAGTCTCAGAATATATGTTACAAACTTCTAGGGCATGTAAGGGATCGAAAATGACAATTTTTTGTCAAAGAATTTTTAATGGAAAATTTTATAAAACAGAGTCACTCATGTGAATTTTCCCGTGACTGTTAGGGCACCCCCCTCATACGCAGATGTTTGGCACGCGCATGAAATGTCCTTGACTGCGTCAGAACATGTCCTTCCGAACCTTGTTAGGCGCAAAAGCTACATAAATATTGCTAAAAGTAGTTTTGCAGGATAATATATCTGTGTACAAATAGTTTTCACTGTATTAAGAAAAAGTAAACTAATTAATTTAATTATAAGCAACAAAAAGTTGTTTCCAGATTTGATAACACCAGAAGTTGAATATAGGTTAGTCAGTGAGTAATAAAAACAAACAAAAACTTATCACAATTGTTAACAAAATATAACAATCTTAAAACATTGTCAATTTTTTAAATTACCAGCTAATTAACGCAACGATCTTTTATACATTCTGAAAATATATAGTACTCCCCATAATTGTAGTAATGAATGCAGTAAGTGTAAGTATGAGTAAGACGAGAGGAGGGTATAACAATGAGGAAGGTAAAAATCTCACGCGTTTTCTCGGCCTGCATATTAGAGTACTGCTCCGGGCATTCGCCCGGAACTGGTAGAAGAAACCATGAAGGCCAAAAATAACAGCAGGTGGCGGCTATAATTCTTCTCTAGACAGTGGATTCGACCCAGCTTTTTACGTAGTGTCCACAGTGTCCGCAACCGTCGGGAATTGAAGCCTAGAACCTCCCGAAATCGATTAATCGATAAAAAATCCAAAATCTTCATGAAAAAAAGTTATTATAACAGTAGCTTTTATGATTGTCTGTATCAATATATAATTTTGATTGTCTGTCTTAAAAATAAAAAGATTGGAAATTCTATTGGAAATCAAAAAAGTTATTATATATTACATAGATGCGAAGATATTTCTAACGTTAGTGTCTTCACATCCATTTGATATTTTTTGACGTTCTTTTCGAACCCGTGCCACGTGTCACCTGTTCCTCTAAATTCTTTGCTGCAAATAGGATGACAAACGCTCTTCGCCTCCGCGTGCTCATCGCGATGCACCGCGTGCACACTCGATCAGCCGCACGCGCACGCGATGCGTCTCTGTTCGGCGCCGCCGCCTCCGCCGCAGGCGCTCGCCTCAATTAGATCGTGGCGCCCATTAGCGGGGGACGTGGCGCTGGCTGCCGCGACGCATCCGTGTCCTCGCGTGGCGGGGCGGGGCGGAGAGAACACGTGCTCGCCGTTCGCCTTGCCCGTTAGCTGGCGAGGGCGCCATTTGAGATCCATTGCCGCTGTCCCGCAACGCCATTCAATTCTGCAAACCGTCGCCGCAGCCGGGGATTGGAATGTGTCACGTAATACCGTTCTACGACGCATGTTATCAAGACAGCTCGGTTCGTGAGCGTAATGGAATCCAGACTCAAATGTAATTTATATTGGGTTGCCGCAATTGCTGTAATATCCTGTATGGTGAAATTAAATATCGACTTTGCGATTGTTTGTATACAGCCATACCTCTCTCACTATTTTAAACCATTTCTTGTTACAAATTACAATTTTTTTGTTTCAGTGGTGATGGGCCGCGCACATTGAGATATTTGCAATATAATTTGGGTTCAAAATATTTTTTTCCAAAAGTCGGAGGAGACAAGTGCACTGTTGTACAGCATACGCGAAAGAAAAAGTATACATTTATTAAAATGTTTTTTCTCTTTTTACTTTCCCGTATACGTACGTATACACGGAGTGATAAACGTAGTATAGGGAAAGTTATGTAATGCTGCGCGAAAAAATGGCCAATTTTCGGCGGAAAAAAATTAATTGCCGGGCCGTGAAAACGAATAAGTGGATAAAACCAGTTGCTAAATTAAGAAAAAAAAATCCTCTATCTCGTGGTGTGGTCAAAATCCATGATTTGTTGCTTCTTTATACTTAAAAATCGATTGACGGCATTCCGTCCGTCTGTCCGTCTGTCCGTCTGTCCGTCTGTGGTCAACGCTAGCGCCTAAACCGTTCGGTCGATTTCTTCAAAATTGATATTCCCCAGTCGATCTGATTCTAGTCGAAGCTTTGTGATTTTGAAAAAGATTCTTTAAAATTTGGGGGTACTTTATATGAAGCCTCCCGGGATTTTCAACATTTTCTCAAAAACGGCTCCAAATTTTTTCCTTAAATTTCTTGTATGAATAGAGTAAAATACACTTTTTAACATGGCATAGGTCCGATTTTCACGTACAGCTCTGAATTTTCGAAAATTATGAAAGTTCGAATTTTTTTCGGCGTCTTTCTCCAACTACAAAATTGAAGATAGAGATTTTTTCTTCAAATAAAATTTGTTCTGCATATTGAGTTCTTTAATAAAGGTCATGTAAATGTTTTTCACAATTTTGGTAGTTTTCGTGCAATATTGCGTGCAATATGTGCAATTTTAAAAAAATTACAAAAACAAAATTTCTCAAAAACGGCTCCAAATTTTTTCTTTAAACGTTTGGTAGGGATAGTGGTAAATGTACTCTATCAATGACATAAAAGCCATTTTGGTCTATCGGTTGGTTTTTTCAAAAATTACAAAAATGTAAATTTTTTACTTGTCTCTCACGTCGTTAATATTTACATTATCGGCGATTTTTTACATTATTATATTTACGTGTATATACGCTTTAAATAATGTCAAGTAAAGTTTCTCGAAAACACTACCGTTTTCTGTGAAAAGTAGCTCAAATTTCGGCATTTTCAGAAATGCTCAAACGTCATTTTCTCGTATTTTTTCTCCAATTCTCCAATTTTTCATCATTTTCTCCAATTTTTTTCTTGAAACTTTTGTAACGGATAGTGCTAATTACACTCATTAGTATAGCGTGAAGTTTATTTTGAGTTTTTTTTTGTTTTTTTCAAAAAGTATATGAATGTAAATTTTTGAAAGATCTCTCACATCTTTAATATGCACATTATCCGCATTTGTAAAGATGATTATATTTGTGAGTGTAAGTGCTTCAAATAACTTCAAATAAAGTATTTTGAAAACTCAAAAATTTTCTGTGAAAATGAGCTTCAAATTTCGCATTTTTAGTAGTGCTAAAACGCCATTTTTTCTTAAACGGCACATAATTTTTAAAAGAAAATTGCCATTTACGGCTAGGTTTTTGTGTTCTTTAATATTCTAAAATTAATGTTTCTGTTCTACCAATAGGAAACCGAAAAATTAAGAAAATGACAAAAAAATGTACTTTTGGCGATGATAGATGGTAGCTGGCAAGAAAGAGTATGTGGCAATTCCGAATAGCTAGCGAAGACCCAGGAAAATAGAAAACTAATACGGGAAAGTCTGTGTCCATTCTGTAGCACCACTAGTTTTCATTTCCCTAACAATTTGTGGGTATATAGAGGTAGTATCCTACTTTTTCAATAATGTACATTTCAATTGAATAATATCCCTTAAAATTACAAACACTTTAAAGAATCAACAATCTTCACACCAATCTGAAATACAGTAAATGCATTTGCAATACCTAACAAATCTCTATTCTATCGTCTTGAAGTAAATTTGTTAAACTTTGGAAATTTGCAAGAACGAAAATCCTACACGTGTACATTTTAACTGTGGACGTGTTAATTATAGTAATAATCCCTGGATTTTTCCATTACGATCTTATGATTCTCTGTTTTATGATTTTAAATTATTTTTGCAGTTGATTTTTCATGTAATAGCATACTATAATCTTTGACTGAAAGTTACATTGAAGAAGTTCGCAGAATTTATTCTGAGCATCAAAAAACATGCCATCGCTCCTCGCACGGTCTTTTCTGTGCCACGGGATTTCTTACGACATAACAACCTCGATTACTTTCCTTTTTTTCACAGTCTTCACTTCTAACATATCTTATTTTCTAGGGATATTTATTTATTTTAAAATTTTCTGTTTGAATAATTAAATTGCATTCCATCAATTTTTGTAATCTGTCCCTAGTATTAATTTTAATGAGAAGCTTATCACAGTTTACAAGTTTTATTATTACCCGTCCCGCGGGCAAACACATTGAATGCCCTGACGCCGCCGCCGGCCTCAGCCCGAGACTGACCTCGGAGGCCATGACGCCGCCGGCTGACTCGGCGTCCGGGGAGGTTTTAGCGCCTCTATGTTATCGCGACACTGGGTGACAGCTGTATTGTTTTTCAAGTCACTTCGGGAGGGAAACGTAAAACGTATCTGCAGTGTGGCCTGCAGATCGCATCAAGTTTTCTCGTCAATTTAAGTCGTTACGTCGTTTATATCCTGTGAGCCGCATCATAGTGAACCGTGAGGTGCTCTGAATATTTTTATATGGAATTTGTGGAAATTTCAAAATACATCATTATAATATAATTGGTGTTTATATAATTATAATATATAAATCATATAATGTTATTTTTAATTTATGCCAAGTTTTTTTTATTGAGGATACCGACGACGGCCTCATGGCCTGGCCTTCACTGGAGAGCCGTGAGGACGCCGGTGGCCTCAAAGTCGAACATTGAAAAAAAAGCATGATTTTTACTAGAATAATTTTCTAATTATATCTCAGTGAATTTCATGTAACATATTCTTCACGGTTTGTACACTGGTACTTACTGTGTAATCCTTACTAATATGTAAGTATCTAACTTTATAACTTCATAGCAAACCACCAATAAAGTATCATACATTTTGTAGAAGCATCTAACAAATTGCTCAATTCTCCCGTTCTAAAACTCTGAATAACACTACATAAACAAAATTATTGAAACACAACATAGCGAGGAAAAAAAGATAAAGACAACAATAATTTTGAAATAATGATATCACAATAGAGCAGGTATACAAATTATATTTTCTTTTAATGGTAGATACTACGAATGAATATTTTGAAAGTAAATTGACAATAATCTGAAGAACTTAGTATGTAATCTTTAGTGCTGCATTGAAATAGGAATCATTATTGTCGTATCATTATAATAATCTACACCACAAAATACACTTGTGAAGTATTTACTGCTATGTAATAGCACGTATTATACATTACTTATTCTATAAATTAAATTATAAAACATGAACAAATGAAAATAAAATACGTATTTACTGTAACCTATTTGTGAAGCATTTCCCACTTTTTACTTTAATTTTTTTTAAATTTTCAATCTGATTACACATAATCTCATTTCGCATCAGAGTGTGCGATAAACAAAAAAAATGTACGTTACCTATATTTTGTCATTCTTTTTGTAAAGTCGAGAGTTAACACAAACGCAACCCGCATATCAGACGAATTGCCGGCAATCTAACGTTGGTCCTGGCTCAGGCAGTGGCAGAGGGGATCTGAAAGGAATTTCCACTACGTGAATACTTCATTATAACAATCGCCTTGACATATTATTTGTTATCACCATTATTATTAATTACAATCATCAATCTTAATAATTTCACCACATTGGAAGAAAATTACATCTGAGAGTTATCTTAAGTCTGAAAGTGCGATTTAATTAGAGAAAAATTATGCAAACTACATTCTACTTCTAAACTGCTCGTAATAAAGGAAGAAAAGCAATATCTTATAAAGTTGCTTGAAACTTTGCGTGTGACCTACATTTACGTCTGGCAATGACTTAATATCTTCTAGGTACGCCTTGCAACAAAACATGAGTTATTTCGCTAACGCTTTACTTTATGGAGATTTAACTGTTTATTTCTGTCGAAAAGTGAATATAACACAATCTCTTGGCGGAAAATTTACATTGGACATTCAATATCGTTACACTCCGAGGCGAGTTCTTTTGTGTGAATTTTAAAATGCGCAAATGAAGGAAACATTGTGACAAAAAAGACGAACAAGTCTACAAAAACTAACAAAAATCACCAGATCATATTTAAACCATTTTAATCGAAATGCTGATTAATTAGATCACTTCTTTACCTGCTAACCATAATCATGTGACTTCTTGTTATCAAAGCCTACAAGTAAAAGCATCTGATCCGCGCTTCCGGGCAAGAGCATAGTGAACCATTTAGTTAAGCGTATCTCGAAACACATGCGCCCACACTCGGGCGTACATTCACTCGGGCATCAAGTCTGCTAATCTAACCAAAACCACTTGTCTCGCTCGTGGCGGCGAGGGCGCGAGATAATTCGAATGGCGGTTCAGACTTCGTTTACATTAACAAGTTTCTAATCGAAACGCGAGCGGAGGCGTGTGCAGCGGATGGAAGGGTGGGGCGAGGCGGGATGTTGTGCTAATCACGGGCGAGTGCTCGGTTCCCGTGGGGCTGGGGCTGGGAGGAGGCCGTGGGCGAACGCGGGGTGGGGCGGGGCGGGGCGGGGCGGGGCGGGGCGGGGAGCGGGAGGGTGGAAGGCGCCCAGGGGTACCGCTGGGCGCCAGGCAGATGTGCGCGTCCTAGTTGCGGTTCGTTAGCTCAACTTGGCCGCGCCGCCACGCCGCGCCGCGCCCAGTACTCCATCTACGTCCCCAGGCGCTTCGCTTTGTGACACGTTAGAAGCAGCTTTGGACTGACCCGTGAGAGCGGGTGTCTTCCTTCCCAGAATGCAAAGGTCCCATCTGTCTCCAGAATAATTACATGGTATTTCGCGACTTTAATTTCCGCGACCCACGCTCAGAACGATTTGTTTTTACTTTTGTCTCAGATAAACGTAGTAAAGAGAGTAAGCTTTGGAAACATTCCAAAAATTCTACATAAGAATTTGGTTTAAAATTAGTTTTCTGTTTCTTGAAGCGAATAAAGTGGTTTTAACCATGATGATTCAAATGATGAGTGTACATGCGTCATTTATGACTTTAACAGAGTAGAATATATTTTTCTCTGACTAGGTACACCTGTTTGGAATAAGATTTGCTTGAAAAAGGAGTACACAATGGTCAAATCAGTCTGATGTACACAAGCTGCGAGAAAGGAATAAGATTGGTAATTACCTGTTTTCATCACACACACCGTTTGGCGTATATAACACTTACGTGAGAACAACGAAGATAAAATAAATATATGTTTTAAATGAAAATTTTCAACACCATAAAAAGTTTCAGTTTTAAGAAACTTACGTAAAAGGGGGGGATTGGGATGGGTCGGTATACCAGTCCTTCAATGCCCGGTTTCCATAAAATCTTCTATTTTGTTTTTTTAACAAGTCAAGTTTTAAGGTTTGCCTTTTACAAGACGAAGTCTACAAAAGTGTTTCGATGTGCCACGTATCCCCAACTTTTTGTTGCTGACTCTGCTTTTGGCGACAGGATGATTTGCTATTCAACAAAATTCGCTTACGAAACACGTATTTTTTTCATTGTGACAATGAAAAGTAACATTGGAAACACTGACTTTTACAAGACAACATCACAATTTAAAAAAATCCGAACCAAGAAAAGTAAGAAAGCTTTCATGTTATTTTGCGAATCAGGAATATATTGCGAATCAGACAACTAATACTGGCTTACTTTAGCTCAGAGTCAGCATTGCCTATGGTTTTCAGAAACTCTAACAGGGAGGTCTTAGGGTTCGAGCCCTGTCGATTACGTATTTTCGACACTAGCTACTACTTTGACACTAGCTAGATCTCATTCACCTGATGTCTGAAGGAAAATTCTAGCAACCTGCTACTCTGATCGACAGTTATTCGTGTTTTTTCGATCATGTATGTTTAATATTGGAACAGAACCATAACAAAGGGGCCACGGCTTTCCTCTATCTTGTGTTTTCCTCTCCCCTTACACACACATATTCGCATCACTACCTCACATATTCGAATACCAGTTGGGAGCTTACAGCTTGACGCGACTGGGGCGGTTCCTCACTGGATGGGAATATCTGGAAGGGAAAATTCCCCACAATCCGACGTGTAAGACGGTGCCGGATCTCACCAAACAGTGAGGAATGAATCCCAGAGATAAAACATTCACTACAATAAAGAGACTAAATTATAGCATAGAAAAGCATATGAGGCGTTGGTTCTCCATCGTAAGTATTTATTTTCGCATAAATCTTTTTCGGCCGCATTGCGCAATGCGGTCGAAAAAGATTTATGCGAAAATAAGTACTTACGATGGAGAACCAACGCCTCATATGCATTTATATGATGGAAACATCGTAAACACCGCATCATTTCATACTAAATTATAGCAGTTGACGTCCACGTTTCTAATCAATAACACTGGTCTGCAAATTTTAACTTTTTGGCTAAGGTTTTTATTTTAATATGTGAATAACTTGAACGTGTCCATGCTGAATAGAAATTTGAAATCCATTTTGCTCCATCACGTGTCCGTATTATTCGATATAAGAAATAATAAAATTATAGCTTTGCTTTCGGCTCAAATACATTTACTTTTTAAAATACCAATCATGAACAAAAATATTAAATAGAAACAATGTTTGAGCACTGTGATCGTATAATCTCATTTATTTGAACATTAATAACATTTTATAATTCATTTTTTCAAAATAACGCTTTCTAGCTTTCCTTGTCTGCTAACATACCCACATGCCACCTTCTCTGATAACGTTGTTCCATCTTCTTGACGTCTTGGTGAAATCTTTCACCCTGCTCCTCACTGGCACAACTTAGATTTTCTGGAAAAATCCAAGTGAGAGTGTAGGAAATGTACCTCAACACTTATATTACACCAAAGAATGAAAGGCGGATGTTATCTGTTATCAAAATATTTATTTTAAAGCTAAAAATCTTTTCGATAGCTTGACTATCATCCTCAGAGCTATCTTGCAGCCTCTGGGCGGAAAACAAAGTTCTGAACTTCGTTTTCTGCCCAGAGGCTGCAAGATATCTCTGAGGATGATAGCCAAGCTATAGAAAAGATCTTTAGCTTTAAAATAAACATTTTGATACCAGACAACATACGTCTTTCATTCTTTATTGAAAAAGGTATCTACATCACCAACAGTTATACTAATCATACTAACCCTTGCTGTCTCAACTTTTCAAGCATATTTTTACAATATTTCTATAGTTTGGATCCTTGTGATTTCCTAGGAAGTTTTTAATGACTTTCTTGAAATCCGTCCATCCGGCCTGTGTCAATATGATATATTTTTTCAAGTTCCTTATCTGTGTTCCAACAAATATTCCCTCTTAAATCTTTGCGTCAGATATTCCTGGAGAACTGTTGAGACTGCTTGACGTCCTCTTTTTGAACTGACTTTGAGTCACTGCAATTATATTCAGAGTGTATTTGAGAGCCTGAAGATGATTCGCTTCCAAATTTTTCTGGTGGAGCAGCACAGGAAAACCAGTTTGACGAACGACGGGTCTTTGTGCTGACAAGAGGTTTGGATAAACGATATTTTTCAGGATTTTGAATTGTAGCCTGCAATTTCACAAGCACAAAAATAACCACCATCTACAAGATTTCGAGGCTAGTTGGAATGGTAAAAGACATGGTAACTTGCTTCCCTTGACTCCATTTCCTTAATTGTTCAACAGAAATATGACACACTTTTTTCGAAGCCCGTTTTCTATTCAGATCTCCTATTTTCATACCAAAGTAGGCATAGTATTCCTTTTTCAAAAAGTGTTTGATGTTCAGTCTTCTTTTTCTTGCCAGAAAACTCCCACAGTGTGACAAAATATGTCAGGATAATTTTTACATTTTCTGAAAGGCATATTTTAAGGCACAATTAAGGCACATTTTAAGGCACATTAAAAGGCACATTTTCTGGTGTCTTCAAAAGACACACAACGAGCAAATAAAGAGTCCACTCAGAAATGTAACTGCTCAATAACTAAAAACTGATATTCTCAACAGGATTCGATGTAAATGTAAGAGAAGTTTATTTGCGTGCTACAATGTTGCCAAATGCAACAATTTCAACAACGAATTTTATGATATTTACTTGCTTTCATCCGAAGTAACATACTCGACAGGTCCAATATATTAATTATAAAATTGTACGTTATATTCAAAATGTAATTTGAAAAAAATTGTACGTTATAGAGAAAAACCGTTTGTATTTTCAAACTAGAGATAATGTACTTTATAAAGAAGGCGGATTTAGAAGAAAATCCCAGAATCAAGCAGACGAGTGTAATTCACAAACTACTTATTGCGAACCGATCATTTATAACTTCTTCGAATTGCAATGAGATAGAAAAGTGGAGAGAAGAAAGAACGTGCAGAAGCAAGAGAGCTATAGAAAACGAAAAAGTAAGTTGTTCGGTATGACGACGAGTGAAGAGTGTCAGATTCTGAGCGCAATCTCGGCGGCGGCGGAAGCGGAGCAGAAGGCGGCCGCCCAAGGCGAAGGAGCCCCGGCTGCTCAGCTCCGTTCTTCTTTTTCTGGGTCGTCTGTTGAATGGGCGTGATCGTTATGAACGAGACTCAGACGAAGGTCCAGCCGGGGGCGGCAGAGGAACAGGGGGGGTGCAGATGAACGAAAGCGCTCGCTGACGAATGGGACGAAGACGCAGACGCGACGGCGACTACGGTGACGATGATGGTGCAAGTGCGAAGAGTCTAATAGACCGGGATCCAATAAGAAAATCGACATATGATAAGCTCAAAGCTAAATTTTTTGAGAAGTTAGTGTGATGACGAACAAGGAAACGCAAGTAAGGCGGCCTATATGTGTGGGCGTAGCGCTGGGCAAATTTTTAAATATGTCGAAAAAAACTAGGCCATGTACACAACTCGCGTCTCGAACTGCCCGTCGTACTGAATTAAAAGTGTCATTTTTATGCCCGCTTGGATTACGAGCTCAAAGCTATTTTTGTGGTCTAATGGTAGAAAATTCTTTTTCATCATAAGAAGAGCGATGGCAGGAAAGCCGGAGGGTGATCACGGCAGGTCGGATGTAAGACGGATTAATGGGCCCAGGAGCTCTCTCTTGGTTTCTGAGCGAGTTCGTATGATGGCCAGCTAAAGGAGAGAATTACCGCATTTTACCCAACAATTCTTCTTTGATGTAGACACAACTACTTTAATAATCGATGCTAATATTTTACCGAACTTTATTCTATAGTGACAGCGTAAATAATTACCCCTATAACTAATGATTACGAGAAGAACAAGAAGAAAAAGAAAAACATCACGACCAATTTCATGACAATACGATTACTCCAGCATTACAGTCTAGTGATCTGAATGGTGTAATAGGTAATTCAGTATTTAAATTCAATCTTTTTATATAATGAAATAAACAAAAAAGTTTTATTATTAACCATGTATTGCAAAACAGTACTAGGTTACATTAGAAAAGAAGTCAGTGTAACACTCAGATTTAAATTATACTTTATTCTTGCACATAAATGCATGAAAGGAAACTGGATCCGAACAGCTCAAACATTTATACACAATGCGTTACTTTTTCGGAAAGAAAAAAAACTACGATTCGATGAACACGAACCATATTGCTGTAAATAATTTTACTCACAGTCTCACAGCACACTAAATTTTATGGGATAAATTTTCTGTATTATGATTGCAATGAAACTTTTCCATTCCTTGTATTGCACACGAAACGTTCGTGTGTTACTCGTAAAGATTATTACTCGTTCACTTTACATTTGTTTACATGAGGTCACCGCCGACTGAATGAGAAACGCGCGTCTGCAGTATATACTGACCGTTTAATATGATATAGATGGCGGTGAGCAGCACACAAAACCCCGGTGGGACAAAAACATAACCATTAAGCAGTAGATAAGTGCAAAGAAGAAATAGTACGTGAATGTTGTGAATAGCGTGTGGTGTGATCTATTATATTGTACATTATCTTAATCATTTAAAAGCGCGACTTCAGCTCACAGTCAGAAAGGCATAATTCGTCAGCTGTGTCCGTAGCGCTTGTGCTGCCTTTGGAGACAGCTGATTGGTCAAATGCTGATTGACATCGGGGCCATTCGTGTATTCTCGGTTGTGTGTTCGAGCCTTCACTTTCAAAACAACATTAGTTCCTAATTCTGCCGTCTGCAAATCTAAAGTGAACGAGTAATACGAGCAGCGTATTTCTAGTCCACCATTCTTTCAAACATAAAAGGCTGTCGTGTTGTCGTTTGAAGCATTTCCTAAGGCAGTTGAAGCATGTCTCCCTCTCTAAGTGAGCAAGTACAAAATACTTTGTTAAGAGAAACAACGTTATAATCATTATCTGCATATTTCTTTGAATTATGCAAATTCATGCATGAAATGAATTGCACAGAATTACTTTGAAAGTAATAATTCCTTAATGAGTGTCCTAATTTGAGTTTAAAACTTCCTTAAAACAGATAATTAAATAAATGGCTATTAGAAATAATGCTCCAATGAGGGTCTTTCGCGTGCATGACGTTCCATCCCGTAAAAGAGTAACCACGAAGTGAGTTCACGAATGTAGAAACGCTGACTCGTTGGCATTAGAGCGCTTGGCCTATTAATAGAGGTTGCTAGCGTCCCTTAGTCACCTTTCACCTTTTCCTCTGTTTATTCACCGTTTCTAATTCCATTAAAAGTACCAGGATTACGAACAGCGTGTACACGTAAATGATAGTTTTTTTCACATAGTGCATGGATGTTTACGTTCATTCGTTTACATTTAAAGACTAAATTGGAGGCACCTTCAAATATTTACATTTCTGAACAGGATACAAATACGACTTTGAATTAATAAAGTTGTCTTTACAGATTTCCGTAGAATATACTATACATCGGGATGAAGTGAATACATTGTAGATTAAGAGTCAATAATATGTATTCCCGCAAACTAACATACCCAATGCATTTTGCCTATTCAATGTATGCAATGAGCTTTCGGAATAGCTTGAATAGTTTGTTTCTATGCATTAATGGTTTTGGTAAAACACATAAATAATACTATTTGTATTCCAGATTTTACCCAACCAATACAATATCAATCTAACATGTTTTATAATAAATACTTGCATTGTTATAATTATTTCCACTTCTGAAACATTTGTTTTATTCAAATGAACATAACAAATAATAAGAATACTTACAAATGTTCTGGGAAGTAAATTAATACTTATTAATTCTAATTTGTGAATGTAGTAAAGAATTCTATAGTAAAATCTTTTACGAGTTCCCGATCTATTATTATAATAATAATTTACCTTACAAATTTACCAGAAATTATTTTCTGTTACCGATAATTCGCCAGAGCTCTTAGTATACGAGTATACATTTCATATTTTTAACTAATAAACTAGCAAACAAAATAAAATGCTTAAAATCATGATTTTTCTTTAACTACATTGTAACAAATTTATTCAATCAAATTTATTTACGTATCTATTTTTTATTTCTGTATTACTTCTCATATAACCTCATGAAATCTATTTGACTTCACATCACTGCGCGTTTGCCACAAATTCAAACTTGAACTGAATAAAATATAACGCCGAAAGGTGGGTCGGCGCCGGATCTCACCATCCAGCGGGGAAAGATCACCGCCACGCCCCGAGGAAAAAACATGCGCTACACTTGATTGACGCTCCCAAAATCACTGTTACGTGTATCGTCTGCAAAATGTGATTTGGCAGTATAAAAAAGAAAAGTAGAATATGGAGGAATCTCTGATAGCTTTATATTTATATATTTGGAGGACCAGCAGACTGTAAATTAAATGATACACATAACACATAAAATTAATTGAGCTGTATGGTATTGCATAGATGGATGGAATATGATAGGGCAAAAAAGAACAACATTAGCTGTAATAAAAAATAACAAATATTTAATTACTAAAAAATTTGAGTTAAAAGGTTAGTAAACAAACAAAAAATATTAAAAAACAGTAAGATAAAAAATTAATGTGAAAAAAGTAATGAAAAAAAAGAACAAAAGTAATTGAAAAACAGTAATCTTGAAGTAAGAAGTTGCCAAAAATTAGAGTCTTTTCTTGCGTTAAATTTAAATAGATTAAAAGAGTGCACTCAAGTAGAATTCTGATGCATCAGAAAGAAGTTTGAAATAAGTAGTCACTTATCCGTTGGAGCTCTGGTGGGTGTTTCTTGCAGCAGATGTCGGTCGAGAGATGTTGCAGCAGCAGGAGATTGTTGACGGGGATGGCGCAGAGTTGCGACCCCAAATTAAAATGTTGTGCAGAGCAGCGTCTTCTAGCAGATTGCAGTAGGCAACTAGGCGTTGCACCGCATATAGTAAGTAAATGCTAGAGAGCCGCTTCTTGCAACAGATTGCGGTAGGCAAAATAGATTTTGCACCGCATACGAAAGTACGTCTGACCTCTGCGGAGGTCGCCACAAGAGTCCTTGATCTCGTCGGATGAAAAGTTTTTGAAAACTGGTCGGTCGAAATGTTGTCCTTTCGTGACACACAGGGGCGCTAGTGTCAATTTGCGTGTGTGTCTGAGGGCTAGCGCTGTTGGGGAGATGGCGAAGCTTGTGCACGCACTCAGCGCGCACGCATGCCCTTGGAGCCGGAGGGGCTCGGACAGGAAGTTGCCAAAAAAAAAATGCGCCTGGAATAACAGCCTCCGGCACGTTCGCAGTCGCCACCCCAATGGGGGCGGGACGCGCGGAGGGTGGTCCAGCAGGGGTGCAGGGGTCCAGCTGGGCGAGGCAAGGACTGCATTCCTCCGAACGACGCCACTCCGACCGATTTCAACTCACATATTTTCAACACACTACACTGGTTGTTCAAATAATTGAGTATAAAGAATTGTGCTACAAGAGTCCCCTGGGTGCAAGGAAATAAAAAATTCAATAAATAGTTTTAAATTGGGACGTAACATACTGCCCGCCCAAATGGCACGACACAGGAGTGTCATTTGTAAAAAAGAAATAAAATAGAGAATTTTAATAAGAACAATGTGAAGTCCCAATGATAAAGAAAACTATTCTATCTTATGAAATAGGTAAGGGAGCTAACTTATTAATTGGAAGCGACATATACTACGCGTAATTTCGTGGTTGAACTAGATGGTTTCAGAATTGGATGGTGAGGGATGTAATAGCCGGAATTGTCCATGGGGCTGGAGGTTACTTCAACCTTATGGCCCAAGTTTTCATACTCTTTCATGAATTCCACATAATTGCGTTTGAGTTTCGGATCTTTCTGAAGCCTGGTTTCCAATGACAAGAAACGGCGGTTTGCCTGAGATTGATTTGTGCCTAAAGTCGGTGCATTTAATTTGCGAGAGAGGTTTATGATATATGTACCGTCGCGATCGCGAGTGGTAGATTCGCGAAAGAAATCTTCGCAATGTTCAGTTTCTGGAGAGGATTGTTTAGGCGCAGGCAGTTCCTCTGATTGGCAAAACTTGTTTAATTCAAACTGTGTTTCCTCTAAACTTTCGTGATTAGAAGATATAAATGCCGAGTAATGAGTCGTAGATTGTTTTGACTCCTGCAAACACGGTAGACGACCAGCTATTAACCAGCCTAACAAGGTGTTCTGCATGACGGGTTTGTCAGGTCCTAATGAAACATTTCCCGTAGCCAGTATTGAGAAAAATATTTCTGAACCTAACAACAAATCGATGGACTTAGCATTAGCGAATTGCGGGTCCGCCAGAGTCATGTTGCTTGGAATATTCCAAGAAGTTGGATCTAAATCTACCGTTGGTAGTTGAGAACTAATCTGTGGTATAACGTAAGCACCTAAGTTAGTGCGCCAATTCGTGGCGCTGGCGCCAACTTCAAGTGATACCCCGCGAGTAGCTCGTGTCTGAGAAGCTGCTATGCCGCAGATATTTATAGAGGCATCAAAAGTATTGAGTTGAAGTCGTTCAACTAAAGATTCAGTAATTAAATTACAATTGGATCCGGAGTCCATAATTGCTGTGCACTGCACGTAAGATCCGTCTTTTTTCTTTATCTGCACTGCCGCGGTGGCGAGAAGGCATCGTGACGTATGAACTGCAGGCAAAGTGCAAAACGATATCTTACACGAATCCTGCGACTTTACCTGAGCTTCAATGTGTTCCGAGATTCCAGCTGAGGGCGCGGAACTCGTGGTGTTCATGTCTGAACACGCGTTAGCATTAGCTGACATCACGTTTGATTGCGTTTGAGGCTTACTGGAAATTTTATCACCTAAATGTAGCAACGTATGATGACGTTTGTCGCACTGACGACACGTTCCCTTTGAACAAGTATGCCCAGGACTAAAATGTTTTAAACAATTTCGACATAACTTCTTGTCATTTACTACGGCTATCCTTTTCTGCGGACTCATTTTGTTGAAATCAGCACACAAATAAATTGGATGTGGGCCGGAACAACAAGCGCAATTACTAGTACCCTGTTTTGAAGTGGGACGTGATGAGGATGACCCTTGCTTTAGATGTACTTCGACATTTACCTTATTGATATTAACTAGATCTAAGATTTTACATCTTTTTTCAAGAAATGTGGTCAGATCGTTAAGTGAGGGCATTTTATCTGTGTCAGATGAACTTTCCCATTCACGCAAAGTTTCCAGGTCTAGAGACTCTAACAACAACTGAGAAATGAGCAATTCATCAAGAGGTAGTTCATTTTGAATTACCTTCAGCGCATTGTAATTAGTCACAAAATGATCTAATATAGCTCTTAAGGACTGAGGCGATCCTGCTTGTAATTCAGGCGGTTTTAGAAGCTTTTTCAGGTAGCTAGATATTATCAAACGGGTGTTATCATATCTAGTACAAAGCAGATTCCATGCTACCTGAAAATTGAGGGCTGATGCTGGTAGACTACGAAGCAATGAAAGAGGTTCCCCTTCAAGAGCAGTATTTAGGTGATGAAACCTTGCGACATCTTCTATAGTGGAATTTTTTATAATCAGGGCCGTAAAAATTTCCTTGAAATTCGTCCAATTCGCAAAATCTCCATTGAATTTAGGAATAGAGATTTCCGGTAACCTGACTGATTGTTGTGTTCGAGAATTTGCAAAAGATGAGCACACATGCTGTTCGTTGTTAACAGAATTCTCCGAAATTTGATCGGTGTGATGATTGTTCTCACTGAGAATAATCTTAATCTGAGCTAAGAGAGTGACGTACTCGTCCTCAATATTTTCGTATTCCCTAAACTCAGAATCAGAAAATTCAAATTGCATTGATACTTGAGCAAATTGTTCATAAAGATTAGTGAGACGAGCCTGTTTTTCTATCAACACGTTATAGGATAGCTTATCTTTAATTTCATAATTACGCAATGCATTCATAGAGGAAATTAATAACTTTTTGAAATTATTTCTTTGATGCTCTTGTTGAGTGGTTTCATAGCCTGCGTGGGGGTCTAACTGCCTATTTTTCTTTGGACCCATTTTGATTTATTAAAATTTACAAAAAAAATAAGAGGTTAAAATAAAACCTTCTATCACCCAAAACAAAAATAATGTCTTGCAACGATTACCCTGCACGTCAAGGGGGGACTTGCGGACACAATTCACTGTTATGATGCGTAATAACAATTATGTGAAAATGAACACTTATCACTACACACGAACACAATTTTGTTTGCCCTACCAACACATCCAAATGCAATACAATACAACGTATTGTCTAATAACTGGAAATAAATATCCGCGAACGGAGGACCAAATATGTTACGTGTATCGTCTGCAAAATGTGATTTGGCAGTATAAAAAAGAAAAGTAGAATATGGAGGAATCTCTGATAGCTTTATATTTATATATTTGGAGGACCAGCAGACTGTAAATTAAATGATACACATAACACATAAAATTAATTGAGCTGTATGGTATTGCATAGATGGATGGAATATGATAGGGCAAAAAAGAACAACATTAGCTGTAATAAAAAATAACAAATATTTAATTACTAAAAAATTTGAGTTAAAAGGTTAGTAAACAAACAAAAAATATTAAAAAACAGTAAGATAAAAAATTAATGTGAAAAAAGTAATGAAAAAAAAGAACAAAAGTAATTGAAAAACAGTAATCTTGAAGTAAGAAGTTGCCAAAAATTAGAGTCTTTTCTTGCGTTAAATTTAAATAGATTAAAAGAGTGCACTCAAGTAGAATTCTGATGCATCAGAAAGAAGTTTGAAATAAGTAGTCACTTATCCGTTGGAGCTCTGGTGGGTGTTTCTTGCAGCAGATGTCGGTCGAGAGATGTTGCAGCAGCAGGAGATTGTTGACGGGGATGGCGCAGAGTTGCGACCCCAAATTAAAATGTTGTGCAGAGCAGCGTCTTCTAGCAGATTGCAGTAGGCAACTAGGCGTTGCACCGCATATAGTAAGTAAATGCTAGAGAGCCGCTTCTTGCAACAGATTGCGGTAGGCAAAATAGATTTTGCACCGCATACGAAAGTACGTCTGACCTCTGCGGAGGTCGCCACAAGAGTCCTTGATCTCGTCGGATGAAAAGTTTTTGAAAACTGGTCGGTCGAAATGTTGTCCTTTCGTGACACACAGGGGCGCTAGTGTCAATTTGCGTGTGTGTCTGAGGGCTAGCGCTGTTGGGGAGATGGCGAAGCTTGTGCACGCACTCAGCGCGCACGCATGCCCTTGGAGCCGGAGGGGCTCGGACAGGAAGTTGCCAAAAAAAAAATGCGCCTGGAATAACAGCCTCCGGCACGTTCGCAGTCGCCACCCCAATGGGGGCGGACGCGCGGAGGGTGGTCCAGCAGGGGTGCAGGGGTCCAGCTGGGCGAGGCAAGGACTGCATTCCTCCGAACGACGCCACTCCGACCGATTTCAACTCACATATTTTTCAACACACTACACTGGTTGTTCAAATAATTGAGTATAAAGAATTGTGCTACAAGAGTCCCCCTGGGTGCAAGGAAATAAAAAATTCAATAAATAGTTTTAAATTGGGACGTAACAATCACTAATCAATAAATCCTAACTGCGCGAGCTGAAAACTTTCACGCATTAACAGCTGGCACTCGGTTCATCTACCTGACAAAAGAATACGTTTTGCTGAGCGATACTATCTTCGTCGATACTCAAATGGTTTAGTACCTGTTAAAAAATTGTGTACTGGCGTAAACAAAGTATACTCCATTGCGCTAATTGGTTTGTGCAACGGCATTATAATATATATATATAGAAAATCATTACGTCATAGCTTTCCCTGGGCGAATTATGAAATCATGGTTTATATTCTTATTATTTGATTCCATTGTACACATGAAGTTAATGACAGTATTTATAAGCTTTTGTCACTCACACTGACAAAGGATTAAATGAGTGTGGGAAAAATTATGGTCAAAGAGAGACATTATACTATGTCAATATCACTAATCTCAATCAAATCTAACAAACTGTAGCTAACTATATGATTAACCAACTCTCTGTGATGTGTGGTTTGTATCACACCGATGATATTTCATATTTTTCTTTTATTCTTTTTCATTCAATTAATCAAGTTTTGTACTGAAGTTAAGTTAGTAATGTTTCGTGGTATAAATTTTATAATTTTTTATAATATTTCTTGGGACACAATCAAATAAACCGTTAGCAGCAATTAATCATTTGTATTAATTTTTATCAATTCTATTATCTCAACATGTTGCTAACAGAATGTGACCTCACTTGTTCAAGGTCTCATGTCTGCACGAATATCCAAAGTTATTTTTTTCATCTTAATGAGTTGTAATTTATAAAAAATGGTGAATTACACGCATTTATAATGTTGATTTTTTGTGCAATTAAGAATTACCTGCAACTAACGTCGCTCATTAATAATTATTTCAACATTATTAATTGCATTATATTCTATTTGTGTCTGTACCGACACAACAGCCACTGACGGGGCAAGGCCTACAAGTGACGTCCCGGTCCTGGGGGTCATAAGTTAAGGAGTACATTTGGTTAGCATAGTCAAAGAGTCCCTACGCCGTATTCTGGTGTTCTCAGCCTGAGAAGTGAGCTTCCTCATTGTCACACAGCAACAGATATTCTAACTTTGCAAGGAAAGGGCACACTACAATCTGTCCCGACCGGGAATCGAACTCGGGAACGCCTCATGGAAAGCGAGCACGCTGCCCAGTGAGCTACCCGTGGGACGTTATACACTGTACATTTGATTATTAATTCAACGACGACTAATTTACTTTTATGTATTTTATTTATTGAGAGCCTTACTTACTTGAAACCATATTGCAACCGTATACCACACAATGATCAATCTTCAGTACAGTTAAAATATAAAGTCATATTAGAGACAACAAGAAACAAACAGATAATGAAAATAGCAAAATGCTCCTTTCTCTCGGGTTCCCCGGGGACTTGCTAGAACTTGTACTCCCAAGGTACGCTAGAGCTGGAATATATGGTCGCGGCACACACGTATTGAATGAAACATCAAAAAACAAATTTAAATGTGGAAGAAACAGCCAGTTCCAATGTATGCACAATATTGTAAGCGTATTTCACTTTCAGTTCATTCGTGTCTTCTGCTTGAATATTGAATACATCAAAACAAATAGTTAAATAATGTTGAGACCGTTGCCACACATATCACCTGTAATCAATATAGAAACTAACAGTTAATATAAACTATTTGCTTGCAGCAGATAAATACTGATGAACAAAACCATACAACCTTTTTTCAAAAAGGAGCAAGCGTACAGCTTTAAAGCAACTAATAAAATAATCTCGTATACACTAAAATAAATCGAATGTTTTATGAAAAACTATCTTACAAATACTGATATAACATAGTATATTATAAATACAGTGCATTCCTTATTTACATACTAAGAATATTTTTAAAAAGATACCTTCCATGACGATACTGTGAATAGCAACTAGTTAATGGCGGGCGGCCTCTATCTGGAAGTCTTGCTCTCGAATGATATCAGCTGTGTTGCAACAGCGGCACACTGTAGTATGATGATTCAATCGATACGCGCTATATGAGAATAAGCAAGAAAATTTGAATTTTTTAGTCAAAATGAAAACTATTTATTGTTTTTGGATTTTCCCCGCGTAACTAGACATCTAACGAAACCATAGCAATAACATCTCTCAAATGACAGGAGACCTGCATAGTGATCTTTCAATTTCTGCGCGCTGTGGACATTCGTAATAAATACATGTATATAATCCTATTAATCCTCAGAAAGAATCCCTAGGAGAAACAGGCAAATGTTGAACAACTGCAGCGTAACTTGCTCTTTTTGCGAGCTCTCTGCAGGGGACTTGTTGGAGGTCGTATTCCCTGAGCACGCGGAAAGGCGGAGCACTACGTGGTCGCGGCAAACACGTGCTGCCTCCTTCCAGGCTCGCGTGCCGGAAGAGTGGGCAGGGCGAGGCGGCGGCGAGGTGGGCGGGGCACGCCAGACGTGGATTGTGTGCACTGGCGGCGGCTTTGCCAGCGTTCCGAGCCGCGATAACAGAAGGAGGAGGCAGCGACGGCAGCGCTGCCCACTGCGGGCAACGGCGAAGGAGACGGGGAGGTACGAATCAGAGGAATGTGGTGGCCATCAAGCGGCGATTAGTGAACTCGGGGAGCCGCAGGAGGAGAAGGTAGGGTGGGGGGAGGGAAAGGGAGATAGCGTGATAGTGACTGCACGGTGTAAAGTGGAAACAGAAATTGCATTTACAGTGAATTGGCGTGACAGCTGCGGCGACGACATTGCCCGAGCAGGGGGTCGAGGTGGGTGAGAAACGAGAGTGGAAATACTAATGACCGGGCGGTAATAGTAGTTATGAGGGCGACGCTGGCAGTAATGGCAACAGCGGTTGCGACGATGACTCAGACAAATTTATGGGCACAGGAGATGGAGGTGACGACACAGTTGAGGTAGGAACAGCGGAGCAGCCCAGAACATAGTTGCAATGAAATTGGACAGCTATGACGGTGGCGTATTTTCCATTCTTATTCTGAATTCTTATTGAATGTCTACGTCGCGCATAATGAGAACGCAAAGAGCAGTTCTTAAATGGTTTGATTGCCGTTGCTTAAAAATATAATACGTTTGGTACGTGTATCATTATGGCGATAACAGCAATCATTTGGGGAAATCTTTAACATAGTCATAGCCGACGATACCAATAACCAGATTTTAAGATTATTGTCCGGAATTATCCTTTCTCAAATTAAAAATCTAATCTTCTTAGTGTATATTGTTTAATTATCAACTTGATTGATCAGTGGAAATATTCCGTAAATTCTTAAATCATCAATGTTTTAAAAATACAATATTGTTTCCTGCTGTAACCCAATATCCTACGTTTCTGATCATGCGAGCCTCCCAAAAATGTATCATTCTCTATATTTTGGAATAAGAAACAGCTCGTGTGCCTTTGGGGATGCAAAAACACATATTTTAAGAGCTTAGAACGCATTTCAGTTTATTTTCCGAATGATTATCGATTGGAATTGCAAAGTCACGAGTATTGCAGAATACAGTGCGTCTGCCTTTCCCTGTACAACAACCTATGCCACTCTATTTTATTTGCCTTAAAACTGCTTGATAAAGGAGTGAGGGGTAATTAACTGTGCAATGGTACCACATTTACGGGAATTTTTTCGATGGGTTTCTAATAACTGATACAAAACCATCGTCTTTCATTATTATATATTACATAGACAGGGGCGGATCCACCGATTATTTTGGATGGGGCCGTCATAGATTTTTGTTAAATAAAAAAAACATTTGTTATTATATTGTATGATATTTTTAGTGTGTATATGATACTACTCATTATTATTTTTAAACGATTACGTAATTCTAAGATAAAGACATATTTAAATCAATTTTGCCAATTAAAAGAAGGAAACAAATGAAAACTCTATACCTTTTGGGGACCTGAATCCGCCACTGCATAGAGACAGGATTTTTAGTATTGTGATTTTAGTGAATCATTTCTTCCTGCCGCTTACTAATAAATCAGCAGCTGAACTCTCACTTTTCTATTACTTCTTTGTTGCAATCATACTGGTGGGTGGTAGTGACGGCCCTACGGTAGCAGAGGAGACGCCCAGCGCGGGGCGGGGCGGGATGGTAAGGGGCGGGGCTGCGGCGGCGCGCTGGACTAACGGCGTCTGAACACGCGGCGTCCTAACCACCGCCTCCGCCGCCGTCGCAATTAGGACACGGCGCTGCCGCATTCAAGGCGGCTGCCCGTCGGGGCCAAGGGCCGACGCTCGGGGGCGGCGGGCGGCGCAGGTGGGGCGGGCGAACCCCTCACGTGCTCTCCACGGCACTTTATGCCCTCAGCGCTAATCGCATTCAAATCCACGGGGAAACACCTTGTCAGCACGCCTGGCGAGGGTTGTAGCAATTCGTTTCTTTTTGTGTGTGTTTGATTATCTTCACGTTAAGTTGTTGACCCCATTAGAATGGGGATATGTAGTTGGGAATAAAAGCAATAACCGAAATGTCGAGTGTTTATTCTTTTGAAATAGGTTTTGTCACAACCACCCGCGCATTTCGAAACTGCGAGAGTGTTTCAGTTAGTGACATTCGCTTCCAAAATATGAGTTTTACTCTCAGGGCTTATGTGAGCAATTTCCAGACGTAGTTTAATAAATCAGGATGTTTATTATTATCGCGTAGTATTGTACAATTTTCTCGGATTTTTGAAAATTATAATATTGAGAATGATTGCTAAGTATGGGGAAATTTAAGAGATTATTTCCAGAGTGACGTATCTCCATTCCGTTTCTTGCATAGTTTTCGTATCAATATATTCTTTAAACGTTTCTCCGACATACTTACATATATTGTGTTTAAAAATTGAGTTTTTTTCGATAAAGGTATTCAAAACTCTTGAATCCTTTATTGAAGTGTAGAGCTCAATGTGAATTATTTTTCTTTCTGGAAAGCTGTGTTTTTCTGAGATAAGCTACTTTCAGTTGCATTTTCAAAACCAAATCAGTTGCTTTTTTTCAAAACGTTTTGTAAGATGCTCTATTACGGAAAATAAAAAGAGTTCAATAAGGATACAATAAATTCATTTTATGCTTGTTCCTTGAATCAGTATCAATACATTCGAGCGTCAAGGAAATTTAGATAATCTCATAAAACATATTTTACGGCGAATTTCTATTTATATCGATTCTTGGAAATCCATTGTAAGGTGGCCCCATCCAATGCAATTTATATTTTATCCGGAAGTGGTAGCAAAATCTTCATTGTTCACTAATAAAATAAAATAGAGATGAAAAGATAGACATGTGAAGAAAACTTGAAACAATTGTCAACGTTCCTCCTTAACAAACCTTCTCCTACTCCACTCTACCTCCCACTCACCCTCACTAGGATTACTCTGGGCAGCTCTGCGCGTTATGACAGCAACACCGAAGAGCCTTGAAGGTAGCAATTGTGATTTAGCTTCTCACTTGTATATTCGCATTCTCCTACGAGGTTATCTTATTACCCAGGTTCCGGATGCTTTAGAAGTTGTGTAAAAAGCATCAATCAAAACATCACAAAAACCCTCCGTCGTTTGAACAAGGTACTCAGAATAAATCGAAGTCGTGGAATCACGAAACCATTATTTCGTTATAACCCATATCCGTGCCCATATTTCGTTAGATCTAAAACTTATATATCTCTTAGTAAATTTCATTATCAATGTTGCTAGCTACCAAATTTTAAATTTTCAGTCATGTAATGAAAGATGTTTAGGTAATGCACATTTTTGGCGTAATTTAAGTGCTGCACGGGTATATATTAAAGTTTCGTGACTAACATAAAATCCTATGCCACAGAAAACCTTAATTATATTAAAATTTATTATTATAACGTTATTCAATATAGTACCAGCATGAAAACATAAATCGTCAATTTTAACTTAACGAACATTGGCTCATTTTAATTCTCATGCATTTGCGTATTTGTACTATATGTTTATTACTGCGTCTCTGAGATATTGCAACATAAACTATATACGTGTATACAAACGCTGCAAATGAAACGCAATTACGTTCGTTCATAACTGTATTATGGACATATTCATTTACGAGAAACATTTTGAAATATGTTTTTTGTTGATAATACAGCAAATGAAAATAGAGATTTCATTTCTCCATCATTAATAATTGGACAGGCTAATTAACATTGTTGCTGGTGTAATGTTTCCACGCCGCACACTGACAGCAGATTTGTGATATTCTGCTTCTGGAATATGAGAAAGAGAATTCACGAAATTAAAATTTCTTCATTAACCACTACAAGATTATCTGAAATTTAGCGTGGTTAAATAGTTTTCAACGATTCTGATACTCCAATAAAAAATCTCTTCGTGGAGAAAAGACTTCAGAAATGAGAAATCTTCCTGATAGCCCGGAATCAACAGGTCATCTTACTGTAAAATTGCTAAGGAAATAATACGTTCTTATAGTTTCGACTAGAATACAAATACAGATACTAGGCTGTAACGGTTTTCCACGTTGTTCCACACAACAATCCACGTTTTCCACGTTTCCACACAACAATCCCAAATGTAAAAAAATTTTGAATTTCAATCAATTTGAGAATTTCAATCAAATGACTGTCGTTATTTTATTTCTCATATAATTTCACTATAAGAATCTATGAAAGTCTATGAAAATCTATGAATGTTTAAGTGTGTATTAAACAAAATATTTTGATTTAAAATTCCTCACAAATGAAATATTTTAACAGCAGTACAATTTTTTTATTTAAATTATCAGTAACAGAAAAATGGATCTTCATTCAATTTTCCCGAAGATGATTTGTTTATTTCCCAACAATCAAGACAAACACCAGAAAACATTTCATGTGAATTTTGCGTTCATTACGAGCGACGTTTCGAGGAGAGAGAAAAAGGTCAAACGAAAGGTCACAATAAGCTACCGAACTCCACCGGCTCGCAAATTCATCACGTGGAGACAGCTCCACACAAGGGCAACCAGACAAATGGGGAGCGCGAGTTAAAAAGGCGAGCTCGTACATTAGCCAGACAAACGCACCAACGCGGGCTGGCACGGCGCGCCAAAAGAGAGCGGCTGGCGGGGCGCGGCGCGGCGTGGGATGTGGGCGCCGCGCCGCGCCGGCCCGCTCTGTGCGAGCGTCAGCGCCCCATTTGTTCATTAGACGCCCTGGGACCAAATGCACGCCCCTGACCTAACGCCTCCCCCCACGACGCGTCGAATTAAAGCAACACCCGGAGCACGCTCACTGCTGATTTGGATCAAAGAAAACCTCTCCACAATGCGTGACAGGAAACACTAGGCGCGCTGGATACACAAGCTACCTGTGTATTATCTGCCCAACAGGAACTGTTCTTGTATCAGGGGTTAGTAAATTTATGTGAAGTGAAAAGTATGGAAACAAGGAAAAAAGGAAAGGAATTCAGATAGTACGAGCAATGCAAATTTATTTTTTAAAGGATACCTTAAATTCAACTTTCCCAATTATAGTCATCTTTAAATTTACGTTTCTATGCAGTTCTTTAGAAAATAGTTCAAAATTGGTCGTTTACTTCCTTAAAATTTAAAAAATGAGAACTCACAAAACAAGACCGATAAATAAAGAAACATTATTTTTAGCCCCAGGAATATTTAAATTCTTTAATGACATGTCTTATAAGTAGTCCTTCGTGTCCATTAGAAGAAGGTTCTTAAGCGTCCAACAACATTTTTGTCTTTGATTATCAGTGAATGATTAACTCAGCGAATGTAATTTGCTTGTAGTACAGAATTCGCGATGATTTGCCTTCGCATACCACGCCAAAATCGCAAGGTGAAACCCCCACCCTTGCACGCTATTGGAAACCACAACCCTTGAACGGAGTGGTTGTCGCCTCAGTCGTCTGCGGTATTTGGGTGGGCTCAAGGACACAACCGAAAATCTATTCCAAACGAGGGAGGCTCACAGGACCGATATAATTGCTTTGCCCATGCGCACGCCGCAGAATTCGGTGTCGTGTCGGATGCTCGTCGACCTCGTCGCGCCAGACGCGGGAGCGCATCGTGAACTTTGGACTTCTCTAATGATGGTGGCCCCGTTTCCGCCGCCAGCGGTGGGGCGGTGTCCTTGGGACCGCTCCTAAAGCAGCCGTGCCGACTTCCCGTCCGCCGCGCGGCTTTCATTCGGAGCTCCGGTGCAGTGGCTGCGTCTGTCGCGTGCGCCTCGCAGATAAAACCCGGGGCAGGCGCGCGGCGGGGGTGGGGCGGGGGCTGCGCGTGGGCGTTCGCAGCGCGCTCCGGCGGCGTCGCGCCGGAATTAGCGCTGGGCCGAAGGGCAGCGGGGCGGGGCGGGGTGGAGCGAGCGCAGCCTCCGGTAGGAGCCGCATCGATTTTCGCCGCCGCCGTCCCCGACCCCGCCTCCGCCGCTCTCGCTTCTGCCCTCGCGGACCCCGCCTCTGCCGCTCTCGCTTGTGTCCTCGCCGGCCCCGTTCTTCGTGCCGCCCCCGCCTTCGTCTCCCGACTCTCCCCGGCCCGCCCCGCCCCGCCCCGCGCCCGTTCCCCCAGACGTCCTGGTGCCGCTGCCGGTGCCTCGCCGCCGTCCACTCTGTCGCCTCGGTCGCGTTTTCACCCCGCCCCGCCCCCTTGCCCTTTGCCGGCGACGCTCTTCGGCCGCTGTACTCTCGCTCCGCGTGCTACCTTCCGCACCGCTCTCTCCCGCGGACCCGCGGGCGCAGACAAGGTGATTCCACGCCACGGCGTCTTTCGTGACCCACATTGCCCCATCATCCTTTGCCAGGCATTTCACAGTGTAACCACAGAGCCACACATCTCCATTCAGTGGTGGATACTACTGTATTTGTCATATTCTCACCTCTAAAGGTGCCGAAATTTCGTCTATGATCTTGCCATGCGCCTCGAATCTTGCCCTAGACATGGATGCTTGTGTGTCCGTATGCGTGTTCCACTACCGTTGTCCAAAATTACAAAACCAATATTAACTTACAGTGATCGCTATATGACTATAACAGTTGAAAAGCGACCTTATATAAGTAAAAGAAGTTTTCAAATTTTATATTACTTTTGTTCATGGAAAAGTACTTGTGAGTACCATTCGTAGTTTGAAAATTCCTCAAGCAACCGTTGCCTTTGTTACAACAGCCGTCTTCAACCGCGGGGTTACTCTGTTATTAGTTTCTACTTTAAACTTCAATACGCTCTGCAGTGCCTCTCAACTTCATCCTACTCCTTTGTACCCTGCCCTTCCTTACCCCAACCTACCCACATCATCTTTACATTCACCCCCGCCGCCCGACTCTGCTCGCCTTTTCCATCCAAACCCCTGACTCCCTACCTCTTTCTTCTGAAGCTCCGCCCGCAATTTCCCCTCCCCCCGGCCACATCCCCATCATCACCCGGCGGGTGCTTCTCTGCACCGTCACCGCCACGGCCCCGGGCGGCGGCGGCGGCGGTGGCACCGACACGAACAAAAGAAAGACATGCTCTCACACGGCGAGGACGCCCTTCGCCTTCTCCGCCCCTCCCCCTCCCCCTCCGCCATCCCCACGGCGCGGGCGGTGAGAGCGGTGGCGCGCTCTTCGACGCTCCCACAAAGACACTTCGCCCTCCTCATCTCCTCTTCCATCACCAACCCTTCACATCGCTCCGCAGATGAGGAATCTTTAGGAATGATACGGGCTCCATGTACTCGCCGTTTCACTATTGATGAGAGTTTGGCTAATCATTCTGGTTGATCCTTTTTAAAACGTATTATTTAATTCAGTTTTCGTTTCAATACATTATTGATATTGTATAATGTAATATACATTATTGACCATTGTATAATATAATTCACATTATTGACCATTGTATAATATAATACAGATTATTTAATTAAGTTGTCATCACATGCATGTTGCCCAGCAAAGAAGAAAGTGTTAACTCCCAATTCTCCCTCTTTGAGTTTGTTATTCTTACAGACATGACAACTTTGTTCCTCCATATGGTAGTGAAAATTTTATTTGAATATTTTGGAATTCTTGGATAGCCTTTGCAAAATCATTCAAGAGTAAGAAAACAACGTCATTTCTATAAATCTTTAGTTTATTTTAATGTTTTTTTCAAAAGTCTTTATTTAAAATTCTTCAATGTAAATAACTATTTATAAACTGATATTCATGTGCTTTGTCAAACCTTAGCTCCTTGGGAAACCTCAATATTCAATATAATTAGTGTTATCCAGAATCCCACATTCCCGCGCACACGAAAGGTAGCATCGTGTGCGTAATACTTAGAAGGTTCCACGTTGATTTTATTGGCAATATCAGCTTTATAATAACGGCGATAATACGATTGATGTCACGTGCTGGTTACAGACCCCTTACATTAAGCCAGTGTTGCCAAGGTCGATGCCACGAGCGGGAGTCCGTGGCACGAGTGCCACCACGAAATCGCCCTTCCACGCGGTTCATCACCCCGCCACCAGAGATAACGCAATCACTATTGTAAACCGGCGGGGATACTACTACTCGTAATCGTTTCCTTTCCCGACGCTAGTTGCGCAGAGAAGCTCGTGGCATGCTACGGTGCCATGACGCGTGCCTCAGCCACCAGTAGAAGACCTTGGCACCACTGCATTAAGCTGTACAGGAAGGTCAACGCGCGCGAGTACCGGTATTGTGTCTGCAATAAAGGAACATTTCCTTTTCGAGGTACGCCTCTATAGCCCACCTCGGTCGCTTGGTTTTGTACCACTTCTCACAACCCAAAATTTGGAGCATTGCGGAACGTGTCCAGACTTGTTGCCGTAAGCGTGGGGCGGGGGGGCTATTTGAGACCTCTGACAACCATTTGCGGAAGTGAGTGTACTTGTGTCACCAATAAATACGACGATATAACGTAGGTTTTGTTATTGCAAGGCCTACAGACCTCCATTTACAATCTGCATGGCCTACATTCCGTTACGTGTTTCGGGCAAATCCGTTCTTCATTATCCGTTCTCTGGCTCAGCCATCGTCTTTAAAAATGTATCCTAATCGCTTGGCATGAAACCAAATGTGTTTCTCATCGCTCACTGAGTTAATGTTTTCAAACGGTGCACATCGTAATAGACGGACATTGTCATTTCACTAACCTTACACAGGTTCGCATGGTGTATCGCAAGGCATACAATTGCCCTTTTGTGTTACTACTTCAAAACGAACGTGACAAAAAGTGTAATATTATTCTCATGTTTCTTGGCCATTTTATCATTTGGACACCCTTCCGGCGATACATCCTTTATATAAGTAGTTGAATAGTAACATGCCCTGATGGATTTGGATGTTGACTTTGTGTCCGGGGGATAAGTCAATAAAACACTGAAATAAATTTCTGACGACACGTTGCACATATGTCTGCAACATATTTATTGACGTTTTCAAAACGACTCGCCCTCCCTCCCACATCCTGCGCCGTCCGTCGGCCCCGTCGCTGGCGGGCAAGAGCCTCCGTCCGGGGCCATCTCGCCTCGAACCCGCGTCTCGGAGGTGGGCGTGGGCGAGCGGGGGGCCCGCGCAGACGCTCGCCGCCGCCGCCGGCAGCCTCGCAGGAGAGCCCTCGAGGGGGCCTGACAAGGGCAGGCGAGGGGGAGGGGCGCTAACGTGTCGAAAGCAGCCGCTGTGGGAGGAAAGGCCTGTACCACACGCCCAAGGCACACCAGTCGAGGTCCTCACATCTCGATTTGCTTACAACGAAAGCACACTTTGTGTAATCTCTGATAACGCAAGTTTCTTTAAGGTCGATTTAATGTCCTCTCTAAATGCCGCCATTGGATGAATGTGCATAAAAATAAGAAAACATTAGCCATTTAGGGGTCTTATAATTGGAAGATACCAATGGATATGAAAATACTCTTTCTGTATTAAAAAAATTGAAAGGGCAATAATTATTGGGGATACGGAAATTCAATACGTCAAACGCAATATCTACCTCAAACACAATTAATGTGTTCATTTCAGTTGTTATATTTCAATATGACAATACTTAGTTCTAAATAAAAAGTTCGAACACCAAAATAATTAATTTCATGTTAAAAAATGAAGGAGTCAATGAGATATTCTCACAAGCCAATTTTTTTCGCTTTTCAAGTTATCCATATCATGAGAAATTAGCACTTTCCTCTTTCAGAATTACAAATTTCCATTTTCCTGCCATATGGTAGGATTGTCATGTTTTTTCAAAACAGGTTTATCTCAAAGTGCCCGGAGTGTGGCTAATGATTATCTTTTACCATTTAAATATAACTGAAAGAATGTTTCCGTAACTTCTGGTTAAGCAAATGCAATGACAACTTACTATATCAAAAATCAAAATTGAACTGCCCTAATATAATTGGGAAAATATGTCTTGTCTCCAAATTTAAAGATTTCACAATGAACGTGGTTCATCAAAACAATATTCATTATTTTTGAGGAATTGTTTTTGAGACTACTTTTATAAGCTATTAAACATTTTGTTTTCTCTAGAATTAGAGTAATAATTTATGTCATATATAAATAATGAGTTAAATACATTTTGTAAAAACTTGTTAAACATTTCAACGCTTCATTTCGTATAACTTATTTAACGAAACCAATTTATCGTAATAATTCTCTTTTGCTGAAAACGTGTCAGCATTATTATCTTTCTACGACAAGGGTGGGTGATTTAATGTTCCCACTCACATCCTTGCACTTTACTTGAATAACATTCTCTCGAACGTGTAGTGTGGAGCACCCACAGGCTAACCTTGGGAATTTCACTTCATAACCTCACATATTGCTGATTTATTACCTAGAGTTCGCGAGTCTGTAGAATCTAAACCTTCCTCCCCTAACTACGAATATGTAACTCAGAGAAGGAGAGACCTCGATCTGCAGAATCTTGGCAGCGATATCTGCGACTGTACGCTAGAGAGGAAGAATACAGAAGGTGAAACATGACTGGAAGAGAGAAATGTATGAGAAAAATGAGATGTTTCCAAGGGAATTAACAATGTTTAGGAAAGGATTAATAATCAGAATTAAGCAATATTATATGACATGTGATCTAAACTGGCATATTGACGTTTATGGAACAACATCTTCCAGCTGCAATTTTTTCGAAAAAACGTTTATAGAAATTTTTATTAACCTTAAAACAAGTAAAAAAGGTATTATTTTGTAGAAATAGTATTTTCGAATTGAAAAAATAAATAAATAAAAAAATTAAGTCATATTTAAATTATGTGGAATACTGCATCACTTTTCGGTCTTTTATATTTTTTTTATTTTAATGATACGAGATGTTATTACGCGTCGACATGAATGGAGAGGATAACAATAGTCAACAGAGAGAAACAAAATGGAAGCATTTGTTTTAAAAAATATTAACATGAACTCCATTAAGGAAAGTTGTTAATTAAATCAGAATCTACGGAAAGGAAATGAGTAAAACTTATTCCGATTCTGAAATAAAGTAAACAAAAGAGAAGAGAAGAATGAAGAATTACAATTAAGAATCCATGTTATAGTAATGTGATGGAATGGCGAAGCTGAGAGAAGAAAGATACGAGATGAACGTTCCCGCAAATAACCTCCAGAGCGATCTAGTAGGAGCAGCAGGGGGGCTCTACGATACAGCGGAGAGGCGGGGGTGGAATAGCAGGAGCAGGAACGGGCGCAGCCGGCTTCGGCGGCTGTGTCCTTGGCAGCTCGCCCGGGACGAACGCCTGGACGTACCACCGCTCCCACAGCCCCGCCCTCACCATCACCCCCTCCACCCACGGCTTCGCCAAGGCATCATCCAGCCACGACTCCGCGCCCGTCCCTGCGCAGCCCCGCCTCCACCCTCCTTCCGACTCCAGCCGGGAACTCACCCCGTTCCCCCCTCTGCGTCCGGCCCGGTCCCCGCCTCCAGCCCCCCTCCGCCCCGCCTCTGCCCCGCCCCCGCACTCCTCCGTCTCACCACCGCCTCCTCCCCGCCCCCTCCCCGTCCCCAACTCCACCCCACCTACGCCTCGCCTACGCCACGCCTGCGCCCCGCCCACGCCCCCGTCCCCGACCCCCTCCACCACCATCTACGCCCCGCCTCCTACCCTGCCACCACTCTGCTCCACCGCACGCCAGCCTCCGTCTCCGCCCGCACTCGGCGCCGTTCCGCCCGCTCGAGCGCCGTCGCCCGTAAAGTTCGCGGCCGAGTTACCGGAGATGGCTGTCGCCGGCCGCGCCCGTTGCCGAATCCCGCGAAATACTGCCCCGTCGCGCGCCGCGACGCCGTAAACCTGAAGGGAGCGGCAGAAAAACTGTCGGCGCCGCCGCCGCGCCGCAGCGCGCCGTGGGCGGAGCGCGCCCGCCGCGGGGCTGCTCCAACGACACCGCTGTCAAGGACGCCTGGAACCAACCAGAGACTCGCCCGCGCACGTTTTGATGTTGAAGAATTCCTCTACCGTAAAATATCCACGTCTGTACAATACCACGAACTATTCAGTCTAATATTATGTTTTCTAGAATTTACGGATTTTAGGTCGGCACTATAGTTTGCTGGTTCAGTTCAATTTCTTAGTTCATTTGGCAAACACTGCGGCAGTTGTTACCTATATTCTTTTAAGAAAAATAAACGTGGATCACTTAAACTCGTGTATTTGTAATTGACAATAGCGTCGAACAGAGCGCACTGGAACCTAGTATTGACATTAATGGATTAGTAACGGACCTAAGGGAAGTTATATTGTGTACATCCTCTGAGTGCTTTTGCAAATTTTACAGGTTGTGTAGCATTCAAAACCATCTACTCCGCAATAATAATTTAAGAAGTGAAAAGTGGTGTTGCTAAATGTGACCGTGTCAACCAACTACCTTCGCCTAATAGGACAGTAGTTAGTCTCTGCATCAGTGGCGTAACTACCGCCGGCCCAGCGGATGCAGTGCGGTGGGGCCCCCGACCACAAGGGGCCCCCATTTGAGGTCTTTTTTTGCTTGTTCATTACAGTTGACAACAAAAAGTAATTATTAATTCTGGTATGATTTTTTTTAATGAAAAATGTGGATGCAATATTTTTCTGAGCTGTCTGAAAGACCAATTGTCGAAAATCCGTTCCATCAGGGAGTTGGAAAACTTGGTTCTGATCGAGTATTTCAGTCTCTCGGCTAGTCTTCCGGATGTGTGTTCCGTACTTTTACTTTTCTTGACAATTCCCGTGATAGTTGCAACGGCAGAGCGATCATTCTCGAAACTGAGGATGATCAAAATTTATCTTCGAAACTCGATGGGACAAGAGACGTTGGCGGACTTGATTATTTTGTCCACAGAGAACAAAATAACCAACTCTTTGAAAGCAAATCTGGACGAAATTATCGATGCGTTCGTTAAAACGAAAGTCCGGAGGATTAGATTCTAAGTATGTTATCCTTAAACTGTAAATAGATAGTCCTTAAACCGGAATTGAAAAACGTTTGAAATAAGCAAATGAGAACAGTGTCTAAAATTTTCCTTTTTTATTTTTGCTTGTAAGCTGGGGCCCCCGACTGACCATTCATGCTTTGCACCCAAAATCCACGATGCAATTTTGTAAGTTTTCCTGTACACCCATGGAATGAGAATAATGATTATTTTGATAGACCTTTGCATTGGTTCTTAACAAATGCGTTCCTCTGCGTTTTCCGTGACGTCGGTTGCTTATACGAAAAAGTTAGTTAATCGACATTTACAGCCGAACTATCAAATTTCTTGTTTTTATTTCTTTTGTCATTCTCCTTTCAGAGAAGTTTCTTATTCGAAAATGGAACTTGCAATAATTAAACTTTAACGTTGTATTAATGAAGGCTGTGAAAAAAATGGATTTTCTCTTTTCCTATCACCACTAAACTACAGAAGGAAAAAATGCAAAAACACACTTTTGGAGAAATTTTTTGTGTTCCCTTTTAGGCGACAGATGTGTCGAATGACATCTCATTTATAGGCGGAAAAGGACGCAGGTTACTTGAATATTACGACACTGCCATTGAATCGCGAGCTCCGTTACGACTTACATTTTTGGTGTTCAAGCTTCCGATTGGATGACAATGTCCACTTCTCTTTTCAGATCGTGACTTCGTGTTTTAATCGAAGTATGTATATAAGAATTAACGTCCTTAGGGAGGTTTAGAAAATAAATCGGATGCGGTTTAAAGTTTCTAAACAGAGGCGGTAGCCGAGTAATCTTTTTATGAAATATTCAACACGAAATACCTTTTCTTTGAATTGGAGTACTCATGCGTCATATTTTGAAATAAATCATTTTCAGTCTTTTTAACGGACGAAAGGCCCGAATTCTTTAACAGACACCGATCGTTAAGAGGGATTTTCTTTCCTTGCTTTTTTGCGTTAAGCCGATATAACAGTACAGTTTTACGAAAAATATATTTTCCGGCTTGAAATCCTTAAGTAACTTCAAACGTTCCGCCTCCTCCACGCCATCAGCAAAGCGCTCATTCGATTGGTGCTTCCGTTTCGCGAGGGAGCCGGCTGGGTCGAAGGTGACCTCTCCGCGGAGCACTCGCGCCCAGGAGGCCTGATCTGCGAGTTCACGCTCCGTCAGTTTCCTGTGACCGCGGAGAAGGATCGTATCGGGAAACGAAGGCCCTTTCATCGCACGCGACACATTCACCGAAGTTTCCATCAGATTGAGGCGCGCGGAGGCGGAGCGGCGAGGGCCCGTGGCGGCACGCCTGGCGGGCGAGCCACGCGGCGTAGGTTCGGCCCAAGGTGGGCGGGCAGGGGCGTTGGGAGGCGGACGCAGCGGTAGAGGTAGAGGCGGAAGGAGAGGCAGAGATGGAGAAGGAGATGGGGTCGGAGGCAGAAGTGGAGTCGGAGGGAGAGTTCGAGCTGGAGGCGGAGGCGGAGGTGGCGTGAAGGCGGAGGCGGTGTCAGAGTGAAGGCAGAGGCGAAGATGGAGAAAGGTAGATGTAGAGGCGGAGGGAGAGGCAGGAATGAAGAAGGAGGTGGAGTCGAAAGGAGAATTGGTGCTGGAGGTGGTGTCGCGTGAAGGCAGAGGTGGAGAAAGAGGCAAAGATAGGCGGAGCCGAAAGTTGTGGCGGAAGGGGAGGGGAGTCGGAGAGGGAGATGGAGTAGGAGCTGTTGACTGCGGGGAAAGAGGAAAGGGGCCGAGGCGGGGGGAGATCGACGATTTGTGGGCCTCTCGGTGACGGAAAGAGCACATTCTTCAGCAAAAACGTCTCAGGAGCAGACAACTGCTAACAGGCGCAAAGACCAGTGGCTGCAGATACAGAATAGATGTTACAAGAAGGAAAGGAAGAATATTCCTTTTCCTTTATATATATATATATATATTGTTATATATATATATATATATATATATATATATATATATATAACAGTGTGAAAGAAAGAGTGCTAAGTGAAGCACGCAGGAAAATTTTAAAGTTGTAGATATTCAAACAGATGCTAAAGGAGACTCGAGGTAAGAAATAGTTACAAACAGAAAACATCACAGACCAGGTTAAATATTATAATGTAGGGTGTACTCAGAACCACTATATAATAAAATTATCAAACAGGATGTAAATACCATTAAAAACGTATGTCTATGCAACGTAAGCTACAATGAAAGTATCGAAGAGTAACATAGAAGAAATAACTGGGATGTAATGCGCTTAGTCGAGAAAATAAGTTATGATTGGCTATTGAACGAGGTATGCTAAAAGGGTACGAATGGGTACAAAGTAAAGAAAATAAATATAAGGCAAAGCTCATAACCAAATGAAGAGAATGAAAATGTTTAAACCGATGGTAAACTGCTCTTCGAAAACAAAGGATAACACATTAAGCAACACCGTGAAAACTAATTTATTTAAATTGTAAAAACGAAATGAAATACAAGTGACTCTACATAAACTACTACAAGTAAAATTTTGGCAATGGCAGCAAAATTGGAACAATAGCACCTGAAGCGGGGTGGGACAGAAGCAGTAGATGATGGGAGGAGGTGGCAGCGCAAGCAGTAGCAACGACGACAATGTCTGCCCCGACCGAGGCGGCGAAGGCGGCGGGCGCAGACGACGGGAAATTTGGCCTCGAGCCAGGAAGCCTTGTGTTATTAAAATGTATGCCGACGGCGGGCCCCAGGCCCGCCAAGCTCTACTCCGCTCTCTCCGCCCTGCCCTGCACTTCTCCGCTCCACCCTTGCCTTGTCCCTTCACCTCCCCCAGCCTGACCCAACCTTTCCTCCCGTTAGCCACACATTTCACCCGGTTCCGTACCGCCTGCTCCTGGCCGTTTCGGCCTCTTCATATCACTGCACTGCACACAGACCAGCTCTGCCTCCTCCCTGCCCCGCTCCACTTTACATCACACTCCGCTTTGTTACGTTCAACCCGCCTGGCCCGGGGCCACCCAACCCTCCCACCTCACCGCGTACTACCCCCCTCCCCCCAAATCCATTCAGCCCCGTTCTGCCGCACACAGCTCCGCTCTGCCCAACACTCTGCTCCGCCCTGCCCCGCACCGCCTAGCCCCGTTCAGCCCCGTCCTGCCCCCCACAGCTCCGCTCTGCCCCACCCTCTGCTCCGCCGCGCCCCGCTCCGCTCGTCCGCAAGGCGGCCGCGGCAATCAGCGCCCTCGGCGCGGGGCGCTCGCGTGCTTATTGGCCAAGATAAAGAGATCTGCCCCCGCGCCGGCCACTTCCGCTGAGAACCCGCTGCCGCTAGGGGAGGGGAGGGGTAGAATTATGGCAATTGAGGTGAGGGTGGTGCAAGGCCGTACCCGAAAATGCGACGGCGCAAAATTGGGGACTGTGCCAAGCAACGGGGTAACGAGGGAGCTCAAACAGTTCAAAAAGTGAAGCTTATTGACTAGGAGAAAATATTTGGGACAAAATATACAATAGCCACGATTAAATCAACCTGTATATTACCAAAAAAAACACGTCCCAAAAAAAGTCATATACGAGAAAAACGTATTTGTATGTAACACCAAAATTCCTATGAAATATTTTTCTCCAGTTCAACAAACTTCTTCAAAACATGGTTTTAAATTCATTCCTATTTTATTTATAAAATCAGGAAAAGTGAATATCACAGACGAACTCAAAAGATCGCATTTAAAAAGTTATGAGAACCTTTTAAAGGGCTACTAGAAGATGCATTCAGACTTTATTGGAACATAAAAATTTCACGGCGAGGCTTCAGAGCAGTAGAGTTCCACGGAGCGAAATAACTAGACTTGATGATATCATGTGACAAGAACAATGACAATAAAATTTGTGATTCATTGCTCTCTCTTCCTTCCACAACAATGTCGCGCATCTGATTGTAGGTACTGGTAGATATTTTTTGCTGTACGTTACAACGCAACAAACTTTACATTATATTCGTACATGTTTCCTTTTTATCTACTTAAAGTAAAAAGTAGTAGTATTATGAAAAAATAATAAAATTTATGGACATTCACAATAAAATGTTTATGAAACGGTTTTCCTTTCTAAATATTTCTGGAGGACTCAAATCGTGAAATTCCATAATTTACTCAAATGAATTTGCGTGTAGATGCTACAGTTCTTAGGAGCAATAATTTGCATTAAAATTATATTGAACTAGTGGTGCTACCACAACACAAACTTTCTACTATCATTTATAATGGTTACGTAATATCGTAATATTATAATAATACAACTTGTCTCCAATTAATTCATAATCATTTTCTGAAAAAAATGGCATCAACAAACGCAGCGCAGCTGCTTAGTATTTGCAATTTTTGAAAATTTTCAATTTTCAACTATCTACTAAATTAAAATATTCGCATCAAATTTGCCTAGTGTTGAGATTGGCGAGGTTTATTCAGGCAAACATATTATGAGGGAAATGAAAAGCAACACTTTCTCGGTATCAGATGTTATTCATTCGTATATTCGTAACAAAATTTTGACTTTTTTTTAGCATTTCATAACTTTCTGTAAACTATGTAAACAATAATGTAACAATTTTACAAGAAAGTAATAAAAATTATAATAATACAGTTTTCGCATTTTTGTGTACAGTTCATTTAATTACTTCAAAGATATAATTTCACGGCTCTATTACTTTGCAAAACAAATTATCCTTATTACATAATTCCCTTATTACATAATACGCTCATTTGTGCTTTAACTGCATTGTGAGCAAACTCCCCTTTGTTCGTAGATTTTCTCGAGATTCAGGGGAACTACCTGCAGGGTACTAATGTACACAAGCTCAGAACCTACGTACACAATACTGATGTTGCCTCCTTCCAATTACCCAAGGGGTCCACAAAGTTGAAGACAAACTTGCATCTTATATACCTGAACTTGATTGCAAACATCTACGTCAATTGAGAGAGGTTCATGATTATGAAAATATATTAAAAATATTTATATTTTGCGAATTATATTTACAGTAGCTGTAGCAAAACAAACTCTTTCTTAAGCAATTGGCGTCACAAATAAATTTTTGAGACGACAATATACTCACAAATAATAAGTTATTTCATTCCGGAGATTAAAATAGTCGACTCCACAACTGCCCAATTGCCAAGAATACATTGCATTCCCGCCGGCTGCGTCTCCACCACAGACGTTACTCCGCTGCCCTCGGCGCCCGAGCTCAATGCCAAGGGCTTCGCTCGCATTTGCGTCGCCCACAAAACACGGCCTGCAACACGCTTGTCGGCGCTCGGGCGCGACGTGCGTACGAGGCACAAGCAGCGCGCGGCCTGGCGCGGTGCCATTGTGTCGCCCCGCGGCCGCTGCGTGCTGCGCGACAACCAGACCCGCAGCGCCAACGCACAGCACCCCCCCCCCGCCCGCTACGGACTCACGGTGGATGCGCTTTGAGTAGAGGTACGCACAAGAGGAAATGACAACATACGTCAGTCATCAGACGTTATTTTTATTAAACGCTTTTATTTAAAGTATACTGTAGACGGACGAATCTTACAATGCCGATTTTTTTTTACTTTCACGCATACTACTTACGCATAGAGAAACTATTCTAATGGTATGCCAAAAGGCGGCGTTTTTTGAACGGAAAACTAGATTTGTGGGTCCCTGGTACCGACAAAGTGTATAATTCTTATTTCTGTATGTAGTAAATTACTTCCTCTAACACGCTGCGTAATCTAAATCCACATTTTGAGTGACCTTCTTACCTAAACAATATTTACGGCAAAACGAATGTCCGTTCGTACCAAAATTGATATTTTTCGATCCACCTGACTGATATCACGGGCTCTTTAATTTGAAACTAATATTTTGAATTGAAGGGAAAGGGTAATATACAAGAATGTGCACATGAATCCCAAAGGACAATTTCATTTTTTTCTCAAAAACGACTGCAGTTTTGTGCTATAATAGTGCGAAATATGCTTCTAAAATTGCACAGTTCCTATTTTCGTTGATCTCTCTGAATATTCAAAAATGTCAAAAGTTGCATATAATGTGAGAAACATTGTGCTTTTCTAACACCAATATTTACATTTCTAAGTTATCCTTATTAAACACTTCGGTGGCTAATAATTTCTGTGACAATACATGGCTATGTGGTTGATGAAGATATTGCTCGGGTAGGTTCTGTTGCAAATTTTATAGTATTTATTTGTTTATGAGAAAATTTGAAAAATTATAACACTACTAACATAGAAATAAGAAATTTCGAAATGTGCGTTATGTAGATAACTCTGATATGTAAATTTTGAAAAGGCTTCCCGTCATACACCTCCAACGCAAGAGTTAAACATAACTTTATAAAAATAACTTATTGTAAAAACTTAGGTAATCTCTGGCGAAAAGTAATTCTACAAGACTTTTGAGGCACAAATAAAATAAAATTCTACGTTTTTTCTCTATCACAAATCATTTTTCCCGGATCAAGAGAAGTTCCTTCCTGAACACTTCTGGCCTGGATTCCGCGCGGGTCAGTGGCTGGAATGTGAACCAGAGACGTGTGTGTCTCCCGAGCTCGCACACTGCGCGGCCTAACACAGCGTCATTATGCAGCAACGTGTCCCTTCATGCGCTGCAACAAGCGAGCCTAAAGCGCTTAAGGGAGCGCAGTTCAGCAGCGGGCGAAGAGCCCATTCTGTGTTAAGCCACCTCACTACAATCGGAACATGTAGCATCAATCTGCTGAATATCAAGATATGATACGTCTAAAGCACTTTGTACATCCGAACACAATTGCGAAATATTAGAAGTCTAAATACAGTTCTAACTTTCAAACATTGCTACATTAAGAGAAATTATTGTCAATAAACACGTTAAAATGTGTTGAAACATTTTTCTTTTGCTGTTATATTCTTTCTTATTTTGGTAAATGTTGGCGAATAAATCAATATCAATTGTTGAAGAAAATTATAAAACCACTCCAACCACCTGTTATCACATTCGCATTTCTGATAGCAACACGTTTTCTGGTCAATATAAATATAAATAAAATTCAAGTTCATTTTATGAAGATAATTATTCACGTGACAAATATTTGAAACGAGTAATAAATGAACGTCTTATACTGAGAGTATTATATGAATTTAACAATGAATTACATTTTTCTTAATTCAATATTGCAAATATTTTGAGGCAGTGAACGTTATAAACTTGAAAATTAAATACATTTATTGTACTAATTATTTTTATTGCGTGAAACCGAATAAGGGGCAGAAAGTCCAAGATCGCGACCCTAACTAGATAGCAAGGTTGAATTCAGTCGCTCTCCGGAGGAGAATTCTAGCGGCCGGCTGCTCTGATCGGTAGTTTTCCATGCTTCCTCCGATCAACAGCAAGCGAATGCCGGAGCAGTACTCTAACAAACACTCTCATCTACAGGCACTAGACTACAATGGTATACGTCGGGAGTTTATAGCTTTTCCCGGATGAGACGGTGTTCTGCTGGTGGGAGATACCTGGTTACGGAAAATCGCCGGTCATGAAAATGGGGAGGTCGGCGCCCGATCTCGCCACGAAGCTTTAGACCACTGCTACCTCCCTTGCTAAAACATGCACTTCACTTCCGGAACTAGTGATCTTAGCAGTTGACGCGCCCGGAAACCTTAATCCATCAATTGCATAAGTTTATGGAATCCATTGGTAATTCCTTTTTCAATTTGGTCATTTCTCGTAAACCATGGAGCTTTTCATATATTTCAGAGAAATTTATTATGAGTTATTTTGAATTGGCGGAGAATTATGGAAGCAGTTCCGATCCAATAACAAACCATGCAAATAGTAAGCCATGTAGAAGTTAATGAAGAAAACCAACCTACTGAGTAAGTCTCAGAAAATATTTGAAAATTACCAAAAATGAAATATCACGAAATGTCGTTGTTTAAGCACGTTCAGTTAGAAAACATCGCAACAAGAATTGCTCCTGCCTTAAAAACTTTCTCCTGGGAAAATTTTCCCCGTCTCCTTCATTCCAAGTATATTTGAAATGCCATTCCAGAAATTTTTAATTTTTCAGCAAATATAATCAGGAGATAATAATTGAACCAACCCTAACCGGGAAAGATCCATAAGACCATCCTGTTTCATTTTCATTTATTGGAATAATAGGATAGATAGATCCGCACTGCAGATCTTTGAAGTGCGTTTTTTGACGCCTTATATTAACCTTAAATTCAAACATAATGCTCAATATAACTACCCACGGATAAGGAAGCTCATGTAGCACCTTATTTTCCAACTCGGACTGAAGGTTCAAAAATGAATGTATCATGAGGCTGTTTTATTTTTTCCGGAAAACTGTAGTTTGAGCAAGGTTAAAATCGAATAGGTGTTCTATTTTTTGATGCGAGAATAGAAATTGTTAAATATCTTGGTAATAAATGACATTACGTATGGGTTTATTTAATTCTTTATGCAACTGGTTAATTCAACAGCAGCTGCTATCTGTGAATGGGATCTTTGTTTTTGTTCTGAGATGTTTATTTTCGATGCTTTGTATTTTGTTTAGATTAGCTCTCGAAACAATCAGATAGGGCAAGCATAAGTTACAATCGGTTGTGTGTGAAGAGCTATTGCACTATTCCGATTTTTTTTTCTTTTGAAGTAAATTAACGGATATAGTTATAGGATCTTTACTTTGGCATGGTGTGTTTTTATATTTCTATGGCCTTTCCATTGTAACTTCGCATCAATATTTAATCCGAAGTCCCCGGGCACCTAGCGGGCCTGGCTCGGGTGAATGGGTCATCGGGCGGGCGGGCGGGCGGCGAGGCGCGAACCCGAGCTCAGAGCACACAGCGCCGCCCGCCACTCTAGTCGCCTCGCGTTCGGCAAACAGCGACTTTCGCTCTGCGCTGCCGCCCGCGACGTAGCGGCAGGGCGGAGCAGGGGCGGGGGCGGGGGCGGCGACGGCGGGCGGCGGTGGAGGCGGCGCGGCTGCGGGTATAAGAGCGGGGGCGTGGAAGTGGAAGCAAGGATGACAGCGGGAGTGAAAGGGGGCGAGGGAGGGGGTGGGGGGTGGTCGTGGGACGTCACGCCCCCAACCGGCTTTCATTCCGGTCACGATCAGCACTTTGAAGCCCGCGACATATAGTACGTCACGTCCATCGTAGAACAACAGAAAAACCTAGAGGCGAATTTTTAGAACGGAAATATGGTTGAGAAGCGAGTTATGCTCATTTTAAGTGACATACGACATTATTGATTCTAGGTTAAGTTACCAAGATATTCCGGGTATACATTCGTGGTGGATGTAAATTCCTAATGTAGTTAAGTGTGTACTATTAGTTATTATAAAAAAGAAAAACATAAAATTATTGAAACTTTCTCACACCTTGTATTAAATAAAAGGTTGCGAGGAGAATTTCTTTTAGAATTGATACACTGGTATTATACAAGCGAATACCGAGGAAATAACCTGCCTGCTTTTCTTAATGCTCTTGATTCAAAGACACGTTCAATTCGTTTTTACCTTTTCCCCCGACTTTTCATTAAATTTTGCTTCTTCTTGCTTTTTATTTTCTCGCTCTTTCGAAGGTACTTTTTAATTTTGTCAGTCAATATTATTGTAGAAAATATTGTATATTCTTACCCATTTAGTTTATATTCCGCACTGAAATGCATGGAATTCTGTATATCTCGTGAGAGTTATAAATTTGTCGTATATATGTGTGTTGCATGAAGTTTTGCGGTAAATTCAAACCGAACACTACAATTCAATATGCTACTGTTTTTTAGATCCATATCAATATTCTTGGCATACTTTTCTTGAAGTGGAAATTTTGTTTTTGAGAAGCACATACGTCACGTTATTATCTTCATAAAAATACTACAACCAGATCTCTTTTCAAATTTAAATCATAAAAGTTTTTAAATTCACCATAGAGATGCTGCAGAGTTACAATGCATTTCTAATAACAAAGAATGTTGAAGTTAATATGATGTTCTGATTTTCAGAGAACCTCTTGGATGTAATAGTAATGGATCATTACCTGAAGTTCATGGTTAATGAAAAGAACACAGAAAGAAGATCATTGTTTCGTGGTGTTAAATTTAACGATCAACATCCGGCCTTTGATAAAACTCTTACTTTATTCACTCCGCAAAGAGAGCCGGTTGTAAAGACGCACTCTTCGTGGTGTGGATGGCCATTGGCTCTCAGACTGTGTGGCCTTCGGGATATTCACGACGCATAGAGCGGCAATTGTTCCTCAACTGTCGAGCGCGCAGAGTTTAGACTTGCGTGTGCCCCCGGGGCACTGGAGTTTCTGTGTTGACTACATCCTGGAAGGAATGTTCATAAACCAGAACCCGTGAACATGCGCATAGCTAGAGGGTGATTTTTTGGGCGAGCCCAAATTGTTTATTTCATACACGTGTTCATTTGTTTACTTACGTTATTTTCTTTTTATACCCTGTATGCAAGGTTACGCACGCACGTGAGAAGGAAAACGATCCACGTTGATAAAACATTTTCTTGCCTTTGTGAATAAGTTCAAATGTCGAATAGAAATTTTTCCAGGGCGTTATCTACCATGCTATTTTACAGCAAAATTGTAATCTCAGTACACCTGAAAGAAGGAATGAACTTATACTTTATTATACGACACTAAGATTTGTTTAATTTAAAGTAAATGGTAAAAATTATATTATTTCAACTTGGTAGTATACCACGATGAACATGTTCCAATAATATACATTGTTTTATTCATGGACAAAAAGGAAATATTTTCAACAGAAAATATCATTTTCATTTACTTGAATATTAAATTTGATTTTACACCCTCTTATTAAAAGTAATATTAAAATAATATATTAACATTTTATTGTAATGTTAATAATATTTAGATACTGTATATTAATATTAAATCAAACAATAAATAATTTTATTTCACATTTAAATCATTTGTTGTGAACGACAATTTAATTCTGTATTTTGACGTTGTCACAAGTATTACTGAAGTAAAATCCGTTTATTTACTCGGAGATAAACTGTAGCATGTGAGAATAACGGTATATTTTTTAGAGATTCCTCTCTTTACGCATACCTTGTTCTATTTGAAACAGTGCGGGCAGACTGCCACCCTTCAGGCAGTCATGAGAACACTAGGAGTATTATTTGTGAACATATTGCCGTAAGGGTTGATACGTCCGTGTTACAAAAACCCGACACGACTACAACTGCCAGTTTCATTGGGTCGGGGTAGGAGCACAAATAGAACCTTCTTCTAAATTACAGCAAATTCGTTTTTAGCTTTTGTTGGACAGCTTGTGAGCGATGGTGTAATCGATTGTGAGGTACAAACATAGTGATCTTTGCCTGTGAATGAGATGCGACTTCAGGTCTATTAAATATTCAGAAAAGAGAAATAAACTTGAAAAAGCGACCTTTTTCTTGTATTCTGAAAGTCAACATGAACACGAGAAAAGTTCACAAAGCATCGTAGTGAAAACACCCAGCAAATAACATTTCTACTCTCATTTTTTTCACCTCATTATTAACTTTCCGCGAGTCATTCACTTTTTCCTGCAAACTTGCGTAATTATTCTCTCTTGTTCTACAACATCTTGTTGCCAATAAATATTTATGTAATTAAATTGAAATTTGCGATTCTCAAGTTTTCAATTACGAAACTTAGGTCTAATTATATAAATAAAATACATATATTAAAACAGACAATCACAAGTCGTAAAATATTAAATATTAATCTTTGAGGTTAACGTACATACCATTGTTCATTGTTTTATTTTTTGTTAATATTTGTTGGAAGCGAGAAAACCAAGAAAATGAACACGAGGCCAAAGACGTAACCCACAATCCTGTGGTGGCAAGGGTTGCACGATCATTAATGCTCTAAAATTAGAACATTCCTAGAAATTATTCCTGAAAGTTAACGCGCAGAGGCCTTTGCATTAATTCAGAGAATGTAAAGAAGGAGTAATTCCATAGAACCACCGCAGCAGTGTGGTTGTGTTTGCAGTAATCATTCCCCCCACTTGGCTTGAGCCAAGCGGCCTCGCATGCCTAAGGGAAGTATTTGCGCAATGTTGTTTTCCATTCAACTTAAGGTAGAGCACACACTCATTTTCAGTCCTTTTTCTAAGAAATCAACCAACTAGGGGCAGATCACACATGGGACTTCTTTGATTTGGTACGCGTAAAATACTAGTCTAGTTCAGCCGTACCAAACCGCGCCCGCACGAGCTGCTTGCCCGCCTGGGAAACCCGGCGCTCCTGCGAGCACGGCAACTTCCTCTGAATCACCTCTCATTTCCCTTCGAAATTCAGAAAGTGTTGTACGTGAGCAAGCCGAAGCGGCCCGAGGCATGGGATAGTCTCTACATACGAAAGATGTTTCCCAGATTTGTTCTATCAAACATCCAAGGTTTGAATGATGGTTATTTTTTACTATTAATTACTATTTTATGTTTATTCTTTTTAAATTCGGCCTTGTGTAAGCATTATTGCCCAGAGGCTAGAATATGTTTGAAAGGATAACTCTTTCTATGTTTTCTTTTTGTATATATTGTATATTTGTATATTTCTTTCTATATCTTATTAAATCATAGTTTTTTGTGAATGTAGAAATGTGATGAATTATATTATGAATAAATATCTATATCTTAAGAATTCTCGCTTGTGGAAGGGCAGCTCTTTTAACAAACAAGAATCTTTGTTAAAGATCCAAACCTTACGTAGGAAGTGAATGCAAATACAAATCTTAGGTAAATACATTACGGCAGTTGTCAAGGTCGATGCCACGAGCGGAAGTCGCCCCTCCACGCAGTTCATCACCGCGCAGTTCAGAGACGACGCCATTCTGTATTGTAAAACGGCGGTGTTACTAATAGTATCCTTTCCCGCCGCTAGTTGCGCAGAGACGCTCGTGGCATGCTACGTTGCCACAGACCGTGCCACTGCCACCAGTGGAAGACCTTGACACCACTGCATTACGGAAGATACTTTCGATTCAAAATGTTTAATTTCACTCTCAATTGACAATTTAAAACCTAAATGATATATTATATTTTAATATATAATTTCATTGCTTGTATGCTTACGTGCTAACCACACGTATCCCGTAACCCATGGTCGCAAGGTCGGGGCACCGCTGTGGTAGGCCAGGCTTCGGAAAGAGGCTATTGCGCCAAAGTACATACATTTTGCACATTTCATTGCTTTATTAGAGGAAATGGGAATTAACATAGCTAAATTTGGACCAATAACTATCAACTGACTATCAACTGGCAGGGCAGAACAATGTCTGTCGTGTTCCGCTAGTGACATTATATTAGCAGACATGTACAGCTAGAAATTAATCAAACATCAGTTTGGGTATTGGTTGGATTTTTCGTTTTGTGTTCCTTAGTTTTATACTACACTTAGAAATAAGGTACGAGATAAAACTAAATTATTGAAATTATGTTTCAGCTTATTAGCTACTCTCTAAATACGAAGTATTGAGACATCTTTCATCTTCATTCTATTATTTCTTTGATACACAGATCGACTGAAAGCAGCAAAATGTCTATATTTTTACAAATATACCATTAAATAAAATAATAAATATTTCAGTATATGAAAGAATAGAAATCTTCAATTGTGCAAGCGTAAATCTCCGAACGATATATCACTAGACTACGTAGTGTAATACGGTTATTTTCAACAATTCGCAATTATTTATATTATTTCCCTGAGAACACTTCAATCGTTAATTATAAATGGCCTCAAATTAGCAGCACTTTCTTAAGATGGTTCTTATGCTGGCATTGCTCCATGAATGGTAAACGTAACTCGAGAGAGACCTGGCAACGAGATCCTGCCCTGGCGCGTCCCGTGCGGGGGCCCTCGATGTTGTAAAGTGTTCAGTGTTGTCATTGATGTTGTGTACTGACGTGGTGTTCCTGTGTTTTGTGTTGTGTGGCGCTGTGCTGTGTGCTTTGTTGTGCTATGTGTAGAGGTTGCTGTTGTTGGCGTGGCCGTTGGTGTTGGTGTTGGCGTCGGCGATGCCGTCGCCGCGGCGGGGGAGCATGCCCCGCGCCAACCGCGATCCCCGCGCCCCTAGCGACGTGCGAACGCACCGCAAAGAGCGCCCGCGATCTTTAGCGAGACGGCGTGCGAACGTGCAAGGGGGAATTATGGCTGTTAATGTTGCTGGATCTAATAACCTCCCCGCAGGGGGGGGATCGTGACCACGTAGGTGGGCACGGTCTCTGGTGAAGAATCGCAGACGGTCACCCGTACCTCGAGTCTTGCGGCCCCACTCAGGTCGTTAGCCTAGCGTCTAGGCAGTGAGTAGACGATGCTAAGCTCCTGGTGGTCGGTTCAACCCGGCAGTCGTCGGTTCAACCCACCAGTCGGGCCCCTGGCGCGTCGACCTTAAGGCAGGATTGGGTGAAGGAAACCTCTTGGGGTACTCTGGAATCCACAAAGAAGTCCGGCGGGAAAGTACCTACCGTCAGATTGCTTTGGTTACGGTCCGACCCAGATCGGTAGCCTGAAGGTACAAGCAGTGGGGAGACGGGATGGGGCCCCAAGCCGCCTGGACCTTAGTTCAAGTACCACCAGTTGGGCTCTTCGCTTCGTCGTGGCAGTGGCCCAATACTCTGGGCGGGCATAAAGGAGGGACTTGGTATCCCGGCGCATGTGAGTGGCGCGTAATGTGTATAGCCTGATGAAGCTTTGTTTTATTTCTGACATTTTCACAGATCTATATTTTCTTGTGATTATCGTTCATGATTATGTTCCTAGCATGCAGATTACGCATATGCAGATTATTCTTGTTCAGAGTATCATCTTAAATTTCGTGGTTAAAGCCGAAATTGTTTTGGATAAAATTTGAAAATCTGAACAGAAACTCTTAAAAGAAGAGTGCGTTTTAATAGTGATATTTTAAAGTTAAATGGATATGAAGTAACGGTTTCTATAGTATTTGTTATATCCAGGAAAAAACACAGAAGTTTCGTAAACACGTTTATTCACAAATGCAGCAAATCAATTATAACAACCGGTAAACAAAGAATAATGCCAAATAACAAAGCTGGGTTACCGTTTACCAAAAGATGTCCAAAGTACAATGCAGTTTCACCAGTAGCCAATAAGAATGTTCCAATAATACAATTGCCTGGTCTAATAATATATCACTTGGGCCGCACTACGTCACTTTACACTCGGAACTCTGCTATAACACTGTCTGCCCGCTCGGCGGCGGGGCCCGCTTTTATTCTCGCCGGCGGCATAGCCTCGCAACCACTCCTGGGCTTCGCCAGCTGGCCGCCTCTTCCTCTCTCTCCCGGGCTCGCCACGGTCCGTTGCTCGCTGTGCTGACGCCGAGTGCTGGTGGTGCGGCGCGTGATTCAACTCGCCGCGCACCACCATAACACCCTCCCCTCTCGAAAACGTCGTGTACGGTGCGAACCGTACGCGACGTCTTGTCGACCTCATCGGCGCCTCCGACTGCAGGCTCGGCGCCGGTTGCTGCTCCACTGGGTGCTCGGCTGACTGCTCCGTTGCTTGCTGTGTTGGCCACTCCTGCAAACGGTCCATATCAATTAATTCCCTCATTGACTTTTCTCTTTTTTCTCTCTCTGCTCTCTTCCCTATTGCATCCACTGGTTCTAGTGTGTATCTCGGGGCACCTGGCCCTGATGATGCCTAACTACTACTTTTTCCAAAACTTGTATTTGATACATCTTATTTCCCATTGTGCTTATAACAATGCCTGGCCACCAAGCAGGATCTCTCTTAAAGCTGGTACAATATATTTTATCTCCTACCTTATATTTCGGTTCCACCGCCTCTTCGTTGCGGTGGTTACCTGGCTTTAACAATGACAGCAGGGTTCTGTGCTGCCGGCCGTGTAGCACCTCCGCTGGGCTCCTCCCCTCTGGTCCTGGCAGCGTCCTGTAAGTTGCCAAGACGCGCAACAAAGCGCGGCTCCTTGGTGTCCCTGCGTCTCTCGCCTTCTTCATGGCCGTCTTGAAAGTGCGCACGCACCTTTCCACTTCCCCATTGGACTGGGGATGGAAAGGAGGCGCGCAAACATTTCTGATGCCGTTTGCCTTACAAAACCGAAAAAAAATCTTCAGATGTAAATTGTGGACCGTTATCTGAGACTAACGTCTGCGGGAGCCCTCCGTCACGAATATTTTCTCCAACGCATCTATCGTAGCTCCGGCCGTTGTAACCCCCATCTCCACTATGTAAGGGAAATTAGACAGTGCGTCTACCACCACTAACCACATCTTCCCCCAGAACGGGCCCGCAAAATCTACATGCACTCGCTCCCACGGAGCTTCCGGCTTGGGCCACGAGTGCCACTCTTGCCGCGGTGCCGACGGTTGATCTGACAGGCGTTGCACCGCCTGACCATGTCCTGAATATCTTTTGCCATTTCTCGCCAATAGCAATGCGCCTAGCAACTGCTTAGTATTCACTATACCCCAATGTCCCTCATGTAGCAACTCTAAAATTTGTTTTCTCAGGACCTTCGGCACTACTACCCTAGTTCCCTGGTCCCTGCCAATAATAATACCCCTGCTTTTACTGAAAGCCTATCTTTCTTCTCGAACCAGGATGCATTGCTTCTTAGCAACTTCCTCGGCCACCCTTTCCTCACATACTCCCTAACTACTCGCAATTCTGGATCCTCGTCTACCGCCGCTGCTATTGTGGCTGCTGTGATGGGGAACTCTTGTAATACCTGCCAGTCTTCTTGGTCCAGTTGCTGGCACACCTCCTCGGACCCATCAAAATCCAAATCCGGTCCCGCTGGCAGCCTGGAAAGCGCGTCCGCATTGGCGTGCTGCGTAGTCGGCCTGTAATGGATCTGATAGTGATAGTCAGATAAAAATAAGGCCCATCTCTGTAGTTTCTTCGCTGTGCCTTCCGGTAACCTCTTCCCCATATGGAACAATTGCACTAAAGGCTTGTGGTCTGTAATTATGTGAAATTTTGATCCATAGACATACTCGTTGAATTTTTTTTACACCAAATAAAATCGCTAATGCTTCTTTTTCACTTGCGACCAGTTCCTTTGATATTTATTTAGAGATTTCGACGCGAAGGCTATGGGGCGCTCCACACCATTTTCATCCTTTTGCGACAGCACGGCTCCAACACCATAGTCGGATGCATCAGTAGCTATTGATGTCACTCTTCCTGGCACATAATGGTTGAGTTGCGTAGTTTCTATTATCGCACTCTTCAGCTCCTTAAGGGCTTTTTCGCATTCCGGTGACCACACAAACCTGACACCTTTCTTCTTTAATGCATTTAACGGTGCTGCAATTGACGAGAAGTTCCTAATGAATTTGCTATAATAGTTGATCTTACCTACTAATGCCTGCAATTCTTTGATGTTCTTAGGTGCTGGTAGGTTTCTAATTGCTTGCACATGTTGCTGCGTCGGCTTAATTCCTGACTCCGTTAGTTCGTGACCTAAGAAAGTGACCTGTTGCTTGAAAAACTCACACTTATTGAAGTTCACTTTAAATCCCCACTCTTTTAACAACCTAGTAAACTCTTTAAATTAGTCACGTGATCTGTGTTTTTTCCCTGTCACTATGATATCGTCCAGATAGTTAATGCACCCACTCACTTGAGACGTGATTTCTTCCAACACTTTTTGAAATATTGCCTCTGCTGAGGCGACCCCAAACGGCAATTGGTTGTATTGATACAATCCCAACTGCGTGTTTACCACTAACACTTTTTTTGCTTCTTCATTTAGAGGTATTTGTAAATATGCATCTTTAAGATCAATTTTGGTGAACTGCTGTCCCCCTGCTAGTTTGTAAAATAAATCTTCCGGCTTCGGAATGGGGTGTTGTTCAATTTCTAGCTGCTCGTTTACCGTGCTCTTAAAATCTTCGCATAAACGAATGCCGCCATCACTTTTTGACACCACCACCAAGGGAGTGGCCCACTTGCTGGTAGCCACCTTTGTTATAATCCCTTCTCGCTCCAACCTTTTGATCTCTTCTTCCACTTTATCTCTCAGTGCCCATGGCACTGGACGAGCTTTAAAAAACCTGGGCTTACTGCTTTCTTTTAATATTAGCCCGGCTTCAAAGTTATTACATTTGCCTAGTCCAGGTTTTAAACACTTCCGGGAATTGATTTCTTAATTCACAGACCAACGTTGACACTTTCTGTTGCTCTACCGCACACACTTCATCCACGACACCTAAACCGATCTTATCAAAGCTGTCTAATCCTAGTATGTTCACTACATCATACCTATCCACCACTAACACCTCTAATTCTCCTTTCCTTGATTTATACTTAACTGGTACCTTGATTTTCCCTAGCACTTTTATGGGGTCTCTGCCAAAACCATACACTGGTTTTTCAATTTTTTTTTACTTGGGGGTTCCCTAATTTCCTGTATGTATCTAAGTTTATCAATGTCACAGTTGCACCAGTGTCTACCAAAAACTTCACTTCCTTTTCGCCCATGTCCAGTTTTATCATTAACTTATTCTGCCCTTTGCCACTTAACAACTGGTGTACCACATTCACATCCATTTTCTTCTTCTCTTGCTTTTCTTCTTCCCACTTCTCTTGCCGCTCCTGCCAACACACTTCCCTGATGTGTCCAGTCTTCCCGCACTTGTAACAACTCGCCTGCCTGAATTTGCACTGCCACCTTTCGTGGCTTCTTGTACAAAACCTGCATGATTTTCTGTTATTTTTGTTTAGGCTACTATTGCTGGTGTCACTGCTGCCGTCGCCCATGCCGCCTTCGTATCGCGTAATCTTTCTTCCGCGATAACGCGCCGGCCGGGCCACCTCGTTATCGGAGATGCCCGCCGACCTCGCCCTAACCGGGCTGTTGCGCGGCCGCCTTCTTATCTTGTAGCTCGGCTCCTTATCAGAGCCACCTTGGCTCTCCTGGCGTTGCCCTCGTTCGTAACCGGTCTGAAATACTTGGTTGTTACTGGCGATTTCTCGTGCGGTGCGCGATGTTACTTCGAACGTCGTAGCCAATTTTTGAATTTCATCTAGTGACGGATCGCTGCTCTTGAGTGCTTCAAACCTGATTCTGTCTTCCGGAGTGTTCAAGATTACCGCGTCTCTTATCAGTGTTTCTGCATAAGATTTTCCACACTTTTTAGATTGGCACTTAAATTCGCAGTTCCTCGCTAACCCGTTCAACTCAGTAATCCACTCTGTGTGTGTTTGCGTATCTTTTTTCTACATTGAAAAATGCATACCGCGCTGCTACACATGCGGCCTTTTTTCATAATATTTATCTAATGTTTCTTTTATCTCTGACCACGGCAATTTACAAATTTCTTTATCACTGCACAATTTCTTTAACAATGAATTCGTCTCAATGCCCACAGTACTCAAAAATGCTGCCCGTTTTCTTCTTCACTTTCAACCCCATAATATATCCAATGTTGCTCTAATCTCTCAACATAATCTGCCCAACTTTCTACTTGCGGCAGGAATGGGGTAAATGGCGCCGGCGCATGCTCGCCTCTTGTTGCACTCACCGCTAACTGCGCTTGAAGCTGCTTCTCTTGTGCTGTTGCTAACTGTTGTATCAGTTGCATCTGTTGCTGCTGCATAAACTGCAGAATCTGCGTTAGCTCTGGCTGGGCCGGTGCACTTGCCATGTTCACGTTTTCCTCGTCGCCAATTGTTATATCCAGGAAAACACAGAAGTTTCGTAAATAACGTTTTATTCCACAAATGCAGCAAATCAATTAAAACAAACTGGTAACCAAAGAATAATGCCAAATAACAAAGCTGGGTGTACCGTTTTACCAAAAGATGTCCAAAGTACAATGCAGTTTCACCAGTAGCCAATAAGAATGTTCAATAATACAATTGCCTGGTCTAATAATATATACTGGGCCGCACTACGTCACTTTACACTCGGAACTCTGCTATAACACTGTCTGCCCGCTCGGCGGCGGGGCCCGCTTTTATTCTCGCCGGCGGCATAGCTCGCAACCACTCCTGGGCTTCGCCAGCTGGCCGCCTCTTCCTCCTCTCCCGGGCTCGCCACGGTCCGTTGCTCGCTGTGCTGACGCCGAGTGCTGGTGGTGCGGCGCGTGATTCAACTCGCCGCGCACCACCATAACAGTATTATCAACATTAAGCAGACCACGCAGGTTAATAACATCTGCAAATATTTATCGTTCCAGGGTTTTATGATGATCTTGTTATGTATTTTGAGGAAGTTGTTAGCTATCTTCTAACAAGAAGAGAAAATAGTACTACAATTAGTTCATAAAGGCAACAATTTTTTTTCTCTATAATAAATTTGGCACAAATATTGTCAATAATGTATAAAAAATTTTTTGAGAACGTAAAACTTGAATTTCTGCTCGTCATAAGAATGCACATGTTTTTGCAAATTTGGTTAAAAATGTCAAATGTAAAATCGTAAAAGACTCGTTACACCAACTCAATAAATAGTAAATAAAAATAGACGTAATCTCTAATGTGGTTTAATATGAAAAACATTTTCCCTGACCGTCCCGAGGTATTTAGTTGTACAGCTAATGAGTATCACTTTTTTCCCAGTATTTTGTAAAAGTAGTTGACGGAACAAAATACTCAACTGGTCCTGACCACCGAAGAACACGTGAAAAACAAAAGCTGACAGTTTATCGAAGGCGATTGTGGCAAAGAGAATGGAGGAATAAGTAAATAGAGCATCAACAATTATTAGACACGAGTTTCCGCAATAGAAGAAAGCACTCGCAAATCCCTTCGAAAGCACTCGTATCATCGTCAATGTGTTACAAGAAACCTTAGATTCAATTCTTTCTATATTATTATCAAAACGAACTCTCTTAGACACAATTTTTATTTAAATTTTTCGTACCGATCATTTTCTCACAGTAATAAAACATTCAAAAATCGTACACGGACACTGTCCTAAGTCGCTGGAATGTAAACAAGAGATGACCTCGGCGGAACTCAAGTCGTAAGCTATTATCTTGTATTACAGCCCACGCCAATGGCGTTTACGGCAGCTAAGAATCATGCACTTTAAAGAAAGTTTACTTTGTACTTGGAATACATTCACTAAATATAAACGAAATTGGAAGCACTATACAAATAGTACTAAAGATGGGATACTGTTTAATTTCAGTACTTTAAATATGTAGCAATATTATCTATTACGTCTTATTGAAAATAACATTCATTCATTCATTCATAGGATGTGAAATAAGCAAGTACAATATGCATTGATTCAAGTGCTATAATGTTTTAAATTGCTATAATTTTTCCCATTTTCTAAAATTTCACCAAAACTAGTTATATCAAATACTTCCTCTTCAAATACATTTCACTCCCTCTTCTTCAACAAGGGGAACAATTTCGTCTCGAAACTTCATCTTTTCTTTAATGCTGGTAGAATGAAAGTAACCAGTGAAGGAAATCATGTAACAACCAGAGGAGTTGTAATCGTCGACGTAGAAGCCATAACAACGCCACCCCTCGACGCTCGTGAAATTGTATACAAGGTGGTGTTGCTGTTCGCTTCTTTAGCGTAGTACGGAACTTAAATATAAATGCAAGCAGAAACTATATCGTTCTTAAATATTTGTACTCTGCTGTTACTTACCTTTAAATAACGTAACAAGTTCAATCTACAAGTAATTTGTAGTTTCTCTACTATTGTCATTTTTTCGGGCATCTTTGCGCCGTAGCTTTCCCGATTATCTCAATAAGATTTATAACAAGATAAATTCGTAGATAATATTCGTAGATTTATAACAAGATAAATTCGTTCTTTATCACTATTTTGTGTGTCTTAAACCGTCGAAATTACATACTCATTCCTACTCCAAATGGTTATATTGATTGCACTGCGTATGAGAAACTTAGAGCAGTAACGAGATAAACGACACCAATCACAACAAGTCTCCCGCTTTCCATAAATGGTAATATCTAGATTTAGGTGAAAATGGGCTTATATTTTTATTATACATGACTTGTTCATATGAGTATTTATGTAGGGCTTGTGGCAGTAACAATATTAAACACACTTTGACCAAATACCAGAAGTCTTGCTGTGGCTGGCGTGGCTTATCTTGTTCTTGCCTCGAGCTCTTTATATAATAATCATACAAATGTAAACAATAATTACATTAGATTTTCACATTATTGCCACATTGATTGTATTACTGGACTCGAAACATGTGTCTTATCTGAAAAATTGTGTTTAAGGTGTGTAGATTTAATTATTCCTCTTATTAAACTCCTTAAGGAAGCATGTATCTTGTAACACCCCGTCCTAACTCCTCCCCTTTCAGATATTGAACATGCACATAAAACATCGTGTCCTTCATCTCATCTCGTTCCGACCTACGGCACCTTCCATCGTTGCTGCGTGTTCCCCCGACCGTGTTCGCCGTGTCCCCGCACCAATCCAGATTGGGAGAAACGTAGTACTTCACCTGTCAGTCGTCGCGCCCCGGTTTCCGCCCTCGGGCCGCTCGCTCGTCCAGCGCGCCGTCCGGTCGCGTCCCCCGGGGCGGCAGCGAGAGCGAGGGCGAGGGCGAGAGGGGGGGCGGGGGCGGGAGGGGCAAGGCGGTACTCGAGCGAGCGGACGCCGCGGCTATAATTAAAACATTAGCCTCGGCCGAAGCCTCCTCATGGCGGCGGACGGCGGGCGGATGAGCGGGCGGGCGGCCGCGGGGCGCGGCGGGGCGCGGCGGGGCGGGCGGCGGGGCGGGGCGGGGCTGGGCGGGGAGGGGCGAGATAAGGCGCGGGTGGCGGCGGTGGCGGTGGCTGCGTCGATCGATGGCGCGCCGGCAGCTGGGGGCCGTGCGGGGGCGGGTGGAGCGGGTCGGTGGGGGAGGGGGAGGGGGCGGGGCACGGGTGGAGAGCGGACCGCTGCCGCCGCCGCCGCTGCTCGCTTAATTATTCCGCAGCAGCAGCCTCCGCAGCACGCCGCGCACGCTCCGAGCGCGCTGAACCCGCCCGCCGCTGCCAGGCGACCGCCGCGCCGCCGCCGGCTGGCTCGCGGGGTGTGTGGATGGGCCGGCGGCTGCAGCGATATCTCCATGACACCCCTTCTCACTGTGTCATTGGCCCGGAGGCCCTACGTTGCAGTCCCACGGTGGTGGATTTTAGATTCTTGCTAGGGGGAAGAAATATAACCAGTGTGTGGGGAGAATTCTACTGGTCAATCTCTATTCCAGGGCTCCTCAAACTTTTTAAACGGGAGGGCCAATTCACTGTCCCTCAGGCCGTCGGAGGGCCGGATATATAGTGCGATTTTTCTAACTCTGCCTCTCAAGTCCCTTTGCCGATCACACGGCATTTCGCGTCTTCTAGGTCCTGCCGCTAGATGTCGCATGGTCGCAAGCACTGCTTGATACGGTCGCGATCATGCGATATCTAGCGGCATGACTGAGAAAGACTCGAGGTACAGTGACATATTCCATTGTGAAGACAGGCCTTGAGAGGCAGAGTTCAGGCAATGACAGGCCCACTGTAGCATACAGTCATAACGCGAGCAGATCCCAAACTTCCTCAGATTGCGCTGGCGAAATGTACAGCGTGGTAAAGAGGATAACGCAAATCATCGAGATTGCTTTATTAAAAACAATTTTTAAAAAACGCCGATGTTTTGGCAACAAAATATCGATGTGAAGAAAGCATCGAAAGCAAAATCGATGTTTCTGCTGGAAAACATCATTGTTTTAAATCCATCGATTTGTTTGCCATCCCTAGACACCCTAACACATAAAAAATGTGCGGATTTTAAGAAAAAAATTCTTTAAACCATAAAAACCCGGCGGGCCGTATAAATGTCCTCGGCGGGCCGCATGTGGCCCGCGGGCCGTAGTTTGAGGACCCTGCTCTATTCGATAGTTTTCTGTGGTTCACTTTTAAATACCAGGTGAAAAATAACTTTAACCAACCGGTCACAGAGCGGGCGCGATCTTCCCTTTCTCATCCTTGTTCCCCCATCTACCCTGGCATACAGTCACTTGCCTCTCAAGGCCTGTCTTCACAATGGAATATGTCACGGTACCTCGAGTCTTTCTCAGTCATGCCGCTAGATATCGCATGATCGCGACCGTATCAAGCAGTGCTTGCGACCATGCGACATCTAGCGGCAGGACCTAGAAAGACGCGAAATGCCGTGTGATCGGCCAAAGGGACTGTACCTGTATCACGCATGTCGTGTGATCAGTCACGAGCTTTGAGATTCTTCCTTGCTAAGGCAATGTCTCGCATGCGGAGAGGCTGGGGGGAGTGAAACCCCGTGAGGCGATGCAGATTTCACGTTCCGGCAGGAAGAAAAAACTGATCTTCCGTCATGTAGGGGAGACCAGGCTAGTTGTGACAATTTTAATGTATTCAATTTCTGAAGGTGTGTGGACCATAATTTAAAACATATAATAAGCGGAACAAATAGAATTGCTCTTTGTATACATATCCATATAATTGAATTTAAAATACACGTTTTTAATTATATAAAAACAATTTTATGCTACAGTGCACATTGTCACAACCTGCCCCTCTACGGGACAAGTTGTGACTGGACTAGGGGCACGTTGTGACAATGTAAAAGAAACGAGAATATTGTTATATTCAAATTTAACAAACATCTTTACAATACTAATTTATTTATATGCTAACTTTTATTTAATCTTAATGTTTTCAACATCCGTATGGAACTAAATATAAACATAATGTACAACATTTTTAGTACAGTTTACATGAGCTTATTTATTACAACTTATACACTGCACCCAGTTCTCTCCTCCCTTTGATGTTTGAAATGGTTCTGAACAAACAAGGCACATACACAGTTCCTAATCTTTGGAGCTCTCGGATATGTCTTTTGTCTTTTTTCGGCATTTTAGATCTAGATATTTGCTTAGAAACATTCCTTTTCGACAACAAGCTTCTTTTTTGTTTTTCCTTCTTTTTAGTATAGATCTTTTCTCTAATCTTCCTTGTTACTGTAATCGAATTCATTTTTTAAATGAATGCTAGTTAAAATGGCAAATTTCAAAGTCTGTTCGCTTACGGTTATTTGTGGGGGTTCCTGCGGGGGAAAAGGTCTGATTTCCAAAGGACTAACCGTTGATGTGTGTAACCCATCTTCTACAACAGAAACAGCAGTATTACCTTCTCTGTCATTAGCAGCTTGGCCTGTTGCTTTTTACTGTTCTTAACCCAGTTTCATCTAAGTTCCAAACGTCATTTACATTGAAATCATATTTTTCGAAATCAGGAGCTAAATGGTTGAAAAAATGTCAACATTATGTTCATTGAAACTTGTGTCTCTATTCAAATTAGTAGCTTCAGGAACACCAAGAGAAATTTTAGCGTCGCTGCATATACTTCGTCACCCAATCAAGACTTGCAGACTTCTTTGTTATCCAATTTTCTGCCACTTGAATTTTGTTTTCCACGGCAAAATTATATGGTAAGCTTCATAATTCCTCACTACATTTCCT